>SPJY01007910.1:1915316-2012248 GCA_005191435.1 Raddia distichophylla | reverse complement strand
TAAAGAGTACATATCAGGTGCAATCAGCTGCCCGGTGCAATCACCGTGCAACCCAACTAACAAAAGTCATGAAAAAATCTGAAAAAAATTGTAGATGTACTCTTGAACTTACTCTACCTATGTATGAAATTTCAAGACCAAATTCATTTTATATTAAGAGTTATAAAAAAGAGAAAATTCTGACAAATTTGAAGGGTTTAAAATTGATAGAATTTTATCTTTTTTGTAAATCTTACTATAGGATGAATTTGACCTTGAAATTTCATACATAGGTAGAGTAAGTTCAAGAGTACATCTATAATTTTTTTTGGATTTTTTCATGACTTTTGTTAGTTGGGTTGCACGGTGATTGCACCGGGCAGCTGATTGCACCTGATATGTACTCATCTTCAGTAAACACAACGATAGGGAGCAAGACATAAGGTTGATAAAAGCTAATCTTTTTAACAAAGAAGCTAACTTCTTCGATTGAACCAACAAACTAACTTCTTTTTGAGTTGCATTTGTTTTCAAGGTTGTTGTCCAACCGATCATTTACTTAGTTGTTAACTGTCAGAACCTCCCGGGGCTAATTTATTTCTGACATGAGACATCCCTCGAGAACATGGTGACATGTTGGATGTTGTTCTTGGAGTACCATCCTACCTGGTGAACAGGGCAGTATGAAAGTAGATCGAACAGTATGATGTAGCTATGGCATAGTTGTTGCTTGTTACTCATCAAGAATCCTCATAAATTCTTATGATCGAATCTGTCGACACCAATCCAATTTTTGTTTCAATCATGGAGAGAATTCCGTACAGCCCAATACCAGCATGGGGAGTTGTGCAACATAAGGGGGTTTGTAAAGCCCAAATCCATTGCGCATGGCGCATGCTTAGTCTGGACATTTGAAATTTGATAGGTTTTACCCCTCTAAATCTCACGCTGAGTAATTAAATTTCTCTGGGGAGGGGTTCCAAGTTAGAGCACGATAATTTTTACACGAAACAAGACAATTCACGTAGGGAACCAATAGGCCATTTAGAATAGACATATATGTATATTTTAGATTATTTTTCTGTTTTACCTTTTGGATCTAAAAAAAGAGATAGATCATCGACCTAAAATAGTACTTCCTCCATTTTTTATATAATATGTATTTTGAATTAGGACATAGATTAAGAAAATTATGAAATAAAAAAAGTTAAGTAAAAATGGTCATACTATCCATGCTAAAAATTTCCAAAAATATGAGATAGAATATAATGTGAGAGAGTTCTTCATAAATGCAAGAGAGAAAACTATGTAGAGTAATAAGTAAGAATAGACAAGAAAAACATCAATAAATTGCATGCAAACATATTTCTAAACAAAATCAATTCAAACTATATCCATAAATGGTACAAAGGCGACCACGAGCGTCGGTGGCTCGCCACATGGTTGGCCTCCCTGCGCAGCGTCACCACGGCCGTCCGATGCGCGCAAAGAACAACAGCTCGGGCGGTTTGCTTGGTTGGCTAGCTGCGCCGGATCTCGCGTCGTCGCCCGCGGTTCGAATCCCGCATGCGACGCTTTTTTTGTTTTTCTCCCCGGTGCCCGCCCACACGCGCGTTTGGCCGCCTCCGCCCGCTTGTGACGCGCACGTGTGAGCACGCGTTTGCCAGCGTCGGGCCGGCTGTGCCGCGCGGCGCGCCACGGGTGCGCCCACGCGTCTAGTGTCTTACATAAAAGAGAGAGAGGGAGAGCGAGTAGATGTCTTTTTTAAATAAATGGAAATAATTTTTGACCTCTCCACCAGCTAGCAAGTGGGTTGTGTCCAATAATTTTTTTTTTAATGTACAAAGGATTTGGACCTTATCATGACAAACATGAACATAGAAGAATGCGCATCCTTGCATACCATATATTTTCATATTGAGAGGTTTATCTTCTTGGCAAGTTGATGGGTTCACAAAACCGAGCATTTAACTACAAAGAACCATATATGAGAAAAAAGCTGATAAATAATTAATTACACGGTTCTCTCGGTTGAGCCCATGAATACTACCGAACGTTAGGATGCGGTTTTTGAGGTAGGCTCGGTTCGTGAAAGAAAAAGAATGATACTCCACAAAGCATGATTAGCGTCAACTAGCACTTGGTTAGCACTTGAAATAAATAATAATGATGGATCCTTTAAAAATTAACACTTGGTTAGCACCTGAAATAAATGATAATGATGGATCCTTTAAAACTTAACACTTGGTTAGCATCAACTAGCTAATAGGGGGTGTGGATCCTCACAAAAATAATTATGGATGAAAGAAATAAATGAATCCCACAAAGCATGATTTCGATTTGCAAAATCATGAGGACCTTGCGTTTGTGTGTGAGAGATTCTCGGAGAGATTTTTTTTCTGGGGCAATGGGTTTCCTGCCTCTCGATGCGTCACTAAAAGCAAATAGCATATACCAATAACTTTGTCGATGTGTGCGGAGCAAAGAAGAACATTGAAAGAATGGTTAGTATTGAGTACATCATTTTCATTTCCTGCCCACGGCTTTTCTCTCCATGTGAAGTTGCATGCACTGACCAGTTTACCCAAAAGGCTAACTTAATACGAAAGGGTAGGTAATTCACTTATTTCAACGCTCAAACCAGTTCACCCAAAAGCCTACCTGATAGGGGAAGGGTGGACAGTTCACCCATAGGAGAATGGTGAACAATTTGCTTATTCCAACACACTCTCTCACATGGGAAGGGTAGGCAATTCACTTATGTTAACACTCCGACTAGTTCACTCAAAAGCCTAACATGATGGAAAAGGATAGGCAATTCACTTATATCAACACTGCCATTAATTTCCATTCCTCCTTTGTCGGAGTTTAAAGCATTTCAATTCCCTAGCCGGTTATCTTCCCTTCCAACATGTGATCTAAAAGCATCGTCAATTCAGACCCAATTTAGGTTGATCTAGCCACTATTTACACACCCTTATCGTTATTCATCTATATTTCTCTCTCTTCTATCTACTATATCAGGGTAGTTTAGATTAGATCCTCATCGCTCATGCTATTGCCAATGGGTCAAACCAGGTAACCTCCCTCCAAGTAAACCACAGATGGGGGCTAGCTAGCATGCATGCATGCGCATGACCGGTAAGCTACTTGTACTAGATCATATCATACTAGCTAGTAATTCTAGAACGTGTGTTGCCGTCAAGCTTTCGTCCAAGCAGTGCACGTACGATAAGCGTCTCCGCGTGAGCCCCAACAAGACGGGACGGGCCGCCGGGCCGGGCCGGGCGTCGCAAAGGTGGTTGTGAAAAGAAAGAAGATGGAGCATGCCGCGCTGAATTGACGAGATCTCGAGCCCCTTTCAACCACCACGCCCAGACCTTCTCGAGAAGTGCATCTGGTTGACCCTGGGATATGGCTAGTGGCTAGTGCTGGCTCTGAAATCTGGTTTTATAGAGTTAGATTTTACTATTTACATGTATAATTTATTAGTGTTGATATTGATATATAGCATTGGACTGGGTCAACATTTGGGACTAGCATTGGACGCGCTACCTTAAGGCCAGTACCAGGCATGCATGGGTTCTTTTGATAGGTGTTTAGAGAATAAGACTTGGTTTTTATAGCATATGCTCGTTCCGTCAAATTTTATAAAGCGCACACGTATTTTAAGATTCAAACATTGTGATCTTAGGCCTTGTTTGTTTCTGCTTAAAGTTGAGTTGAGTTTTACTGTAGCAAAATTATGGCCCCCTCGAAAGACGTTTTAAAGATTTCAAAAAATTATAAAAAAATTTTAAGAACTTTAAAAAGAACTATTTAAAACCCCATAAAAATAACTACAAAACATTACACCATTTAGCTTATACAAAAATATCAATTTTTTATTTAATTTAATTTAAACTGAAACAAACAAGGCCATAATCAACTATTTTTGAAAGGTTTTGTAATACAAAAATTGTACCATTAAATTTGTATTGAATGTATTTTTCAATGACTTTAATTTTGTTCATATAAATAATATGTTATAAGAAATATTAAGAGTCAAACTATAGTTTTGTAGACCGTGTCAAGTCAAATTGTGTCTTATAAAATTAAACGGAGAGAGTATATACCAAGAAAAAAGTGAATGCTTTACCACTTTCTATTCTATGAAAGGTACATGCTAATGCTAGCTATGATCATATCCTCATCGGTCTAATTGTCTAAATAATTGATAAGTCTATTCCACTTGTAGAGGCTGCTAAATAATAATCGTCCACATATATTCAACGTGAGCCTGCACATGATGGGAGTGTTGGAAGTATAATTGAATTGCCCATCTTTAGGAATGAAAGTGTTCACATGAGGGAGATGTTGAAAGTATAAGTGAATTGCCAACTCTAGATATGAGAAAGTCTCTAGTCTCCATATAAAAGAGAGTGTTAAAATATAAGTGATTGTCTAATTTTTCTCATTAGTTTATACTTTTTGATAAACTAAGGATGCGTACACTTTAACTGACTACTGTTTTCTTAAGCCGCCACCTCCTCCTTTGCCTTTGCCGCAATCGGACAATCGGTTGGGTATACAGGCTCTCAAAAATGATTATGCTTATTCTTTACAGCGTAAAATCTAATTTTAATTTAAAATTTGTTAGTTTTGTAACAGAAAAACTATTTGGCATTTAGTAACCATTTTTAAGTTTTCTACTGCCTTTTAACCATTTTTTAACTAATATGGTTGCTCTATTTGTGTATAAAGTTTTAAAATCAAATTTATTCTATATTAAGAGTTACAAAAAAAAAAGAAAACTAAACTCTTAATATAAAATGTACTTGAACTTACAGTTAGATACTACTCCGGTCATAAAAACAAGCCGCCGTTAACTTTTGTACATGCCTTTGACCATTCGTCTTATTCAAAAAACTATGTAAATTATCATTTATTTTGTTATGATTTATTTTATCATTATAGGTATATTAAGCATGATTTATATTTACGTATGTTTACACTAATTTTTTGAATAAGACAAATGGTCAAAGGTGTGTCCAAAAATCAACAGCGATTTGTTTTCATGACCGGAGGGAGTACATAGGAAGGGTAAGTTCATTAGTATTTGTATAGATTTTTTCATTACTTTTGTTAGTCGATGTACATAAGATATGTCGTCATCACAGAACTAATATTCAGCAAATATATTTTTCATAACGTCTATGCTTTTTGAAAGACTCTCAACCTCTTTATTATATCTACCATGACTTTTTAGCTCTTTGAAAATCATACTCAAGCGTGCCGAGCTATGCGGCGAGAGCGGACGCTCGAGTGCGCACGACACGGCAAAAGCTCGCCTTTTTTTTTCTCTCTCTCTCTCTCTCCTTCTCTCTCGGGAGCGCGTGATGCGATCGCCGCCGTTGAGGACAAGCAACAGAGAGGAAACGAGAAGGATCCAACGGCGGAGAGGGGAGCCAGAAGGGTGGACGCCATTCGGCTTCTAGAAGGGAGGCCACAGCTGACAACTCAACCCTTCTAGAAGATGGGAAGAGCTGGCAGGGACTGGGAGTGTACGTACAAGCATGTTTCACACTGCCACATGCTGCGTGCTGCTCGTGCTTAAACTTCTTGTCGACTTACCAAGGGCGGCAAAATCGGATGTGGTGTTATTTTATATATGAAAAATGACACGTAGCCGTCTAAAATTTGTATTTGTGTATTCATGAAGTTATGGTATTGTTTAAGTTAGATCATCCAGGAGATGGTTCTATGGTGTGGCCTTCTATTTCAAAAAATACAAGTAATTTCGGGTTTAGATTTGGATTTAGTTGAAAACGTGACACAGTTTCATGACCTTTAGTGCAATTTACTAAAAACACATAAGCATTTAAAGCCAATTGTTAGATAGATTTTTGGTGGCTGGTTGTTGCTCCCAGTTTTGTAAGCTTCCTCTTAAAGGTCGTTCTTGTCAGCTTATCTGATTTATTTGACTTATCTTTCTATTACTTTCCTTTGTTTAAATTTTTAAAAAATATTTTTGAAATACTTTTTTTCTATCTGAAAGATTTGTCTAAAAGCTCTGAAACACACATTGAACAAAGTAGATAAAAAAAGATAAGTCAAATAAATAGATAAAGCAAATAAGATAAGCCGAATAGAACAACGCATAGGTCTAGGTTTGATAGGGTGCAGGGGTTAAAGGGTGGATTAAGTTAACTCTGTTAACTAATCTAAGAGTTAACTAATCTAGCCAAATTGAGAGAACTTAAACCCTTTTCGGTCATCCCGCTAACTAACCTAGTCAAACAACGTGTTACCTGCATTATATCATTGTCAAACATAGAATTTGGATTGCCTGATTAAACTAGTACAGCTATTTTAAGACTAGCTAATTTATTTAATCTGTACCTGAAGCAAACTTGGCCGAAGAGATAGATGATATTCATTGTGTTTAAATTCAAAACGATCGGGCATTTCCACGATCATATTGGCAATTTGGCATGGGTTTCTTGGGTCCATGGGATTAACCATTGCTGATCGTACGCGAGAGAATTTTCAAGTGAATTTATGAGGATTCCATCGGACGGGCACGTACCTGTAGGTCTTGGTCGGCTAATAACTGGTCAAGGTGGTGTTTCTAGAATGAGTTGAATAAAATCAACTTTTAAATAAGCTGGAATTTTTAGACGTGGCTGGGTTGAGTAGGTAGCGTAGCCTCGAGGAAGCATTTCCTTCGTGTGACTCTCGTTTGTTACCGTGATTTTTTTTAATTTATACTGTAATAGTACAATTGTTATCCAAAGATTTAATATGTATATCTTTCTAATTTATTTCTCAAATAGAAAAACCACTAAATGAGATGATACAAGATGAAGGAACAATCCTACATGTGATGGTTCGGGAGGGTTGACGTAAGATTTTGTTTTTTTGCTTCAATGGTTCGTATATTGTGTGCTTCGACCGAATTAAATGAATAGAATAATATAATATGAAAGGAATATGTATGATATATATAATTAAGTTGTACCTCACCATTAAGTATGAGATAATATAAATAAATCATCAAACCAAAAACATGGTTGTATGGACCTAGCCATATTTTATAGGGAAACAGTAAAAATCAGACTTCCGATGAAAACCCATCCCATCAGACGCTCACGTCATGCTGACGTCAGTATGATGAAACTTAAATTACTAGTGAAAACTTGGAAAAATATTAAAGTACTGATGAAACATGGTGAAAACAAATGAAACTTGAATAAATTTTTACCAAAATTTATGAAAACTAGTGATAAAATTTGACAATAAAGTGATGGACCTTGAATTTTTTTCTAGAATTTAGGAAAACTATTGATGAAACATAACAATATATTGATGAAACTTAAAAATTGCTGTTGAAACTTAGAAAAACCACTATGGAACTTAACGATGTACTAATAAATTAAAAATGAGCAAACTTTGATGAAACTTGATGAAAGAACTATTGAAACATGATGAAAGAAAGCAAAGTAGCTAGTGAAACATGAAAAAAATATATGATGAAACATGGCAAAAGACCTAATGAAACCTAATGTTCCACCGTTATTTTAAAAAAAACAGCCCATGCACAAGATGCTTCACGTAGAAAAAAACAAGGTTTCATGAGAAAAAACTGAAGTTTTGTACTTACGTGGCTAAGGTTTTATAAAAAAAAGGATTTACCATGTCAAATGTGTGATGATGTGAACGAGAGAACATACATTGATATTTGGGTTATTTTCAATGCAAGAGTCAGCTCACGAGAATTAAGAAACATTGTATGTACAGAAGTTGTCTATAACCATCTCTACCACTCCCTCTGTCCAATTTTATAGGGCGTAGTTTGACTTGACACAGTCTCCAAAACTAAACTTTCACCTTTAATATCTCTTATAATATGTTGTTTGTAATAGCCAAATTATAGTCATTGTAAAGTATGTTTCAAAAATAATTCAATAGTACCATTTTTGTATCATAAAACTATATATCTTTTCAAAAATTGTTGGTTAAGATCATGAAATTTGAATTTTAAAATATGTGCGCACCTTATAAAATTAGACGGAGGGAGTAATATATAAGTTGTCTCCAGTGTTTATTTAGAAATAGATAAAAATTCATTTATATCAAACATCCTTTTATAGAAAGGCATCTGAACAAAAGCTAAATTACAAACCATAGAAAAGCCTAGGATCCGGGGTTTCTTCGTACGCCACCACCATCAAAACCTAAGGGCTAAGGTCGTGTACTTCATGCCTCTGCCATCCTCATCACCTCTATCCTCATCCAAAAAGGGAGACGGAGAAGACCAAAACTATCAATAATAGTGGTAGGAATGACATGGCAATGGTTAGAGAGTTGTTGCCTCGGCCATTGCATATGACATAAGAGATTAAAAACAGATTAAAAATATACTGTTTAGATTTAAAAAGGTTATGGGCCGTAAAAAAACGTGTATACAATGATACAACGGGTAGTGGTAACCTGTTAACTACCATTTCAATTAGTACTAGCAATGATAGCGCGCGGTGACCGCGCGCATGATTAATTTAAGATTTGTATTTGTTGGTATATTATGAAGTATGGGTGTGATATAAATGTTTTTCTAGAATATTAGTGTTTTAATGTGTAGATGTTGTTAAATCTGGAAGGGTAAGACACTGTAGTTTATATAATATAGAGACTAAAGCAAGCGCGCTGGGCCAATTTTAGCTGCTGATTTGCTAATGTTTCAGGTGAGTATGACAGTAGAAGTGTTGATAACAAAAAAAAAGATGCTGAAGTTCTCAGTTCTAAAACAAACAGAGGCAACTTTCTAAAGCCAATGACTTGAGGAATGAGACATGGAAATATTGCCACACTGATGGCTCGTTTGGAAGTTGAAGATTTGTACTGGGACAAAATTCCCTCAAGGGGATTTGATGGTACATTCGATACGTAGGGAAGGAAGCCACATGCTTTGCCCACCCTGGGTTTGAGGCAACCAAACAGGAGGCACGCAGGCGCGCTTGGACTACAAACTAATAACGCAATTGCATAAGCTCTGTATACTCCTGCTAATAAGTACAACGTAGGTACTGCTACTAATAATCATCGGTAAGACTGGAATTTATACACCATATATCAAAAAAATGGAAACACACAGATGTGAACATCTCAAAAATTTAGAAAAGGTACATCACACCAATAAAGATATTGTGTACAACAATTTCAGGATTTTATTTGTCATAATAGAAAACTCTCTGCAAATAAGCTAAGATCCCTGCATTTGTAGTTAACCTCTTGAACTGAACCATTTTGAATGCCATGTTGTCAATTCCTGGATGCAATTGACATGGTTCCTCAAAGATGATCTTCGGTTCCTTCAAATAAAAAGAAAAGAAACAGAGATGACCTTTAGATCAATGTGCTCTTGCAGAGTTTAATGCAATTATAATGTCATAATGATAATTAGGTAGCAGTCTGACATTTGCAATGCACAGATGAAATATGACATTAATAGGTAGAGTCTAACTGTGCTTATTTCTCCAATTACTGACAAACAGTTTAGCTTTGCAGCAGCTAATATGGTTCTAATATGGAACCAGTGTATTGAAATTTAGATAGACCACACAAACATCAGTCCTTTGACTACATGAGCAAACTGTGGCTGAAAGCAGGGGATTCCTAACACCTGCAGCAACAAATAAGATCCATGCATCTATTTGGTCAGTTCTAATCTTTGAGGAACAAATAATATTTTCATTCTGGACAATGGACCCTAAACCCTAAACCGTTGACCAAATAGCATGGACACTTCTCGTGCTTTGAAATGACATATTGTTGCTAACTGCAAAAAAGCAAATTCACCATCAACAACTGCTTCTGTTGTTCATTAGTTCCATACATAAATTGGAAGTTGCAATTTTAGAATTTTGAACTAACGACGTCTAAACAGAGAGATGCAAATATCTATACAGAGAGGTACAATAAAACTTATTTATTTAATCTGAGCACATCCTAAATAACCGGCAAAAGAATCTTCAGGCTTCACTTACACACAAAAGAGCCTTTTTTTCATACGCAGTACAGCTGCACATAAATGTTCAGAAAATTCAAATAAGAAATGAGATGCAGACCTGGCATTACAATGTTCATATATCATATATATGTAAATACAAAAAAACACACATATGTCAGTACTATTTCAGCACCAAAGCTTTTGGTCATTAGGTAATACTGGACATCAAAATGTGATTTACTAAGACACCATGTAATTTGATCTCTCAAAACCTCCTGTTTTGAGTTAAAAAAAAAACCTCTTGTTTGGCCAATTAGTTTCAACCAACAGTGACGGCAGCGCATTTGACATTAAGAGTGTAGTTTTCATTTAGCACACCATGGACAGGAAATCAAATGCTTTCGATGAAGTGGCGCATAGGAATAGATCGTTTATCACAAATAGCAATGACAAATTAACTCAGGGCCTATAAATAAAAAAATTATACACTGATACCTGGTGTGGTGTGATTGGAACTTGATGTTTAAATCCTAGATTACCTATGAAAACTGATAGCAAGAGGAATTAACCATCTGCAACAACCTGTGCGACTTCACAAGGAAAACACCCATGAATTGCAGGAAGCAAACACAGGCAAAAGGGCAAAATCCTGATCGAACACCATGAATCTCAGAAAGCAAACGCAACCAAACCTGTAATCAAACGCGCATTGTCATAATGGAAGACATGCACGAAACCATGGCAGATTTGGGGAGGCTAGGCGGGCCGGTGTGGATGGAAGGAGAAGGGCCGATACGGGGACCGTCGTGGCCGGATCCATTCATCCTGGAGCCAGCGTGGCTGGATCCGTTGAGGGAGATGCGGCGACGCCGGAGAAGGAGAGGGAGGCATCGGCGGGCCGGGAGCGGCCAGATCCGTTGAACGCCAGGGGAGGCGACGGCGGAAGGAGGAACGGCGGCGGCCCGAGACGCTGGCGGCGAAGATGAGGGGGGACGGCGGTGCTCCAGTGCGGAGGCGGGAAGAGACCGCAAGAGGCAGGGGCTGGGTGGAACCGTGGAAGGGGAGGAAGAAGTGAGGAAGCGTGGGGGCCGGGATGAAGGGGCGATGGCCATTATATCGAGTGGCAAAGCGGGTAATTACCTGTGAACTTCGGGTGTATCTACGAAGGCGAAAAGGACCGATTTGCGAGCGACGGAGAACTCCAATGGCCTGCAGGGAAAACTGGAGCACTGCGTAGGGGCATCCTGGCAAATGAATAGGGACTCGAACAGGAACACGCGAACTACGGGGTGTTTTGTGCAAAATCGTCAGGCCGGATCGTGCGGCAGGGAGGGCGGGCGCGCGGGCATGAACGGACGGCCGACGTTTTTCGGGCGACGTGGCACGCTGAGAAGGCTGGGAATGAAGTGCCGTATAATGTCTTGGGGAAATGCTTTAAGAAACGTACGTGCGCGGTATAAATTCCTGCCGCTTCCACGTCCATCTCGCCTCTGCGGTCACTCCCCCACGCCTCTCTCCCGTCCGCCTCCGGCTCCGATGGCCACCGTACACCCGCCGCCGCCGCCCTCCCCGTCGCCGCTCGCGCTCCCGAGACCCCACGACGGCGGCACCGCTGCCCCCGCCGCCTTCTACGACAGCGACAGCGAGAGCGTCGCTGAGTCGTGCCCGTACCAGCACCGGCCGGCGCCTCACGGCCTCGTCGGCGACGAGGACGACGACGACGGCTGCAGCAGCTGCGTCGAGGGGGACGCGTTCGACGAGCAGCTACAAGAAGACGACGGCGGCGGCGGCGGCGGCGGCGGCGGCGGCGGGGTCTCCAAGGGCGGCGCTTGGTGGAGGCACCTTGCGGCGGCGGCGGTGGCCGGTGGCGGAGCGCTCCCGCCGGCGGATCGGAAGCGGCAGGAGGAGGAGGAGGATCCGCGGCGCGTGGCGGCGCGGCTCGAGGAGGACCGCAAGTTCTGGGAGGACTGCCTCGCCGCAGGGTATCCATGAACGCCGCTCAACAAGCCGGCGGCCGGCGGACGGCGGCGAAGCCAAGATCGAGCACCGCGTCGACGATCAGCAATCAACACAAGCTCGTGCCTTTCATCGAGTCTCTTAACCCGTACAGCCATTTTGACAATTTTTGTTTTGGTTGGTGCGTTTTGACCTCTCGAATTGGGCGTCGAATTCAAAACCACTCCATTTTTTTTTTGGAAAATTTCGTGCTAATTAAATCAAATTCAAAGGTGAAGAAGGAAAGGAGGATGTGGTGGTGCCCACCACAATTGAAACCCTTCTTTTTTTTTAGGAAACAATTGAAACTTGGGACACATTGGAGTGGCAGGCAGGGACAACTCACTTTCTGTTCGAGTCTGATTAGCCGTGTACATTGCAAAGATGTAGAGACGTTTTTATTCACTGTTCTTTTTTTTAAAAAAAAATTGCAAGTCCAATTCGAGAGTCCAAAATCATTGTCTGCTTGTGCCAAAATTCATTGTAGTCGATCGTCAAGCTCCATGATCTGTGCCTGATACGAGTATACGACTATATGTAAGACTATACAACACACCCAGTGGCACAGGTTAAGGCGCTCCATGTAATTCCGCCAAATTTGATGGTCTGCTTTTATCGGCGAGGAAAAATTAAAATACTCCTCCGATAAAAGAAAAGAAGTCGTCGTTGACTTTTGATCACGATTTTGACCATTCGTCTTATTCAAAAAAGTTATATAAATATTATTTATTTTGTTATGATTTGGTTTATTATTAAATGTATTGTATAGATATATTTTGTTTTATGTTTATTATAGATTTATTTTGTTTTCTGTTTATTATAGATTTCTTTTATTTTCTGTATATTATAAATTTTATTTTGTTTTCTGTTTTTCACGTCGAGAGATTTGTTGCTCGTATAATTTGCGAAATCGTGCAGACGCAAAAAATTCCACTAATTTTCTACTGTTTTTCCACATTTCCAATATTGGAAAAAAAGTTTTGCGATAGTGAAATTTTTTTGTACGAGGTCTGCACGCATGTACACGGCATGTGTCTGCACAAATGCTGAAATTGCATGCGTCTGCCAAATAGTGCCTCCCAATTAAAATACTCCCTCCGGTAAAAAAAAGTCGCCGTTGACTTTTGAACACGACTTTGATCATTCGTCTTATTAAAAAAAGTCATATAAATATTATTTATTTTGTTATGATTTGATTTATTATTAAATATATTTTAAGTATAACTTATATTTTTACATATTTGAACTATTTTTTGATAAGACGAATGGTCAAAGGCATGTCAAAAAGTCAACCGCGACCTCTTTTGTGACCGGAGGTGGTAAATAATACTGGCACATGGTAAATAATACTGGCACAGTTTTTGTGTTAGTGAAAACTTTTTATGATGAAATAATTTGTAGGCCCATGTTTTTATTTTAAAAAAATAACTAAAAAAATATGGTAAGATTTTCCACTATCGTGTTAAAAGAAACAACGGAATGATCTGGTAAAACTTTGGAAGAGGAGTCGTTAAAGCGCTTGGTGGACTGGAAGTCTCTGGGTCAAGATCTTCGATTACTGCTGTAACTGTCAAATTACTCGCAGGTTAAACGGAAAGAACACGATGCTGTAACCCTGGTTAGTGATTACACAGTGGGTTTGATTTGTAAAGCGACCTAAAGGTGGTGATCGATTTGTTGCTTGTCCACAAGTAGGAAATTTTATTGCAAATCCGCAGTTACATCTATCTGTTCATGTGTTTTTCCCCATCAATCCTTCAACAATCAGTGGCCACCGGTCGGCAGCACTGGTTGCTGTTGTTGCTGGTGAGACTCTCTCGAAGCTTTTCAGAATTAAAGCAACCATATCATTCAGTCATGCATGCATGCATGTTAGTGTCATCGAAACATACACGTGTGATTCGGTTTAAATTAAAATTAAAAACTACCACTAAAAAATTGGTATTTTTTATAAATCGAACATTATTGCACTTTGTAGTTTTTTAAGGATTTTAGTGGCTTCTCTCAAAAAACTTTCAAAATCATTTTTTTGGCCCCTTCAAGTCTCTTAGGCGCTCATCAAGAACCCCGCGACCTTCTAAGATTATAATCTAATGCTCGTTTCAACTAAGAAGAACAATGAAAACAAAAGTTTTGGTCCAAAAGCTCTAATTTTCGAGTATAAACCAAACAAGGCTCTCCAAGGTTTTTTTTTACGTGTTTCGCATTTTCGAGGGCAAAACAATGCTCTTTTACTCTATAATAAAAATTACAAGAACTATAACTAGAAACCAGTATCAGCAAAAAAAAAACCATCAACTCATATGATACATATGAAAGTTTAGAAAAGAGAAAATAGCACTGTTTCCCCTTGAACTTGTAGCGATTCTTACGTAGCCCCCTGAACTTTAGTTTTACTCTCTCGCCCCTCTAAACTTGTCTCTGTTTGCACGATTGCCCCAAAACAGTTAGGGCAACTGTTAAGTGCTAACGTGACAATTACGTGCCCGTTAAGCGTTGATGTGGCTGCCATATGCAGCTAAAGGCTGACATGGCAACCCACATGGGTAGCTGTTGGCAAAAAAAATTATAAAATTTTTAGAAAAAATCATTAAAAACCGAAAAATAGAAAAGATTCATAAATTTTGGGAAAACGGGAAATAAAATAAAATTTTGAAAAACAAAAAAATTAAGAAAAAATTTAAAAACAGTTTTTTTCCTATTTCCCTGTTATCCCCTTTTCCCCCTTTTTTTATGATTTTTTCACTTTTATTTCTTATGATTTTTATGGGTTTTCCGGTTTTTAAAATTTTTTCCCAATTTTTTCTGAATTGTTTTTGAATTTCCCTTTTTTATGTTTTTCCTGATTTTTTCTAATTTTTATGATTTTTTTATCAACATCTAGCCTTGTGAGTTGGCAGCCACATCAGCGATTAATGGCCACGCAATTGACACGTCAGCATTTAACAGTTGCCCTAACGGTTTTAGAGAAACCATGCAAACAGAGACAAGTTTAGGGGGCGAAAAAGTAAAACTCAAGTTCAGAGAATCGCTGCAAGTTTAGGGGACAACAGTGCAATTTTCTCTATAGAAAATCGACTGTCCAGAATAAGCTATTGAATTTTGATTGCGTTCCGAACATGGCCAGAGCTATCGCAGGTCGCGTCTAGAGTTCAATCAGATAAGCGTGTGCTGAGTCGGAAGGCAGGACATGTATCATCGAACAATTCTCAAAGTTTTCACCATCCTGATCATTGCTAGTATGGCCAGAGCTAGCAGAGGCAGAGGATCCATCTCTTCTCATTGCAGGACATGACAGGCTGAGCTGTGCTTACGGCAGGGGCAAAATCAGCGCCCAGTCTGTCCTGTCTGATGACAATGTCTAACCGGTTGGAGATTAAACAAGAGACCTTCAAATATAATTAAGAAGCAGCAGCCACTAATGTTTATGTGAATTGGCAATTGGTACAACCGAAACTCCAAAAGTTAGATGCTTTTCTTAAAAAAATAAAGGAAGAGGGAAAAAAATGATGTAGAGCAACCAGAGAGGGGAGGCCGGGAGAGGCATCCATAAGTTTTTCTTTTGCTCTACCCCAAAAGAAAAAAACATCGCGTAGTGTAAGAGAATCCAGAGTAGAGTCTGCGAGATTATAAAGTTTTCACAAAGAGATGAATTAAATTAAAGAATTAACGTCTATACATGTAAATCAGGCACTGATGCCGATTTGTTTGATGTACTTAGCTCATGGTTCGTATGCCCGTGCCATGACCAGCTTCAATCTCATGAGTGATGAGAACAACAAACAAACTGCACATGAACTCCATTTCGGTAACTCAGATAGCTCAGTCAGACAAGTAGAAATATGCAGCAACAAACAAGTGATTCATGGCAGAATATTTTACCAACGAAAAGTGAGACTGATAGGTTTTTTTTTCACATTTTGCTCAAAAAGTTTATTTTTCACATGATGGCTTGATAATTGATCCTTATTATTTCCAGTGTTAAAAGGAATTAGCGGGCGTAGAAAAAATTCTAGCTGAAACAACATCAGCTGAACCGACATGTCATTACAGCGCCTTATTCTATTTACTCGTAAGTGTTATCCCGTTCATGGACCGTCCTTGTGATCATTTTCCTAAGGTTTACCGTTCAACTGGATCTTAGATAGCTTATCTCCACTTTCTTCAGCATCCTCCACCTTCTTGCCAGGGAATGACCTCCCACTACTTATGACAAGGTCCTTGATGGCTGTTTGGATGTCTTTGTCGTCCAATAGAGTCTCCAATGGAACATGTATACCTGAAAATATTGGGTAGAAGTTAGATTCAAGAAAAAATAAACTCCTTTTCCGAGGGATAAGTTTACAACAGGAAATCAAATTGCTTGTGGGACTTAAAAGATGCTGCTTTAGCTTAGGGAAATGCTATGCGATAATGTGAATGAAGCACATGAAAATGAGGTTATACGAGTTTGCCCTCCAAGGCATTATTTATTAATTATTCATCTTAAATTCAAAATATAGCCATTTTATGATTTCATGTCCCCCAAATATTAAATTGATCTGCTACGACAACCCTAATGATGTGTATAGCTCCACATCAAATTATAAATAGTTAAGTTGGCAGTAGCATGAACACACGCTGAACTGCAAAAAAATGTTTCAGCAGTTACATCATGCACTTTATCCAACATTGCCACTACTCAAACCAGACAATAAAGAAACAGATCTATTATTTAAGTAAATAATTGCATGTGACTTTTCTTTTAAAAAGACATTCTACCAAGAATAGCTTTTTTTCTGCAATACCATATGTTGAGAGGGTGAATGGGGATAATGAAATTTGACTTACGGAATCTCCAGTAGTGCTTTGGATTAGTGGGGTCATTGATTGTTTCCTCTGGTGCTGGTCTTGTTGTGTACTTGTCTTTCAGTGCGAGCAGGTCCTGATGAAGAAGAAAACCCAAGTATATTCATCTTGTTACTTCTGTTGATAATTCACTGAACTGTGATACAAGTTAAAGGTGTGTACCTGTAGTGGAAAGATTGCCCACATTGATGGAGCATCAAAATGCTGCTGAACAATGAAGTGCACTACTTCTGGGGTGCAGCGAGATGGGGGCTCGTCGTCACTACCAATTACAGTCTTGTAAAAACGACTCCTCCTTCCTTCATCCTCTTCCCACCAAGCACGTAATGTGGAGCAATCATGACACGAGGGAGCACAAACCTGAAAAATATCCCAACACAGTTGATTATCTGATGTAGCCTCTGCAAACCATTTTCAGTTTAGCATTTGCATTCCATTATATTTCCAACTTCATCAACAAACACAATGCTGTAAAAAGAGTGGCACACCGTCATATAGCTGTACTGAGATGGAATACCAAATTCCAAGTTTGGTTCACTAGGCATTCTCTGGATACGCAATCCAATCAACCCAAGTTCTTGCATAACCTGGATAAACATAACGTTGTTATTTAAGCAAATAGTCAGAAGAAATCAATAGTTATTCATTAGCATGTGCAGAACGGTGTCAGCTGTCATACAGGGTGAACACAAGCAGGGATAAGACCAAGGTCTTCCCCGCATGCCAGCATATCCGATGAGTTCAACAGGACAGGCAGAGTCTTCAGTGCATTTTGGCGCCAAAGGTTTTCTTGACGGACAAAATAATAGTCATAGTACAATCTTCTGAGGACATTTTTGCTGTAAAACAATTATTGGTGAGAGGATGAAATAATCCATAATGCAGATTTTGTATCAAGACCTAAAGGTCTTTGTTTGAGAACAAACTGCCTGCTAAAGATACTTTTTTTCCTTGAGAACAAACTTTATACTATAGATGCGTAATACGAAACTAGCTATGCAGTCAGGCAGCAGAATAATGAAATCAATTCTTTGATGGAAATGAGTAGCAAGTAACAGAATACAACACCACAATGCTCTTATGCTGTTAGACTGCTACACTAGATACTTGATTACATTAACTAGCCTGAAGCAAATTTACAAAGTAAATCAGCTAGTTCAAGATCGAGGTTGTTTAGAAGGTTAGGCCTGAACATGCACAAGGAAACAAATATGATTTAGAAGAACAAAATATAACATTACCAATGCTCATCTAAATCCCTAAAACTTGAAGCATCTTCCAGATTAAAACGGGGATAAAATTTTGTGGAGTCCTCTGGATCTCTGATAAGGACTATATTCTGCAGAACAAATGATAGAAAATTATTTTATATGCTTTCAAAAAACATTATTTTTATATGGATTGAGAAGAATAAGTCATAACATAGAGATAAAGTGTGTGCACAACAAAAAACTCAAATTACCTGTATTAGATCAAACAGGCCACGCCGAATACTGTCTTCTTGCTCAAGCCAGAGTGTTTTTTCAGGACTTGTTTTAAGCTTTGCGATAATCTTTTTCTCTGTGTTGCATTCCTCTTTGAACTATACAAATGAATCAGACAGCAGGGAAAAAAATTAGAGGAAAGGTATATTATGAAAACAAATTGAGCAAAAAGTAAAAATAGCTGAGATTGAAAATAGAGAGCTTTTTATTAATGCCAAATTAATGGCTAAAAACTATTAATAAGATTTCCCATGCAGTTCTGAGTAGCCAATACGTTCAACTAACATGACAGGAGAGTAAGGTGGTTACATTACCTCGTAGCATTGCTTCTGATACTCGTTTAGAAAGTTGGCAGCAATAACAGTCCAAAAAGATCCAAACTTTTCCTGAAACAGAATAGAAATGTCATTCTGGTGCCCTCATCTTTCACTGAAACAAAATCTGGAACATCGTTTTAATTTTTAAACTGTGAAACCTCCAGCATTTCCTGACGAATATATGGGCGGCTCATTCGATCAAAATCCCATAGGCCTTCACTCAGAAGCTCCTCCTGAAAGTCAACGTAGAAAAATGACAGATAAAATACTGCAGTGGTTTCTCTGGCCCTTTGATTTGTTTAATAGGTACAGAAGCAAACCTGACTAAGAGCAATTGAAGGTCTAAATTTCCCAACTAAACCTGTGGCCGCGTGATCTGGAAGCTCCCATATCCTAAAGAAACCCAAAATGTGGTCTATCCTATACGCCGTGAAGTATTTTGCCATCTGCAACATGTTAATGGATATAGCCATATATGTAATAAGAAGCAAAGATGAACATCCAAGCGCAAAAAAAAAAACGTGTCATAAAATAACCTGAGTAAGACGTGCCCGCCACCACCCATAATTATCCTTTGACATCTCCTCCCAGTTATATGTAGGAAAACCCCAATTTTGTCCATTTTTGTCAAAATAATCTGGAGGTGCACCAGTAGCAGTATTCATGCGAAATAAAGTAGGGTATACCCAAGTATCCACACTATTTCTATCAACACCAATAGGTAAATCTCCTTTCAGAACAACCTTTTTCTTCCTTGCATATGCAGCGGCTTCTGATAACTAATGAGATGGGAATAAGAAGAACTGGCCACGAAAATATGGGCGCGAATCCTCTGCCATATGGCAGAGGGAAATTACTGCCACTGACATGCGGGCCGCACCCGCTATGGGCCCACATGTCAGTGAGCCTATCCCTCTGCCTTACGGCAGAGGATATGCTTCCCAAAAATATACACAAATATAACTCTATAAAAACCACAAAATGATGACAGCCAACACTTACTTGCATATGGAGATGGTATTGGATATAATAATGAAAACGTATAATATCATGATGCAAAGTACCTTCCAGGACAAGCTTATCAAGCTGAAGAAATCACATAAAGAGCCTTCTTTTAGTACTTGTGTATGTTCCGACATGTGCTCATAAAGGATTACAGTAAATGAAATAAATTACTAAAAACAAGTTCTTAGCAAGCTATACTTATCAGAAAGGCCGAATATTAATGTAGCACATCATTTCAAATACCTTCTCCTTGGAAAATTGAGAAAAGCGACCCCATTGGCTGTGGTCTGATGTCTCAAAGAAATCCCGTAGAAAGCAAAATGCCGCATATGGTTTCAACCATTCCTATTGGAACATGGTACAGAGGCTATCATATGCATCTTTAAATAAGGAATCAAATATCTTGACTAAACATAACATACAAAACAATAGAAAATATACCTCATTTTCAGATAAGAATTGCTTGAACGAGCTGGAATTTAATACTTTGTCTTTTTCTAAATTGAATATTTTTCTTGCAATCGACAGTTTTGTTGCCATGGTTGCATCATAGTCGACATCCTGTTTTATACATAATTTCAAGTTGGAGAAAACTGCTCCAAGAATAATAGGATTTGCATTTCAAAAACAATAGTAGATAATCTGATTTTAAAAGTAAACATAGGAAAGAGCAGAAGGGACATGATGTTTATCTAGCCCAAAGGCAAGTGCAATAGGGCTTTTACCTTTGCAGTAACAAAAGATAATTAAGTGATACTCTACATTTAAAAATGCATTTACCTTTTTGTCCAACTTTGTCTTTGTCTGCAAAATCTCTTCCTGCGAATATATGCAAAATTGGGTACTCTATCAGGTAGGAAGAACCCATTGAAGACTCAAGAGACAAGTGAAACAAGAAGCCAGGGCAGAGAAGTACAAAGAACTAATCTAAAAGGCACAACAAAGGTATACCTTAATATCCCCTGGAATGGCATCTGAAAGTTCTTGTACTCTCAGGTACAAGGGGTGTAGTGCAAATACAGAGAGAGAGCTGTGAATAAACGTAAGAAAATATTTCTGTTTTATTGTGTTTCCGTACTTCAAGCAAATGGTCAAGGAAATATATTCAGCAGGGGATATTAGTGGTACCTGTATGGATATGAATCCCACCACATCCCATGAACCGAGGTATCATTGATAGGAAGGAGCTGAACAAGATGAAAACCTGAATTGACTGCCCAGTCAACAAGAAGTTTAAGGTCTAGGAATTCTCCAACGCCAAGATCCTCATTTGACCTAATTGAAAACATAGGTACAGCAACACCTGCACCCCTCCATGGTGATCCCTGACAAAACCAGATGATGAATTAGCCCTACTTGTTGGTTGGCAGTGATGCATACTGCATCCTCAGATTTCTTGCCAAGGAATGTGATAGTAAATTACCATAAACTGGATATGATTCAAATTCTAATGCGTCATAGAATTTTTGGTATAACAAATACTTAAGAAGTTCCAGAAAATTCTGGCGAGAAACCTATCAAACCCATTTGTAGTGGATGACTCATTATGAATGCATGTATTACCCGGAGGGAACCATCAGATAATAGGATGTATCTGGATTGCTTGGGCGATGATAAATCCAAATCAACCTCCCTGTTCGGACCAAACTCCAATGAAGAGGTTCCCACTTCACTAATTTCACAATATTTATATGTGGGAATATTATTAAGGACGAGACATTATTCAATAGCTCAAAACATGAAACGAAATAATCGTTTGCACACAAGGATATTTCACTGGGAACTCAGATTTTCGCAACGCACAATCTGCCTTCCATACAGAATCTCCAACATAGCTCAGCTTGAGGCCATCTTGAGCTCGCCAATTTCCTAATTGAGGGTTGCTTCCTGTGACGACAACCTAAAATTTTGTCGTTAGTAATAGTTAGGGACACCAGCAAGAAAGTATAACTCGTTTAGCCATAATTTGTTGAGGGCCATTAAGGAAAGAAACTGTACGAAGAACACTTACAGTAGAGCCAGCTCCTAGTCGAGGACAGCTAATGATAAATTGGACAACAATATCTGTTCAGGAAAATAATAGAAAAAAATAAAAATGATATTTCCATGTCTAATACTTAACATTAAATATCATGTGCGCATGGGCCCCAATGGGCATAAGATAGGCTGCATGCACTAGAGCAGTACCACATGGTACTGTAGCGGTTCCCTCTCCCATCCCCTAGATCTAATCGTCACATTAGATTTATACATTTCTTCGTTTAGTTTTAAATGTTCCAAGAGTCCAAAGAATAAACAACTTAACATTAATTAGCAAATTTCTTTAAATCTTCTGTTACCTTCAGTATCCAAGAGGTCATATGGGGGCATTGGTTTTACCCTTTAATTTAAATTGTTACCTTCAGTATGCAAGCTTTTGCTCAGAGAAGTTGATTGCAACTCTCTTTTAGCATTTTCAGCTGCACTAAAAATGACATTCTTGAAGGCACTTCGAAGGAAAAGAGCTTCGGAAGCATCCTGAAATTCAAATCACGACTAGTTACTGCTATCACAACTACTGTTAGTACAGCACACCAGCATGCATTAATCAGCAACAGGAAAGCTCTATAAATTCATGAAAATTGTAAATAGTACCTGCCACCAGTCACGAATCTCTACTACGTCTCCCCCCTGAATACCATCTGGTAATACTAGTTTCCTTTTCTCACCAGCCTCCCATCTCAAAACATTTTTGTTATCATCCACAACATGATAGCTGTACTCACATGTGAAGCCAACAGCGACCGATAACCGTCCACTCCAAATTAGCTCATTTCCTTGATGAACAGGACTCAAAGACAATCCTTTCTTGAGATTCCAAGATCCAAGTGTGGGCTCTGACCCGGAGACAAGAAGGCTCTGCCCCCATTGTGTATAATACGGTAGTTTAAAAACCAAAGTTACTGTATTTAGAGACTTCTTTCCAGAAGCTGACCCTGAATTCACCATGCCTTTCAAACAGCAGAAGAGCAGCAAAGTTACGAAATTTGAATGCATGGATGAGAAAAAAATGGTATCATAAAAAAAATGAGGGATCCATAAAATGGTTCAGATATATAGATAGATGGCCCAACTAGAACTAGAAATTCCCCCACATTCCCAGTGTCAGACCCAGAAGTTTCCATGAGCCTGGGCGAATTCTTACCGCAAATACAGCGACTAGGGTTTTCAGTACCATCGAAGATTATCACACGAAAATTGTACTTATCGCTGCGGCTCAATAAGAAAAATCGTATGGACAAATATTTAATGCAAAATAGAACAATTTGATTTACAATTAAATAAAAATAGTTATGAAATCTGTAATCAAGAAATATTGGTTGAATGGAAATTGTAAAAAAATCAAAACAAGTCATTGTTGAATTTATTGAGTATTATTTAGCAAATTTTCAGTTCGATTCAAAATTTGGCGAACACATTTTGCATGATTTCCCCCCAATTTTCTAGTCCAGGAGCATTTGGCGAACAATGCTTCCGGAAGCGTTGTAAAGCTCATTATCATTATTGGTTTAATGTACCATGCCAAATCTATATTCTTGAAAGAGAATTTTCGTCCAATTCTCTTTCCCCACCCGTGTGTACATGGAAACCCTAACATCAACCGGAGAGAAGCAGCGAGAGGAGAGGGCAGGGGGAGGGCTCACCGGCAGCCGGATCCGGCAGAGAGAATGGGCGGCGGGAGGACTTGGGCTAATCTCAAGAGTGGGCAAGTGAGGAAATGAATCCGGATGCCAGCATGGAACAGTTGAAGGCCACACTGTTGAACACAACCAAATGCACAAGGCCTTAGGATTGTCATGGAAATCATGACTCGGTAACAGAGTGGGCTCGCCCGTGACGCGAACCGAATAGGGTCTCAGATTCCGGATCAGCAAGCACACTGTAGTATCGTTACCATGAGGGGCTTGAACAAGATGGAGGGATGATTTGCTTGTACTGACCTCTTGGACCTGATGGAACGAGTGCACGAGTTGTTCACCTTCTCCAGATTTTCCTTTTTGCAAATCAAACGACCAGGAGAAAATCCATGAGAAAATGAGAGAGAAGAACAAGAACACAACCAGATCAAGAAAGTGTTCACCATGTTGCACTTACCACCGCAGACTTCGGTTCCCTTGGCCAGATCTAGGAGCTAGTAGAGTAGCCGTGGCGGGCTGACCGGTGACGGGGGAGGGCGAGGAGGAGCAGGCGGAGTGCGTGGAGAGGAGGTGGGGGCGGCGCTAGGTGATGGTGGGCCGCGGGCTGACCGGCGACGGGGGAAGGAGGTGGTGGAGGGGGCGACGCTATGTAAATATGTAATGGTGGGCGGCGGGCTGAACGGCGACGGGGGAGGAGGAGGCGCGCGGGGGGAGGTGGTGACCGGCGACGGAGGGGGAGGAGGAGGAGGCGCGCGGGGAGAGGAGGTGGTGGAGGCGGCGGCGCTGGGGATTGATGGTGTAGAGTGGGAGCGGGACGATCGCAGCTTATCTTTTTGGCGCCAGAGCCATGGACGGATCGATCCGGACAATGTCAACCAAACAAAAAAAACAATATCGTGGGATCATCCTGTGATCCTGACGCCACTACCAAACACATCTAATAGCCTCGCCGAGAGGAATGATCAAATTTGACATATGAGATAAATCCAACCGCTGCTGGATCAAATACATCTAAAAAGTTTTATGGAGAGGAATTATCAAATTTGGCATATGAAGTGGGTCTAACCGCTATTTGATTTTTGCATGTCCTGAGCATGTTTCCTCGTGTAGTAGTGTAGCTAACCAAATATGGGTTGGATGCCCCTATGATTATTTCATGATCTGTCTTCGCTCGAACGAACCTCAGGAAGGAAGCCAATAATGAAAATGGCGGAACTTCATTAATTAAATGATTTGCACTGTCCTACCATGCCCAAAACAAACTTCAATAGCACATCATAGCACTACACAAGAGATGGATTGGGAGGGGGAGGATGGCATCGTCCGATGGAAAGGGCCTTCACGGGCTCTGGCTTAGGCCTTGTGCACTTGGGCGTTACGGCGCGGCATGACGCGTTGCATTGCGCTTCAGGCGAGTCAAGCCACATCAGTGACTGGCACCATGATCAAGTACTATAGACCTAAAGGAATCCCGGAGAAACACTTTCCCCATCTATGTGTCCATGGAAACCCTCACATCGACGGAGAGAAGCAACGAGAGGAGGGGCAGGGGGAGGGCTCACCGTCGGCCGGATCCGACAGAGAGAATGGGCCATGGGATGACTTCAACTAACCTTGAGAGCGATATTGTTCGTGCAAGTGGGCAAGTAAGTGTTCGGTTCAGAGAAATGAGGACAATAAATATGGATGCCAATGTGGAACGGTCAAAAGTCACACTGTTAAACGCAACCAAACACAATGTTGGAAAATGCACAAGGCCTTAGGATGGTCGTGGAAGTCATGACTCGGTGATAGAGTGGACTCACCCACGACGCAAACCAAACAGTACATCTAGGCACGGATTCCGAATCTATTCATCCAAGAATTGTATCTTTCGATAAACCAAACATTGTCCTTAGCCTCTCTTGAAGCCACTTCTCCAAAATATAAAAGCTTAACACTAAAAAAAAGTGGAACCAAACATCTTGGCTTCTCCAAAAAAGTCGAACTGGAACCAAACATCTCCGTACGCACAAAAGAACACTCAAGAAGACTGTGAGCTATGTAGGCATCCACATGCAGCAGAAAAGCCAGGACAAGTGCCACCCCGCTTCCTTCCACACATAACTGATCCTGTGAACTGTGATCGACACACACTTCTTCGGCTGCCACAGTGCCACAGCAACCCAACCGTGATCTGCTGGAACCCAGGGGCCAGGGTTGAGAATGCCTCGAAACCTTTTCAGCCTGGGCACCTGAGCCACACAAATGGCCAGCAGCAGCTACAAGATAAACAGAAACCGAACATGTCCTGCAAGTAGAGCTGCAGACAAAGAACAGGAAGAACAGCGATGGCATTAGCCACTCTTCACTGCCACTCTGCACTGAGCTCACCACCGGTATCCATTTCACCACGTCCTGTCTCCACTAGATCACCAGTCCTTCGAAGAACAAGAGGGGGGAGGAGGAAGCTGCAACGATGCCTCTGCTCCCCGTATGCGCCAGGGCAATCAACGGACTCACAGCAGCAGCTGGAGCGCCTCTTCTCCAATCTCAACCAGGCAACCATGAAGCACGAGCCTGGTAACGCAGCTTCGCAAAGCTTGTTTGCGCAGAATTTTGCAGTTGAGTTGCACCTAATGAGATTATCTGTGGTTTTTTTTTTTGGGTCACTTGGATGATATGATTCCAGGGAGTGTCACCAGTGCCATATTCCTTGTGGCTGGCACAACAGTAATGATCCTTCCTTTTTATTCCCGTGCTGTAAGAGCTGCAAATTTGGTGTAGGATCGCCTTCTTTCTTTCTTTTTTCCTTTGGCACAGTTGATGGTGAGTACCAGACTAAAGGTCAGGCCTATGTTCAAATGAAAATGCACTGAGAGTTATCAGAATGAGAAATCACAAAACAGCTTATCACGGAAAGCTTTTGACGTAGCACACACTGCTTCCAAGGAATTACTATTGCAATCCGAAATTCGTGAGGAATGGATCACACCTTGAAGCTCCCACAGCTTTCAAATAAATTCATCCACTGATGCACATATGCTAGAAATTTGTTGGAGTAAACGTATATTCCTAGAACTATTCTGAGGATGTAAATGCTCACTATACTCAGATAATTAACTCATATTTTCCTCTACACATTGATGCCATAGGTAGGGGCAGGTATCCTTGCAATCCCTGCAGTCACACAGGAAGCTGGATTCTTGGCCTCAGCAGTTACATGCATTTTCTGCTGGATATATATGGTAATAGAATGTCATTGCCTGGGTAAATTATCTAACCAGACCTGTTAGAGGTGACATGCAGTCAGAGAAGCCTCTCAAAGGTAAATCCTTTTGCATTGTGCATTCTTGGATAAATTTTTATCATAAGGAGAGTGTTTCAAGTATTTGTTTGTTGTGTCACCTTGATACAGGATGGTTTGATAGTTTGACCCAATATTCTGTCTAATCTGCTAATATGATTGCACACTGTTTATGTTTGGCATCACTTTTTCAGGTAGTAACAGGGTTGTTAGTGGCTGAAGTAAATGTCAATACAATGTGTGACCTAGGATCTGGAGGAGTCTCCCTGGTAGTTAACACATTCCTCAAGTGCCGATTTCCTTTATAGAAATGTTTGGGGGCAAACAAAAATGAATCTTTTATGACAAAACTTACCTAAAGAGTCCCAGATTACCCTAATAGTTGTTACCCATATGCTTGAATACTGAAGTTGATCAGTTGATATAACATCTTATCAGTTGCCAATAGCTTTAGAAGATGAGTGATCCAAGTGCTTGGACATATTTTAATTGAACATAAGATCTGACAAATGATCGGCAATGGCACACATTCCAAAATATCACAAAGGAATATTACAATTACAATGCCATGTGATATGTATATGGTTTATGCACGATATTGTTATGGTTTTTCTTACTGGTATATATATATGAAGACTCATTTTGTCCAGGTTTCAATGGCCATGCGCACTCTTGGGACATTTGGAGTAAGAACAGCCTGGTATGATAAAATTAATATGATTGAAGTTCTTTTATGAATAAGAAGGCCCAGCATACATATAAAGTAATAGGGTTAAAGAATATGGAGCTCTTAAGTTGTGTTTACCGCTCAGAGTCGGGCCTTCTATTTTATATGTAATCAATATTCAGATGCAACATTTTGTATTTAAATTCGAGAAATTCTGACATTGCTTTCTATGTGCCTGCAGCTTGTCATATTTATTTATACATTATGCACTTCTTGTTGCATATGTGGCACGCTCTTCAGAGATCATTACAAACTCGCTGGGCATTCCATTGTATGAACCATTTTCTTAGTTTTCATTTTAAATTAACCGTCTAGTAGTCTAGCTAATAGTTTTATTTTTCCATCTTTTCTTGTAGAAATGGTGTATTCATCTTACTAGGTTGCCATTTCATAATAATATATTGCTTCTTATAAGGTTTACCGTTGTGTGATAATTCTGGAAGGACAAAAAATCACAGGACTGGCACCCATGCCATTATAAAGTTCACCAAAAATGCCACTCCTTGTGACAATGACATGTGGATCTGGTCGCATATGTCATTGTCACGCCAGTGGCATCTTGTAAACCGGAAACTTTATAGTGGCATGGATGTTTAGTGCCCAATTTCCCATAAATATATGATATGGATTTGCTGAAGTTATTGCTTCAAGAGAGTATATTTTTCCTGCATTTTTAGGTTGTATTTTCTTAGGAATTACTAAAATGGTCATAAAGTGCCATTCAATAGTGTGTTTAAGTAAAGTGTTTACCCCGGAAACACTTTTATAAAGTGCCATTCAACAGTGTGTTTAAGTCCACATTCAACAGTAGTGTCTACTTTTCAGCCAATGATGAATTAACAATGTTACTATGGTTTTACAGATGGGAAAGCGCTACCCTGTTTTCACTGGCTTTTGGGGGAATATGTTACTTTGGAAGGTAATGCCAAATGTTACTCTCCTCCAAGAATTGTTAAAACAAATGTCTGTTTTCATAATTACATGATTTTTTTTGTTAGAATTATTTTTACGGCACAAGGGATATTCAAGCTCTGTGTTATGCCAGCTACTGATTACATTCAGTGTAGCTTCAAGTCTTTGTCATTCTCAAATTGAATGTTAACTTTGTCATTCTCATTGCTGTTAACTTTCAATCCCTATATTTTTAAATAAACAAACATACATGCAACTATTAAGACTACTGAAAGGTAGAAAATTTGCTAATAAAACACACTATATTAGGAATTTCGGTGCACAATAAGTAACTTACCATCTAATATGTTACACCATTGACTGAACACTATTGTTGAATACTTCTCCCAGAGATAATAAGAACTAAATATAATTGTATTGATGACTGCAGTCAGCGAGTCATTGGTGCAGTAAATGGTGTTTTGGTGTTCGGCATCCTAGCGTCCTTCACATCTCTTGTGGTACGTGCTACAGATATGCAGCAAGCTATTAGAATCAATTTCTAACCATTTTAGGATTTGTCATGCAATTTTACAGGCACATATCATAAATATTAGAAGCATCAATGATCCTAGCAATCAATGACAAGAATAATTTTTGTTGCAGAATATTCTATAATATAAAGATAACTTTCAGCATAGTCCAAGTATATACATTGCAAGGAGCAACATTAGTAAAACGGTGTGTAGGCCCAGAGCCTCATGTTTATAGATAAACAGTTCCTATTTTACTAGAAAATATTACCCTTCTTTGTAATCCAATCAGTCTCCTCCATCTTATGGTTTCAATAGAGGAAATATATACATGCTTCTGGAGTCCCGGTGATAAAGCTAAGATGAGCAGACTACTGCCCAAAAAAATAAAAAACCTACCAGAGTATTGTTGGTGAACACTGACAGGTGTTATCCTCACAGGTGGTGGCAAGTGGAAACCTACAGTGGACTTCTCTTCTTGAAGCAAATTTTGCTGCTGCTCCACAAAGTATACCAATAATTGCTCTTTCATTTGTATACCAGGTAATGATTCTGACAATTTTCACTTTGAATAAATTAATCTCCTCGGTGCAAACTGAGTATTTTCCTTAACAGAATGTAGTTCCTGTTCTGTGCACAAACTTGGAAGGGGACCTGTCAAAAGTAAGGTAGGGTTATGAAGATAGATCTCATGATACCTGAATGAATACAGAACGTGTGACAGCAAAGAAATACATTTCTTGTTTTGAGAAAAACAAATGGATAAGCAGGTTTCACATAAAAAGGGAAAATAAATATCATAAGTTTTCTGTTAAACTGATAACGATAGTATATTCTAAGTTGGTGACTTCCAGAAGCATGTGTGTATCCTTGTTGAATATTGCAGGAAGGCCATTGTAGTAGGCACTGCCATACCCCTTGCCCTATTTCTCGTATGGGATGCTGTAATCCTGGGGACAATTCCAGGTCTCACGGGGGGCGGCCCTATAACCGATCCATTAGAACAACTTAGATCAAGTAATGGAATAGTAGGGGTAAGTATTTTTCAAGCTGAACATACAATGTCTTAAAAATGAGATTAAGCTGAAAATGCCTTTTGGTTTGCAGCCTATTGTTGAGGCATTCTCATTTCTTGCAATTGGCACATCATACATTGGGTTTGTTCTAGGACTCTCAGACTTCATAGCAGACTGTAAAGTATCTTCTTCAGTCAAAACTCAATAGCAATCTTATTGTTCTAGGACTAGCACTTACTGCAGTCAATTATTGACCAGTCATTTTCTTTCCTCTCTAATGAAACATTGTAGTGCTTAAACTACCAAGTGGACAGAGCAAACCTCTGCCATACCTTGTAACTTTGGTCCCTCCACTTATTCTGTCATTGCTCGATCCAGAGATATTTTTCAAGGCATTGGACTTCGCAGGAACTTATGGAGGCAAGGATCCTTTTGCAGTATCTCTAATTATGAATTGCTGTACACTAGAAACAAGTACAGACCTTTATTATTTCCAACTTGTTATCCTAAAGAGTTTGTGCTAGAATAAACCAATGAGACATTATATCATCCATCTCCTTTTCCTTTTTGATACATAGGAACTTAGCACCTTATTTTATGTGAATTTCAACTAAACCAAAAAAACGCAATTTACATGTGATTTTGGTGATAGGATTGGGATTTGGGAGCTCAGAATGTTTGGCTTGAGTCAAGCTGGGGTTAAAAAAAAGGCTCCTGAAAAAGTAAACTCTTTAAAACATGGAATAATAAACTGATATTTTGTAAATAAAAGTACCAACAGGGCATTCATATAGTCACAGTCATTTACTTTAGTAACCTTTTATGAATAGAAGTGCAAAAAAAATATTGATACTGCTTGCACAAAGACTAGACTTATTACTAGAATGAACTGATATCTTGCACGTATTCTTTTCAGTTCTAGTACTCTTTGGAGTTATCCCTGCAGCTATGTCTTGGTCAGAGAGATACTCAGATGACTTGGAAGCTCCAATACCTCCCATAGCCCCAGGAGGAAAAATTACCCTCGCATTTATAATGGGGGGTGCCTTGCTTGTAATATTTTCAGAGATTTTCAAGGACATAATGCAGTTACAAGGACTACATTGACAACTGGTGAAGTTGAAAAGACATCCAGTTCCAGTGTTCCACTACAGATGCCTCTGCTTATTTTCATGCAGTATTGCTGATAAGTAGCATATGTGTAGTCAAAAGTGATCAAGCCGGTATTTCTAGTTTTTCTTAATTATCCCTTCACAGTTTTTTCAAGTTATTTGATTGGATTAAATGACTTGTAAATACTTTCCTTCTACTGTTTTTATAGTATATATTTATCAATAGGGTCCTCCCCTGCTTTTCCTTTAAGAAATTGCTACATTTAAATTGTAGAAATGCTTTTTTAGCCTAAATATATTTTATATTTTTATTAAATGCAAACAGGAAAACAAAGACGTCCAGAGTTTCACAAAAGCTGCAAAAATAGTAAATGCTAGAAAAATAGCGTTGAAGATATTTCCTTGATCACATGAATTGTGTGCACGTGCGTCAGAATTTATTACAGAACAATTTCACTAGTTCACTTTGCAATCCATGATGTTTCTGTAACTTATTCGAGTCTATCATCAAGATGAACTTATATCCACATAAACACATTGGGTCAGGCAACTCTGCATGATGATATCATTGGTACAAGAAAAAAATTCCATGCATCTAATAAAAATAGCAAGTAAATGAAGCATAGGATGAGGCAAAAATATACTTTACATAATATACTACCAGAGTTATATTCTCTTGTACCAAAAATCATTGCACGAACAGTTCCCCCTCTAAAATGATGAAACATGGCTCTATCACAACGAACCACAATTTCCCGATTATAGATCTTGGACACTTACTTGGCAAACTTGTGGCAATCTGTACAAAAGAGAAGATTTTTTTTTACTATTCTGGAGGGCATCCAGTGATCCCAAATACCATCGCAAGCTTCTCACTGTGATGTCCATGTGCCTGCTCTTTCTATTCCTCCTCAATGTCATAGAACACTTCTGCAGTCTCTGTTACATAACCTTGTTGTCAAATCCTTGCACCAATGTCAGTCAGCTTTGCATCAATGTCATCATATGATGGATGTGATTTGTCACCTGAAATGAACTCGTAGATGGAACCATCCATCTCAATCGAGCTGCAGCCAGGAACCTTCTCAATTCCCTCACTTCTCTTTGTCCCTCGAACATCTTCAGCACCATTCCATCTCCCCACTGCAGCATAGAGATTGGACAGGAGGACTACTTGGCCACCACTGTCCAATACAAGTGTCTTTCATCTCAGACAAGACTATTTCGACCATCTTGACATCCTTGTGGAGCCGGCATCCACCAAGTGATGCCCTCCAGATGACCACATCTGGCTTCATTGGCATTTCTGTGATGAGCTTGGGTGCTTCCTGTAGATGACCAGATCAAGCAAAGAGATCAACCATGCACGAATAATGCATAAAAATTAACCGTATTCCATACTTCTTGGGAATATTTGTCGAAGTGCTCCCTCCCTACATCCACAAATCCACCATGGCTGCATGCCAATACGACTCCTACGAAGGTCATCTCATCAGGTGTCACCGTTCCATCGAGCTCCATCCTGCGAAACATGTCCAGGGCTTTCACTGAGTAGCCGCCATTCATGGCCAAGGCCGTTGATCATGGCATTAAAGGTGAATGTGTTCCTCGCCGTCAAGCCGGTGAGCACATCCAGCGCAAGCTCTACGGCGGCGCACTTGGCATACATGTCCACGAGCGCCGTCCCAAGGAACTCATCCCACCGGAGCCTCCTCTTCTCGACGTAAATGTGGATCCACTTCCCTGTCTGCAGTGCGGCGGCGCCGGCGACCGTCCCTGTAACACCCTGGTTACTCGAGAATCCAGAATGCTACTAACTCTTCAAGATCTATAAAATTTTGACAGCATCTCCTTTATTCATATGGACATCCACGACAAGCAATTTATATCCAAAGAATATATAACCATTTTCCAACATCCACTAACCATAAAAGGAACTACAAAAAAAACTTTCAATTATACAAGACGATCAATACTAAGTAAATTTCATAATTTCACTAATTATGATGTGATAGGCAGTGAGTGCTCAAGTCCAGGTTCTATTTTTCCATCCCCATGCATGATTGACATTACCTGTACCTAAAAACCAAATAAAAGTAAGAGTAAGTATTCAACAATATTCAGCAAAGTATATATATGAACAACTAGAACAATAACATAACAATAAGAAATCCATCCATTATCAAATCATACCATCACTCCACACTTTCCTCTGTTCATTCAATGCAATGCATATGCATATGTCTCCTCCAGAGCACTTCGGACTAGCCACTTTTGACTTTCTCACCGACCGAAATGGACTAGTCAAAAGTGACTTTCTCACCGACCTGGTTCATATGCAGTATGATGCAATAATGTCTTTACCGTCATGCAATTGTCTAACCTTCGTCATATATAGCACAAACAACATAATTCAACCGCAAGTCATGATCAGGCACAAAGTATTAAATCAACAAGCCATATTCAACCAACCGGCTATATGTTTAATATATACTTGCCTTTAACCGCGAGGACTAGCACGATCAATTGGCATCGAACTTGCATCACCACCTACGAAGAATGATAGAATTCAATACAATGCTCCCATAAAGAAGATGACAACTTGAACATATCGCGCCTACCGTATTATCGCTCCTTTAATCCCAAATACCCACCCCTCTCTTACTACTAAGATCCAGAAATCAATTTATTAGAATACCGGACAGCAGTACTAAAACAAGCATAACTCCCACATCCCTCAACCGATTTCCGCGTTCTTATACTCGAAACGAAGCTAAGACATAGACGCATAATTTCTTTCATATGATTAAAACCTGAATCGGGTCCTAAATAGATCAAAACCTCACGCCGAACCTTCTGCAAACTAGATTCCTCTTCTAAAGCTTAATTCCATCCATTAATCTTCACTAATCCACAAAATCCACCATCTAGAGCGAGGAAAACCTAGGAGGACTCATCTAATTGCACCATTAGAATCAATTATCAAGCCTAGTTCCTCTTCCTCCTTCCCCATCTACCCTCTCATCTACTAAATCACTACGAGTAGTACCTTCTAGGCGGCAGCGACCACTGGTCGGTGGACCCAAAGACGGCATCGGCGACGGCGGCGCAGCCTTGGGCGGTGATGGCCCCTGGACGGCAGCAGTGCGGCCACGGGGTGGCGGCGGTGGCGGCGCGGCACGGCACGGCGATGGCGCGGCCACTAGGCGGTGGCGCGGCTCCTGGACGGCGGCAGGGAGACGACGGCACGGGGTCAGCGACACGGCGACGGGAGATGGGGCGGCGGCTGGGAAAAGATGGGACGGCGGCTAGGTCTTCCAGGGAACCGTCGGTTTGCCCCCTTCCCCCACTGCCTTTGTCTTAGAATTTTTAATTTTTTATATTTATTTTTATTGTTTTATGCAAAAAATGTATCCCGTTTTCAACATTAGACACAAATATACCCGGTCGTTTGTTCAAACCGCGACCAGGAAGCTATCGTTTTTTGAAGAAACGAGCATGCCATGCACGCGCGAGCAGGGGAGGAAGAGGTGAGGGACAGCGTCCCGTCGCGCGTTGGAAGCGCGACAGCCTCCTGTCGCGCCCGGTAAGCGTGACCGCGGCTGGAACTTCGTATAATGTATGCTATACGAAGTTATTACGCTATGGGACCCTCAACGACGCGAACGACGACGTGCAGGTCCTCGGGGAGCAGGGCGCGGTAGGCGGCGCCGCCGCGGCCATTGATCTCGGCGAGCTGCGACTCGTGCCGGAACCCCGACGTGGCCGCGGCCAGGTCGGCCAGCGTCAGCTCCATCAAAGGTCGCTCCAGCACCACCACCGGCTTCAGGGCCCCCACGCCACCTCCTCCTTCCACGCCAACGCCCGCCCGCCCTTACCCTTCTTCCGGGCGGTGGAAGCGCGGGGGCGGCGTAGGTGAAGGCCGCGAGGAGCCGAGGACGGTGCGATTGGGGAAAGTGAGAAAGAGAGAGCGAGCAATCGAGGCAGGCAGGCAGCCGAGCCGAGTCGTCGGCTCGTTGCTCAGCGCGTGGGATCGCTGGGAGCCGAGTCGGGAGGGGCGTTCGTTGGATGGCCGCGGTGACCACGCGGCACAAATCGGAGTCGGGTATGCACAGCCGTGCTGTTGCATCCCGTCTCCACCAAATTTTTTTCCCGTGTAGGGGTGGAGCCCGAGCTTGAAGAAGACGGCGTAGAGGTGGGAGACACGGCCGTAGGTGGAGGCGGAGGCGGTCTCGGATATCGGGATATGGAGAGTTTAAACAGTTCCCCACCAGATCTAGCGTTTTATAATATTACTCCCTCCATTTTTTTTACGTCTTTGGCTTTTCGATACGTCTTTGACAGAAATTTAGTACAAAGCTGTAAATAATATTTACAAAAATAATTTGAATAAGACGAATGGTCAAAGACATATCGAAAAGTCAAAGGTGTCAAACAAAAAAAACGAAGGTGGTATCTTTTATAATTTTGTAGGATTTCTAAAATCTAAAAAATGTTTTTTATATTTTTGAAGACACTTAGCATGTTTAAAATGACTTGAGCTTATTTAGTATGTCAACTTTTTATTCAGTCCCACACACACAAATAAACAGTTTTTTCGTTAAACTCAGCCACCCCAAACATACTGTCATTTTTTTCCAACTACAAACAAAATCAAACCAAAAAAAAATTCGTTCACACTAAATTCCCTTGTTCCAAACAAGCCCCAAGAATTCATTCATGAGAAACAGCCCAATGCATTCACGTACAAATTGAGGGAAAAAAATCCCTTGTTCCAAACAAGCCCCAAGAATACCACACAAGTTTCAGAACAAACAGTTCAATTCTTTGATAAATCGATAATATTTGTGGTCGTTATTCTAAACTGAAAAAATATTTGTGTTCCAATATTGCATATTAACGTTGCAAAAAGGAATTTTGGAGCAAGCACCAGACATTTTACACATGAAGGATGGCAGCGCACTGCTTGTGCATAGCACTAATGAAACAGAACAAAGCTGTGTCGTACGACCAGACAATACAGAAAATATTATTCTGTTTTGTTCCGAATTAGTGAAAATTGTACATCTGTTTCGGAACTATATCAGGAACTACAGTCCCAATGTCAAATCACTCACCCATCATCAGGCCACACCGTCGCAGAAAACCTTCCTGAGCATAGCAACAGTGGTTTTCTGAATATAGGAACTTAACAAAGGGGCCAACCTAATCTACAAAAACCAAGTACATGATGAAGAGAGCATTGATCTTGTGCTACACCATTCAGTTTGCTATGCTCCAATCCATGTCCAGAAACCGTGATTAGTCATGACGAACCACCAAATACCTGCAGTGCGATGAGCATGTCAATGCAAGCGGAAAGGAAGGGAGATGGGCTGTCCAGATATGTAACAGATGGCTACAAACTTACTCCAGCTAAAATATCATTTGAGAGCTTTGGCTTTCGTTTGGAGCCTGTCTCCTCGACTGGTTTCTTTTGTTGAGGGATTGGACGAGCATTTTTTGTATTGAGGGCATCGTTGGATTCTGTCCCTTCAGTCTTCTGCTTCTGTTTTAAGGATCTCGGCAAGTTATCTAAAAATTACAATACTCAAAACTCCGAAACTCTAAACTAAACAGCATAAAGAGGGGAGGACTATCCAATGTTTAAGATAACTTGCAATTGTATTGTTCCATATAGAAATTAGATCATGTAGCATCCATTCAGGACTGATATTTATGAAATGAGATGGCATAGAACCAAATAGAAACCCACCAATTAGAGAAAATATAAACATGCTGGCATGTGCTTCTAGCTAAACAGAAATGCAAGAGGGGCCTATCATTCTCTATGTGAAACACGATGACAGACCTTTTTTCGGCGTTCTTGAATAAATTTCTGTGTACGAGATTTTTCAACATTAGACAGATAGTAATCACGTTGTTTCTTTGCAGTTGTTATCTCCAAGGTTAGTTTCTGCTCCCGGATATGAGTCTTCTCAGCTGCATTATACTCCAAGGATCAGACAACCTAAAATATCCTTCCCATCATTAAGCACAACATATTTTTCAAAAACATTTGACGTACCTATTTCACCAACCAGATCATCCCATTTGAACTTCCTGAGGTACTTTATATTCCAAATGTCATAATAAAAGGAAGACCTCTTCTTCCCACCTGAAAAGATACAAAATTATTAGCTTTTAACAACTGCCAGCAAAGAAATCAAACTCTACTGCACATAATATGAATTTAGTTAAGTGGCATATATACTATAGCCCTCCAAAGTTGAAAATCACAAGGCAACTAGAGCAGATGAAATCAACCATTCGACGCAAAATAGAAAACAAAATAAGAGGGTGGAAGGGGATCAGAGAATGAAAGGGTAGGATGGTTCCTCCATAGTTTCATATAGGGTAAAAAGCATACATGCCACTGTAGAGTCCCCTTTGGACAGAAATGCCATCGTAGAGATCGAAATATCTGAGACGCCATTATAAAGTTCAAAAATGTGCACATATGCCATTATGCAGAGTATTGGGGATATATGAGCTGAAAATACATTCCAAAATACATCTGACGAGCGGGGCCCACATGTCATCCCCTCTAGCCTTCTTCTTCCACCTCCGGCCATTCCCCAAGTCTCTCACCTCTCTCTCTCTCTCGACTGCTCCTCTCTCTCCTCGGGCAGAGATGGCGCCGGCCGCTCGCGGAGGGGGAGAGGCCCACGGCGGCGAGCTCGCGGAAGCCGCGCCGCCTTCCCTCACAGCCGGCCCCCTCCTCGCACCGCCGCCCTTCTCCCCGCGCACGCGCCGCCGCGGCCTCCCCTCCCCCGAGCTCGCCGCGGCCTCCCCTCCCCTCCCCCGTGCTCGCACCGCACCGCCGCGGCCTTCCGCGTGATGGAGGTGGGCGGCGGCGGTAGACGAGGGCGACGGCGCCACCGCCGGCATGGCTAGCCGCGGGAGAGAGAGAGAGAGAGAGAGAGAGAGAGAGAGAGAGAGAGAGAGAGAGGCAGATCGGGAGGGAGGGAGGGGCCGGCGGCGAGCTTGGGGAGGCGGGGAGGGGGGCCGCAGCGAGCTCGGTGGAGGGGGCCGGCGGCGAGCTTGGGGAGGGGGTGGGAGGCGCGCTCGGGGAGAGAGGCAGAGAGAGAGAAAGAGTGAGGAGGGAGGGAGAAGATGAATAGGAGGGTATGACATGTGGGTCCCGCATGTCATATCGTATTTCAGACCGTATATCCATGTGTATTTCGTCCGAAATTCCCTCCCAGCCCAAATAATGGCATGTATGCACATTTTTGAACTTTATAATGGTGTCTCAGATATTTCGATCTCTACGATGGCATTTCTGTCCAAAGGGGACTCTACAGTGACATGTATGCTAAACCGCCCAAAGGTTCAATGGTAACATGGAGAGAATATAGAACCAAAGAATTACAAAACATAATCAAGATGTGAGAACACACCTATTTGTTCACCATTAAGAAGATTAGCCACCCTCTTGGCAACACTTTTCTTTGCAAATTCAATCCATCTGGAAATATGTTAGATTCATTATGAAGACATAAAAGTAACAAAAGAAACACGAGACAATATTTTTCCTTTCTATCATACCCTTCAGAGTAAGCCTTTGCTCGAACATTGGCATGCTTGCGATGACCTTCGCCTGGAAGGTGGAGGTGACATTAGTAATGACAAGCCAGGATATTCAATACCAAAAAGACGAAAATCCAACACAACGTTATGTAAGCATCAAGAAGAGTGCATCAACATGGAATGACCCTTTTCTTAAAAAACAACACTAGGCAAAAAAGGAAGAATTGCTTGGTATTCACATGAAGAACATCATTATCTGCATGAGACTGAACATCCTGTTCAGCACTTTTCCTGTGTTGAGGAGAATACCTTCACAAAATAAAAGCAACACAAACAAACCTTCAACACCATAAACAGCCTTCGGTTCACAGTTCCCACATCGAACTATCTAATCAAGTAAGGAACAATGGTACATTGGTACCAAATCTTTAAGCACATCAAAAGGCAGTGAAATATGCAACCATGTCACTCAGAGGTAAGGCTGCATAGTGGTAAACTATATGCAGAACTATGGCCTAAGAGAGTACCAAGTGGCTGCGGCAGTAGCGCTGTGCTGCTATCAAGTGCATCTCACTTGATCAGCCAACGGAAACAACAACCTCACATATTAATTCACGTCTCTAACAAACTCATTTCATCAGTAATTTTGGGGCACGAAGTTTACAGGTGTGTTTGTTTACAAGGGGAAAATAATTCCAAAACTCCCAAGCAGGCCCTAAACAGCGCACTTCAGAGCCATCGGTTCTGGAAATTAGAACTAGAGCGAAAATGGAGAGGCATCACCTCAGTGTGAGCAGCATGATGGGAATTACCTTGGGGGACGAGGTAAATCCTCTGCACCTCGCCGTACCTGGAGAGCATCTGGCGGACGTGCGACGGGTTCATGTGGGGAGGGACACGGCTGAGGTAACAGACCCCGCGCTTGCCGACGCCGTCCAAGCTCTTCAGCGGCAGCTTCCTCTTCCTGCCACCCTCATCTCCCTCGCCTTCGCTCCCAAGACTCTCCTCCTCCTCCTCCTCCTCGTCCTTGAGCAGGGCTTCCTCTTCAGTATAGTGGTTGCTCTCGGTTGTGTCCTCCATGCGTATGTACGTGCTTCAGGCGGCGGTTCCGGCTAGGGGTGGAAACGAGCTAAGCCGAGCCTGATTAAAACATAACAGACAACAATCTGAAAATTTCAAACTATTCATTGCACTTAATTGACAGATGCACTATCTGAATTTCAATCTTTATGTCATTTTAACTAAGCCTATCTAAACAGGGATTATGATATCTGGTTCTAGGCTCCTAGCCTGCTGTACGTACATCTAAGAAAAGATTGAGAATTTCTAGCTGCCCTTACAAGCCAGTGAGCAACATGCGTTTCTGAAAAGATCGAGAGTTTCTGAATTAACCATGCAATCAGTGGCGGACCCAAGATTTTAATAAGACCCAGGCCAACTACCGGCAAGTCTAGTTGCTAAATCAAACGGTAAATGATGTTCATAGTAATGTACGATAAAAATTTATCCAATCACACAGCTCAATTTGTCTAATCGAAAAGCAACGTAGAAATGAAAGGCAAGTAAAACCCATCAACTTGCTCAACCAATGTTGTTGTGGTGGCGTCACCAAGGCTTGCTCGAGGAGGTGCTTGAGGCTAGCATGGTCGGTGCGGGACGGTGAAGGGTCGGCCCCAAAGGTATGGCCGCTAGTGACGAATGGCCTTGGAGAGGCCAATGAGCTCACGCTCGTAGGCGGCCAACTTGGCGTGGCGATCGGCAAGGCGGCGGCTATAGAAGGCCACAGGGTGACCCTCTTGCTGGAGAACAGCCCCCATGCCGAGGCTCGAGGCATCACATTCGATGATGAAGATGGAGTCGAAGTCGGTAAGGCGGAGCACCGGTGCCGTTTGGAGGGCAGTCTTCAGGCGGTCGAAGGTGAGGGTGGCCTCCGCGGTCCACTAGAAGGCTTGCCGACGTAGGAGGCTTGTCAGGGGCTCGGCGATGGCGGCGTATTTGTGGATGAACCGCCAATAGTACCCCGCCATGCCCAGGAAGCTGCAGACGTCAGCGACGGTCGTAGGGGTTGACCACCGAGCCACGGCCTCCACTTTGGCAGGATTAGCCGCGACGCCCACGGCCGAGATGATGTGGCCAAGGTAGCCGACGGAGAGTTGGACAAAGGCGCACTTGGAGAGCTTGAGAAAGAGCTGGTGTGCTTGGAGTCGGTCCAGGACGAGGTGGAGGTGTCGAAGGTGTTTCTCACGAGACGAACTGTAGACCAATATATCGTCGAAGAATACCAACATGAACTTGCGGAGGAAAGGGGCCAATACCTCATTCATCAAGGCTTGAAAGGTCGATGGAGCGTTGCAGAGGCCGAATGCCATCACCAACCATTCAAAATGGCCATGATGGGTGCGGAAAGCGGTCTTTTCAATGTCCTCCGGCCGCATGCGCACCTGGTGATAGCCGGAACGGAGGTCCAGCTTGGAGAAGTAGTGTGCACCATGAAGTTCGTCCAGCAGCTCCTCGACCACCGGAATCGGGAACTTGTCCTTCACAGTTTTGGCATTGAGTTCACAATAGTCGATGCAGAATCGCCATGAGCCGTCCTCCTTCCTCATGAGTAGAACCGGTGAGGAGAATGGCGAGCGGCTGGGCTGGATAATGCCTTGTGCGAGAATCTCCGCGCACTGCCGTTCTATTTCATCCTTTTGCCGGTAAGGATACCGGTAAGGACGTACGACCACCGGGTCCGTTTCCCTCCTGGAGACAGATCCGATGATCACATTGTATGGACGGCGGCAGTCCTTGCGGTGTCTTGAACAAGTCGGTGAAGGTGGACAGCAAGGCGTCGATATCCATAGAGCTTGTTGGTGAAGTCAAGGGGAAGGCGTGGGTGCCGCGCGCCTGGCCCAGACCTTGCAGGTTGATCTGTTGGCCGTCCTGGAGGAAGGACATGTGGAGGGCATCAAAGTTCCACTGGATGTCACCAAGGGTCTTCAGCCATTGTACCCCTAAAACCACATCGAACCCGGTGAGGGGAATGACGAGGAAGGGAGCTGTGAAGGTGTGTGTGTTGATGCTGAATTGTCCTTGAGGGAAACGGCCAAGGCACGGAAGGTGTGCTCCATTGGCCACTCGGACCTCCTGTCCTCTGAGGGCGACCGGAGTGGTGCCCATCTGTCGCACGGCGTGGCAGCTAAGGAAGTTGTGCGTGCTGCCGCTGTCAATGAGACCGATGAAGCAGTGACCCTCCATCTGCAGTGCCACCTGCATGATGTTGCCGGCCTTGGGCCCTTGAACTGCGATGGCGGAGAGGGCTGGATCTTCTTCTTCAACCTCTTCTTGGCCGGCTTCTTCCTCCCCGTCCTCTTCAGTCCAAGCTTCGAGGTGGAATAGCCTCTTACAGCGATGTCGTGGGTGATACACCTCGTCACATTTGTAGCAGAGACCTTTGTTCTTGCCCTCGGTCATCTCCTCAGGGGTGAGCTTGCTGCGGAAAGGAGTCGAGCCCGCCGATGAGAGTTGAGACCCGGCGGGTTGCGCCCCTTGGCTTGTAGGCATGGTCGAGGTTTTGGTATCGGAAGGGCGACCTTCAGGAACAGCAAGTGTTGTCGCCGGTCGTGTCCAGCTTGATGCGGCACCCGCTGTATGAAAGGAAGGAGCTCCCCGATTGAAAGTTGGCCGGTGCCGGCCAGGCGGATTGATCTCTTGGACCGCCCTGGCGATCCACGCATCTTCACGCTGCTCCGCTTCCCGCGCTAGGGCGATGTCCTCCGCCAGGTCGCGGGGTTGGTCTCGCTTGACGTCCGCCGCCAAGGTCGCGGAGAGACCTGCGGTGAAAGTCTCGATCTGCAACGTCTTCTTTAGGCGTGGTGCCCGTGCGAGGCGCCGCTGAAATTCCTTGGCATACTCCTCCGTGCGCAATCCGCCCTGCTTGAGGTTGACGAGGTCGCCGACCGGTCCCGAGGTTGAGTGCCTGGTGAAGCGCTGCACGAACACCTCATGGAAATCGTCCCACGAAATGTTCTTAACTCCAAGCTCCCAATAGTCGAGGACATCTTGGGCTTCGCCGCGTAGATGTAGCCCGGCCATTTCCACTTGCTCTGCATCCGGCACATCGTGTATTCGGGCGAAGCGCTCACACTGGCGTAGCCACGCCAGTGGGTCTTCCGTGCCGTCGTACAGAGGAAGCTCGTACCGGGGTGTTCGCGGAGCCCAGCGCCGGGGCTGTCGCTCACCGCGCCCAGGGCCCCTGGCCCTGGCATTGGCTGCGCCATCTTCGTCGCCTAGGAGATGGGTCTTCGGAGGGGGCGCTCGGTTGTGATCCCTCGCGTCACTTTCCTCAGACTCATCTTCCGCGGGCGGGGAATTATCCGGTTTCTTACCGCGGCCTTGATGAAGTCCATCATCTGCTTCTGTAATGCCGCCATGGAAGATCTCATCTCATCCATGGATGACTCCAGCTTGCTCAGGCGTTCCTCACCGCTGGTCATGGTGGGGTAATCGTCGGGCTCTGATACCAAATAATATGGATGCTCCCTTAGGAACAACCTAGTACCAGGGCGTTGTCCAGAACGAGTGTCGTTGGTAGTGGAGGGCGTCGACGGAAGTCGACGGCGCCCTATGGTGAAGAGGTAGCCGGCTGTACGGAGCCACCGACCGGAATCGACGGCGCGCCTAGACTGATTCTTGCGGTAGGTAAAAGCTGCCCTTTTCTCTGATGTTCCCTTTATTTATAATCGGTGCCTAGCACCTTAACAAACACTTAACAAACTAACAACCTTAGCTAACACTCTGGATAAACTCACACTAAGATAAGGATAAAGAACAAACTGATGGTAGGAGCCTAAGGCTCTGCCTGATCTAGCGGAGCACCTGGAGAAGGCTCCGGCGGCGCGGCAACAACCTGCCGACGACCGCGTTGCCGATAATACACCAGTCCAGGTGCATCCATATCACACGCTAATACTATAATACTATAAATTCACTTGTTAATTAAAAATACTAGAAATTCTTGCATTAATTAGAGGAAAAATATATACAATATCAATCACTATGGATAAAATTAGAAAGTGTCGGATGAGAATCTTAGAAACATTTAAACAAATTAGAATTATATAGATATAAGAAAAAAGTCCACTTTACCCCCTGCTATGGTGGTGTAGTCGACACGAACCCCAGTTTCGAAATTAGGTAACCAAACTCCTCAACTACATGTGGTGAAAATAACCTCCTAAAGACGGTTTTGAGGGCGGTTTTGCCACATAGATTAAAAGGGTTGTAAATTTTTTTTCTAAAAAATAATTTTTAGCTAGGGTCCCACATGTCAGCCCCTCATACATCTTCTTCCTCCTCTCCCTCCACCGAGCCTCTCTCTCCATCTTCTTCCTCTCTCCTCTCCCTCTCCCTCTCTCTCCGTGCCTCTCTCCCCTTCTCTCCCATGCCTCTCTCCATCTCTTCGACGGTGTGCTTTGTGGTGGGGACAGAGCCGGAGGAGCAGCAGGAGCAGGGGACGAGACTGGCAGCATGGCACGGTGGTGGGCCGGAGCTGCGGCGGACGGTGAACCTCCGGTTGATGTTGCTGGAGGCAGTTTCCCTTCTTCCCAATGTTGCTCCGGCTGAATCGACACCGCTTCTTCCTTCCTCTCCGTCTCCTCGACCTCCTCAGCCCCTCCCTTACCTTGCAACGCAATCGGTAAGTTCTCCACTTCACGCCACCATGAGTAATGCCACCGCTTCGTCGTGCCACCACCTCGGGTGACCCAGGAGGAAGCCAAGGCCGCTATCGAGTTCCCCTCACCTCCCCCTGCTCATCGATCTGTCGCCCACTCAAATCTCTCTGCCAGCGACAAGATCTGCCACGCCGTCGTGCTTCCTCGCCGTCGCGCGCCACCGTGGATGGAAGAGAGAGGAGGGAGAGAAACAGAGGTCACAGGTCGTGCATCCCTACCGCCCCCTCGCTCATCCTCCGTGGTTTGGCCCCTGAAAGCTCAAGCTCCCACGGGGTTGAAGTTTTGGTAATTGATGGCAACTGGCCCAACTGGATCGCCAAGGCTAAGGGCTCTTATTTTCATAGTTTCTCTATTTTCCTTGCGTGTGTCTTCGGCCCAATCCAGCTACATCAGCAGATCGACTTCTCTCTGTTGCAGGGTCCCATTGAGCATAGAACTGGGGGTTCCACGTGAGAGAGATGGTTCGAGAGTGTGGACATCTGTCCCGGGGTCGAGTGTTCCAGGAGTACACCTGTCCCAGGTTTGAGAGGCATCGGGAGTCCAGCTGTCTCTAAGGTTTTGTAGCCGCTAAGTTTTGTCAAGCCAGATATTTTTTTCCTCGGCGCGAAACTTCCCCCCTAAGCCTACGGGATGTTTTATCCATGTCCACAAAGAGACAAATATCCAAAAAGGTGACCATGACCCGAGGCGTGAAGGTGAGAGTGACAGAGAGGGAAAAGGATACTTGGCCTGAAGAAATCAGCCCCATCGGACGACGTCTGATAATCATTGGGCAGCGTCCGATGGATCAGTAATAGGACACTAACCTCCAGAGACCAAGTTCCCGAAGCAACCTATTTGTCGGACAGCGTCCAACCACCGTCGGACGGCGTCTGACCAAGCGAGATAGCGACCAAGCCATGAACCATCGAACGACGTCCGATCGTCAGCGGATGGCGTTCGATGAACCCCGACATTGTCCCAACTCCCAACTCCCAACGGCTAAGTCCCCACGTTGGCGCCTTTGTCGGACGGGGTCCGATGGACCATCGGACGACGTCCGACGGGCAGAAACAGCACCAGGCCAGCCGTTTCGAGGTGACATGTCCCCTTCATTGGACGATGTCCAACAGGCACTGAAACCCTAGTTTTTGCCCCCATCGGACGGTGTCCGATGAACGCTGAAAATTGCAGATCTAATGACAACTCGCGTTTTCTCGTCGCTATTTCGTGAGGGTCCATATAAGGTGTAGAGCACGGGAGAGAAGTGAGAGGGCTCGGTTTCTAGACACCCATTGCCTTAGCCATATCTTGAGAGCTTCTTCCATGGTAGGAACCACACCATGTCCTCCATGTGCACGAGAGACGAGACTGTGAGAGGTTTGAGAGAAGAAGATTGAGAGGAAGAACAAAAAGAGTGCTCCCCACCTTCCCTCCTCCATCATCCCCAAGCCCTTGCCTCTCTCCCATGGGTCTTCACACCTAGCTCATGGTGGAAGAGAGAAGGTGGAGTTGGTGACCTCCGGTTCTTGTGCTCGTGGGACTTCATCGCAACCGGAGTGCGCAGCTTCACCAAGCGACCCACTACTTTGTCTGTGTCCTCTACACCAACGAAACCCATCCCAGTGGGCGATCACCTCCTCGGTGAGGTGCATGAAATCCTTCCCGTGGGAAAGTCGGTGAACCTTCGTCAGTGCCAGTGATGAAATCCGTCTTGCGGGGCGGTCAGTGACCCTTCGTCGATGCCGGTTGGGTCTGAGCGCTTCCGTCTGTGGGAGTTGTTCGCTACTATGTACGGGTTCAGCGCTCACCCACCATCCATTGGTGAAGAGCTACCTCGAGTGGATTGAGGATTAGGGACAAGCGAGTCCTGGCATCCATTCGTTGGAAGTTTCCTTAACAGAGAGTAGGAGCTTGCTCCGAACTTTGGGAAAAACTCGGTTTGCACTTCTCTTGTCCAATCTTTTGCATTCCACACTATTGTTGACGATTGTCTGTGTACTTGAGCCATTGAGCCAAGTCGTAGTCGCCTCCGATCACTTGTGCTTGTGTTCTACTGCTTCCGCTCACTAGACTCTTACGCTCAACCGATGATTCACAATTTGACTAATCACAAGCAAAACGAAAAGCGATTAAAATTTGAAAAGGAGCCGATTCACCCCCTCTCGGCCTGAGATCCCTTCATCTCCGCAACTGTCGGAGCTCGTAGTCGCGATTTGTCCCCACCGCCGTCAGACCCCTGGCTTTTGTTCCTCTTCATGTTGGAGCAAATCTAGAAGGCTCGGCCATCTCAAGCAGGTCGCCCTCCCGTCTCCTCCCTTGGGCGACGCCGGCAACGGCGGTCACCGTCGCCACCCACGGGTCACCGCCCACCCCCACTTGCATCAGTGTCAACACCATGACGGACTTCTCCTGCTCCTGGTAGTACCCGGACATGTGCGGCTCCGTCGAACTCACCATTTCTATTGCCAAAGCCTCATCATCGTCGCCGTCGTGGCCCTTCACCGTACGGCTAATGTTGCTGACGTTGTGTAGTTCGCGTTGGTCCGCTAGCTCAGAGCACATCAATGACACATGCTCGTGCATGCAATGCATCGGAGTGTGCCGCCACAACTTCAACTCCTCTCTCAACTCCGACGAGAGCGCCGCCTCTATACAAAGCTATCTTTGAAATCCGTTCAATGCTTCAAATATCTCAGATGAGCAGCCATGGAGGAGGAAAATGTCGATGACAGCTAGGTCCCACATCTTCTATTTCTATTTCTTTGTTGTTTTGTTCACTGGATTCCCACCTCACCTGCCACATTGCCCCGTTGGCAAAACCACCGTCAAAACCACTCATAGGGGATTATTCGCACCACTTTGTATAGTCCAGGGGTCCAGATACCCGGTTTTCGATTATGGGGTTTGCGTCGTCTTCACCATCATAGTTTAGAGGCTAAAGTGGGCTTTTTTCCTAGATATAATTTATATAATGAACGACTGTTTATAAAAAATTAAAATAGAGCCATAAGAGATTGAGACTAAAACCATATCTGTGTCATCTCGTACGTTTTAGACGCAGGCATAGCACACGCTCATGTTGCCTGCGTCTAAAACCTATGTCTGATCGTTTTCACGGTTCAAGTCAGAAACCAAAAAGGTATTGTCGTGGAATCCTTACTTCTGCTTGGGACATCAATAAAGGGCACTTCTCGGCAGTTAGATGACACAGTTAAAATTCTATTAAGAATGGTCATCTCATCATCTACTGCTATTGTACTGGGTCGCCTAACCACAACAAGGTCATATATGAAGACAAGTCTTCAAGAGCCCTACGTCGTCATTGTCTTATAAAGCTCGATGATGTCCTAAAAACTACATCATCCTTCTTATGATATCGAGCCACAACAGCATCAACTTTCGGTCATGGCTATCATATATGACGAGATGAAGTTGGTTTGGTTCATTAGATGAGGAAATGTAGGTTATTGTTTAATTTATTATACCAGTTTCAATATTTTCTTTTTATTATATGAAGACATGAAAACAAAAAATCATCTCATGTAAGACGCTTACTAATCCGTGTTAAAACTCTTCGTTTCTTACCTCATTAGGAATTAGCCTATTGTCATATCAAAAGTAATATTTCTACCTATTACTTAAGAGTCAGAATGTTCATTTTCCTTAAGATATTATAAATAATTTTAATTAAGATACCATAAGTTTTCACAATAAAAAATAAAAATAGAAAAATTATAATGTCTGGCATTAGAAGAAAGAGTGTATCCTTTATGAAAAGGATTTCGAAAGTACGATGGTGACATATGCCAATTGTATTTGTTTAGACTAAGAGAAAGGGAAAGAGACGTAAAACTCTCACCCTCATCCGAGGAAAAAAAATTACCCATTTTTGCCCAAGATGTGCGCAGGACATACCACGGGGCTGGCATATTCCAGAATTTGTGTTGGGTGCAGGCAGTGTGCGTAATGTAAATGAAAAATGCTCGGGTACTTGCAGATAAGGAGTGTCGTCCATTGGGTCAGATCGAACGCAGCACAGGAGTGTCGTCCATTGGGTCAGATCGAACGCAGCACAGTGATAGGTACGACACGTCGGCACGGTGATAGGTACGGAGCCATAGGTACATAGGTACCCATAGATACCCTTCGATACCTATAGGTACCCATAGGTACCTGGTGCGATCAACGATTCACGGCTTGCCACGTCATAAATACCTATAGGTACCTCATAAACACCATAGCAAACCTAAATGTAAATACTCCCTCCTGTGTCAAAAAAACTAGTCGTTTTAGCCTTTTATCCAAAGTGCCAAAAAATTTATCGTTTTAGTCTTTTATCTTAGAATAGTAATTAGATAAGACCTTTGGGAAGCCAAAAAGAGAGGCATACAGGTGCATCTATTAGTCCATTGAAAAGTTTTCATAAATTTATTGCTATCAATTAATGAATTAACTAGTCTTTTATAGGGGTCTTGGTATTTTAAATTGTGTTTAAAACGACTAGTATTTTGACACCGGAGGGAGTACCTCAGAAGCAGGAAAAAGGTGCGCACCTCTTATCGTGGAGGTATTCCCCGAGGGAAGCTCTTGAATACTGTTGACTCGGAAGAAGGCTCTGGTGTATGCACGACAGAATCCCGACAGCATCTCTCCGTTGCAGCGAGCGCACAGCGACCCAAACACGGCACGGGAATTCGCGGACCACATCAGGGTGGCAATAAGCCGCCCATGCCAGCGTCGTCTTCCCGGAGCCGCCGAACCCCACCACGGCGACCACCCTCGTGCTCATCTCCTGCTCTCCGCCGTCCCCTTCAAGGGCCAACATCGCGAGAAGGTCCCCCATGGCCGTGGATTTCTCCAGGGCCGCAGGAGGTCTCCCGGCAGGCTGATCCGCATCCGCCTGAGGATTGAGATCTGCGGAGGAGGCAGCCCTCTCCACCGCCTCCTTTATATAGTCCCACCGTGGGCCCTCTACACTAGAGGCCCTAGCCCCGGTCCATGGCCCATGTCTCACATAGTCCATGTAGCCCACGTCATACGTGGTCCCACATATCATTGAGCTCACATCTGATGTGGCCTATGATTGTCAATTGGGCATATATTTCCTGCAACACGAGCTGGAGAAAAGGCTTGGCTCGGGCTCGTTTGAGGCTCGGTCCGGCTTGTGAGAGCTCGCGAGCCTGATTAATTTGTTGATAACCGATTTTTGGGGTTTGAAAAATGGGAGGTTTAGGGGGCTACGTCAAGAAAAACCTTTAATTGGAGCTTTTGATTACCTTTGATGGGTTAGGTTAACGGTACATCTAATTGTATACAAGCAAGTAGGGCAATTATTAGTGATATGGTTTAAACATATGCTTAGAAATCTACGAATCCACAAGCTACGAGCGAGCCACAAGCGAGCCGACCCTAGGCTCGGCTCGGCTCGTTTTTTGACCGAGCTGCAAAAAAAGCTCGTACTCGGGCTCGTTTGCCTACGAGCCGAGCCCGAGCCGAGCCAAAACCGAGCGAGCTACGAGCAGCTTGCAAGCATCAAGCCACATTGCCAGCCCTAGTCGTGACCTTCCCTAACCTGAGCAGGAGGTGTTGTTGTAATTCCCCTAGATTGGATCTAATCCGAATCCGAGAGGTGGAGTTCGCCAATGTCGTTGATGACGTAGTCGGCTACCGAAGCGGAAAGCCTAGCTGGGGGCGGAGATGACGGTGACTCCGTTGATCGATGCCATCGGGTTTGATGAGATTGTTCTTGACGCTCTTCATCCAGGTGCGCCAACTGTTGACGGGTGGCTAACCGGGGGTTATCGTCGGCAATGATTATATATGGGGCGATGCACAAGAGCCAAACTCGATGGTAGCACAAGACAGGGGGTCTTTTTATACAGGTTCAGGTCCTCATGATGGAGATAATACCCTAGTCTTGTGCTCTGGGATTATAATGGTGATCTGAAGATCAATGTGGACGAAGATGTCTCTCCATGAATGGGTGTGGAGGTGTGTATGTAGATGATGATGAAGATGTAGACGGAGATGTGGATCATGCTGAACCATGGGGCTCCCTACCCGCCTTATATAGTGGGGGGCAGGGTTACAAGATAGAGACTTGGTCGGTTACGAGGTAGGATTCCTATCTCTATCCTCTAGCCAGATACGTAGTTATCCAGGATTAAAAGTGTATCTTAAACTTCTATCTTGCCTTGCCGGGCAAGCCTTCTAGAGTCCGAGTGGTGCCCATCCTTATCCACCCGACTTGGTCCATCCCCTGTCGGCTGGTCTTTTAGGCCTGCCGTGTGGGTACCCGAGGTCTATGTTATCCACAACTGCGTAAGCTGTAGTTTACGACTACGCCGACGCTGGTTAGCTCCTTAACCTTCAAATCCTCAAGGAGGGGAAGCAGTTCTCTAACTAGGCTATCTTCGCTCTCGGCGAGAGGGGAGGACCAATAAGTGCGGACTGTGGGACAATTTCCCATACACAATGGAAGGACCGGTGGAAGATTGGCGCAATAGAACCATTCGGCATGCCGGCCCTTGTTTGAAGTTTTCTTGGGAAGATCAAAGTAGAATTTCTTGGCCCCTTCCCGCATTAGGAAGCCAGCGTGTCTCATGGTTCTGGGGGCCGTTTTGCTGGGGAAAGGCTTGAGAAGGAAAAGATATCTAAAAAGGTTGAAGTGGTGTGCAATCCCAAGATGCGCCTCACAAACATGAACAAAAACGGTGATCTGGAAGATGGAGTTCTGGTTGAGATGAGTCAACTCGATCTCATAAAAATGCAGAAGCCCCCTAAGGAAGGAGGTCCAAGGGAGGCCAAGACTGCGAAGGAAAAAGGACTCGAAGACCACTACCTTGTTAGAACAAGGGGTGGGAGAGGACTCACCGGCGGCGGCACGCCACAAAATCAGCTCCTCCGAGGGGAGAACGCTGGCGGACACAAGCCTCTACAGCCGTCGGTCCGTGGTGATGGATTTCACCCATTCCTTGGAACTCTTAACTGCCTTTGCGGCGGCGGGAGATGATGGAGCCATTGCAGAATCGAGATCGGTGGTGGCGAAGCGTGCGAAGGAAGGAAACCCTAGTGGCGGAGTTCACTAGAGCGGATGAAACTGCTAGTGCGAGAAATGGGCGGATTGGAACGGCTTGTTGCCTTGTCCCTAAATTTAAAGGGCCACAAAGTGTATTTGGGCTGGGCCTCATTCGGTATCGAAAGAGATCTACTTTGGCAAAAGTTGGGTCAAACCACTCGGGGTTGCCGAGTGCTATCCATGAGGGGGAACGGTGAAATGCTGAGTGCAGACTTGAGTTCTGGATCGGCCTGATCGCTCGGATAACGACAAAATTGTTTGGGATTCAATAGAAGCACAAATATGAAAGCAAGAGTAGTCTGGATTGCCAAAATATTTTCATTGATTAATGGCTCTTAGGCCGGATTATAGAAGAAACTTTGCAGCTCAGTACAATGGGCTAGGGCTCGTTGCTGGCTTGCAAAGGATCAAAAGGAAGAAAAAAGAAGAAAAGATCGCTTTCCCTAGCGAGGCGGATGAGGCGCTGGATACTGTTACTGGAGACATTATCTTTGTCCTCCAGCAGCAGGGGCAAACTAGAACCATCCGTCCACCCGCATGGAGGAGACCATTGCACCCTTCAGCTGGATGCGCACAAAGTACATTTGTGGAAATCCGCGAACCATAATCCTGATGGATTCCTCGGTGCGTATTTCCGCAACGGCTTCATGCCATTGCCTCCAAAGAACTTCTAGGAGGGCGTGGGTGGCGGCGGTTGCATGCTCGGCGGTGGCCACAGCCCATTCATCTATCTCTTCACCTTGATCGTCCATGGCCAAAGGGAGAAGGAGAAAAGAAGCTAAAAGTTTCGCGAGAAAAAAAGATTGCTTGAAGACTAGATGCGGCATAATGTGTTGTGTCTGGGTTCGTTTATACACAAGGAATACGAAGAGACACGCCTCATGACCAGTTTTGAACACAGTGAAGCCATCATGATGGCGGGCCGGCAGTGGGTACGGGTGCGTTTCCTGGCGATAGCGTGCAACGCTTTGGCTGGGCGGGAAAGGCACGAAGACTCTTCGCCTTCCCCCAAATGGGCTTGGAACTAATTTAATTAAGCAAAGGGCAGCCCCCTTAACAGGCTTTCTCAGCGACACACAATGGTGGCGATGCGTTGACATCGAGACTAATTCAGCCTCGGTACACCCTTGAGGGCATATGACCGGAATCGCCACTTATTAAAAATGTTTCACGGCATACCCCATGTTGGGTCACTAGCCAGCTTTGCATGTTCAAGGTTGGGTGTTGATGAAGCTTGGATACTGTTTCGGAGGTATGCCTTTCATAGGTCGCCAGTTGTATACCGCAGCCTGGATACAAGTACCGCTCGGCCAAACTTTATCTAGTCGGTACGCCCTTAAGTGGGTCGCTAGCTGATCCCTTCTCTGGTTGGGACAGGTAGCACCCGGCTGGAAATGTGCCCCATGTTGGGCCGAGTGCTGGTTCCTGCAAGTCAGGGCAAGGCGTTTGCTGATGTACACATTCTGAATGCATAGCAAGCAATACGCCGCAAGACGGAAATTGTGATTGTGTGGCTTAAGGCGCTCTATGGTGGGTCGATCGTCATTTTCATAAAGTGAGAATGGGCGCCTAGTAGCTAGATTGATGAAATACATCACTAAAAGCAGATTGGCGTGCTTCTTGGAATAGGCCGATCGCTGGAATCTCGGCATTGCCGAGTCAGGCGTTGCTTTCAAAATTTTAACATAAAGATCTTTTGAGTTCTTGACAATCTCTTTCAGATTACATAAACGATCAGACGAACTAGTCAGCGAGACATTTGACTCGATTGCAAAGTACTCAGGGGCTACTGTGGACTACATAGGCCTCGGGTATCCTCAAGGAGGGCCCATGAGGAAGCAAACAGCAGCGACCAGAGCCGGCTGGAAGAGGATAAGAACCACTCGAACTACATGTAACTTGGGCCTCAAGTCTAGTCCCGAGGATAGAGTTCAATTCCGTGTGATTAGGAGATTCATTCCTGTAATCACCGGCGCGTATGAGTGCCAGACTCCCTAGAGATCATACCATGTAACCATATCCCCCCTCACTATATAAAGGGAGGGGTAAGGGTTGCAGAGGCATATACGAACTTCCTCGATCATCACATCATCCTCATAATTACAGAGCGCAGGATTAGGGTGTTACCTCAATTTGGAGGGCCTGAACCTGGATAAAACCTATCTTGTGTTACCATTGAACTCGAGATCTAGCGTGCAACCCCAATTAAATCTATTGCCGACGATAACCCCCCTTTAGCTACCTGTCGACAGGCACGAACCAAATTCTCTGTTTCTTGCAATATCGTCGGCCAGTAGAACCCCATGCGAAGCACCTTGGATGCGAGGCTACGGGGCGCTTGGTGCACCCCGTGCACACTGTCCCTCATGGACATCCCGCATGGCCTCCCTTCCTTCTCTAGCTAATAAGCACTTTAGCCATGGTTTTGAAGCACCCTGACGGAACAGAATTCCATCTATTAGAGCATACTTTCTTGACCTGGCTTCGACCCTTTTTTGCTTTGTCCTCTCCCTCCGGGTAAACTTCCTTCCCGCAGATAAAGATATATCGGAACTCGCCAATCCTCCTCTTGGCTTTCGGCCGCTAAGCATAGCACCTCCGCTGGCGTGGATGAATGGTCCAATACTTCAAAGAGGACCTCCCCGAAGGGTGCCCTCCCGGCCGCAGCCTCCATCACGAGTTCATCTGCCCTCTCATTTTCTCCCCTTGGGATGGCTTGCATAGAGATGCCGGTGAATCCCTTCTCCAGCCCGCGAATAGCTTCAGGATACTTGGCCATTTCTATGTCCCGAGCCTGGAACACCTTGGACACATGGCCTTGAACCAACTTTGAATCAGCATTGATGATCAGCCTCCTTGCCCCCATCGCTTTGCCCTTGCGAAGGTCCAACAGCAATGCTTCGTATTCCGCGACATTGTTCGTTGATGGGAATTTCAGCTAGGCCGCGAATTCCACCTTCCCTCCTCTAGGTGACTTGAACAGCGCCGCAGCCCCTGCTCCGCCAGCTCCCTAGGATCCATCGGTGAAAATGACCCACAAATCTTCCAAGGGTCGCTCATCAGCCGCAAGGGATGTCCATTCTACAATGAAATCAGCCAGCACTTGACTTTTGATTGCAGTTCGGGCTTTAAAGGTGATATCGAAGGCGGCGAGCTTCGCGGACCACTTGCTAATCTGGCCAGTGTTGTCCTTGCTTCCCATCATTGAACTCAAGGGATAAGAGGTTGGGACTTTAATTCCGTGCCCTTGAAAATAATGGCGAAGCTTGCGCGAGGCACACACCAAAGCATATGCCAGCTTCTCCATCCGAGAATAACGGAGTTTAGCCCCTTTAAGTGCCTAGGAGGTGAAATAAACAGGCGTTGCTTTCCCGCCACCTCCCAGACTAGCACTGCACTAACTGCTGATGATGAAGCAGCTAGGTAAAGCAGCAGCTGCTCTCCTGGTTTTGGACTAACCAGCTTCGGGAGATCTGTTAGGGTCTTCTTGAGCCCTTCAAAAGACCACTGGCACTCCTCCGTCCAAGTGAAGGGCTCCGAAGTACACAAGGCTTGAAGAAGGGTAAGTGTAGCTCCGCTACTCGAGGCAAGAATCTCACCAATGCTGCCAGCCTCTGAACCTCCTTAATGTTCCGGGGGGACTACATCTTCTGGATGGCCCGAATCTTCTCTAGATTGGCTTCGATCCCCTCTCCGATACAAGGAAACCAAGGAGTTTCCCTACCCGGACCCCCAATACACACTTAGAGGGGTTAAGCTTGATGTTGAATTCCTTCAAGCTATCGAAGGTCTCTATGAGATTGAGAGGGTGCTCCTCTGATAGCTTACTCTTGACCACGATATCATGCACATATGCTTCAACATTGCGCCCTAACTGCTTCTCAAACACCCTGGCTATGAGTCTTGCAAAAGTGGCCCTCGCATTCTTTAGCCTAAAGGGCATTCTTTGGAAACAATGCCCCGAAGGGGGTGATGAACGCGGTGCAGCCCTCGTCCTCCTCTCTCATGTAAATCTGATGATATCCAGAATATGCTTTGAGGAAATTCATCACAGCACTTCCTACTATAAAGTCCACCAGCTGATCAATGCAAGGAAGGAGGAAGTCGTCCTTCGGGCAGGCCTTGTTCAAACCAGTGAAGTCCGCACACATCCTTCATGAACCACTAGATTTCTTCACCATCACCACATTGGTGAGCCACTCCGAGTGCAGCATCTCGCGGACAATTCTCGTCTCGCCCGATGCAGCTTTGCCGCCTCAACCTTCGCCGCCTCCCTCCTATCATCATCCATCTTACGAAGCTTCTGCTTCTTCGGCCTTGAACCACCCTTCACCACCAGGGAGTGCTGGACAACCTCCCTAGCCATGCCCGGCAAATTTGAGGCATCCCAGGCGAAGATGCCTTGGTAAGCCTTGAGCGTTTGCAACATGACTTCTTCCTCAAGGGTTAGCTCCACCCCAATGATGATATCCTTCTCCCCGGGCACCCCTGTGAAGGAAACCCTCCGGGTCTTCTCCTGGGGTTTGGGCTTCGCCTGCCACTTCTCCTTTGCTTCCACAACTTGCTCTCCCCCATTCGCTTCCCCAGCTGAAAATACCAGTTTGATAGCCAATCCACCCCCATACTCTATCTTTCATGCGGGGCTTGATCCCCCCACACTATTACAACACCCCGCGGGGATGGTATCTTCATACAAATGAACCCATGATGCACCACTACCCTAAAGGTGGTCAGCGATACCCTACCCAGCACGACATCGAAAGGGTGAAGGGTGGTTGATCCACCACACCGAAGACCATGGGTCGAATGATCTCCTTCGCCCCTTCTAAAAAGGTGATGGGCAATTCAATCTGCCCTAGTGTTTGAATCTGGTTTCCTCCGAAACTCACCAGAGGGATATCCGTAGGCCGAAGCCTATCATTCGGTATCATCATCTGCCTGAAAGCACCAGCGCATAGAATATCCACCGCACTTCCTCCATCCACCAGTATTCTTTGAACATCGAAGCACGCCACTCGGGCTATGATCACCAGAGGATCTTGATGAGAGAAGTGCACTCCCTGCACATCCCCTTCACCAAAGGTGATTGGCTTGTGATTGGACAGTGGATGGGAGGTAGCCCCTATTGCCATATGGTTGATTTGCCTCGCATACGCCTTGCGCTGCCTCTTGGAGGGCAGGCTCGAAGAAGATCCTCCAAAAATCACATTATTCACCCTTCGTACATTGTTGACTGGGGGAGGAGGCAGTAGTTGCTGCAGCGGTGCAGGGGCGGAGGGACTCCTTGGTCATGGCGAGGTGGGAATGGTCCCCGCCTCTCCTCATACTCCTTGAGGGCTTCCAGGGTCCTACAATCTCTTGTCTGGTGGGAGGAATTACAACCGTGTTACTCACCGTACAACCTTCGATCGTCGTCCCTCCTGGGCCGACGACCATCCGAAGGACGTCTTGGGCTACTGGACCTCCGCCTAGGGCTTCTCTACCTCCCCCTCGAGGTTTCTTCGCGGGTGGTGGACCTTCTTCTCTTGGAGCGGTCGTGATGGTCTTGATCCGCCACTTGATGCACCCACTTCCCCTTGTTTCGTGTATCTTCCTCCCTTCGGGAGGCCCTACTAGACCCCTAGACGCCTTTCTTGCTGCTCTTCTCTTCTCTCCCAGTACGATGCGGGCTCCTTTCGGGCTACAGCTGACGGTCTCTTCGCAGCGTATCTTCCTCCGCTCGAGCGTATTCCCTCATCTTGGAGAATAACTCTTCCACCGTCTTTACCCCCATATGGGATAAGCACTCCGTGAGGGGCCCGCCACGGAGGCCACACTTGGTAGCATTGATGATGGTGGTGTTACTGATACCACTGATCTGACACTTCACCTTGGAGAAACGCTGAAGGAAGCTCTTTAGAGTTCCCCTTCCGCTGCCGCACTGCGTACAGCTCACTCTCCTCCTTCCTTCCTTCGAAGTTTCCTTGTAAACTGCTCACCAGCTTGGAGCGAAGGTAAGACCAACTCCGGATAGATCCTGGCTCAAGGGAGGAGTACCAAGACAGAGTGATACCCTTGAGTGCTAGGAGAAGCCCTTTTGCCTTGATATCTTAATCTCCGCCCGCCGCCTCCATTGTAGTGTCGTAGACGTGAACGAGCTCCCCCGGATCGATTTTACCCCCATACGGCTTGATGGTGGGCATCTTGAAAACCCTTGGAGCGGGCTATCTCTTGGCTCAGAGATGCGGACTCAGGGGGTTTGGATCATCATCTGGGGTTCGGGTCCCTTGAGACCACACCTAGTCCTCCGACCCCACAGGAGCGAGGAGCAGGATTGGAGCGCTCTTGCTGCACCTGGTTCTTGAGCAGATGCAACTCCTCCAACAAATGCGCGTTGGCGTCGACGAGCGCTCGAATGGAAGGATCCAGGCCGATGACCGGAGGGGGGGGTGCTCCGGGACAGCGTGGGTGGTCGGATCCGGGCCTCCCACGGGCTGGGAATGCTCTGAGACGGAGTGCGCGATAGCCTGGGGAACTCCCCCACCACTGGAGCACATATCAGCGGAGCTGCTTGGGCAAGCAGTACGAATGTGGCCAGAGCTTGGGCCACAGGAGCGGCCCCACAAGAGCAACTGGTGCCATCGGTGCAGGAATCGCTGGTGCAGCCGGTGCAGGAGCCGCTGGATAGACCACCGCAGAAGCAGCTGGTGCAGCCGATGAGGGACCGTTGGGGCCGCAGGGGCTACTGGTGCAGCCGTAACAACGCACGGATTCGCCTCCTTCTTATTCCTCGCACGAGGGTGAGAGGCTATCGGGGCAAAAATTGTCTCCCCTGCGGCGGCCTCTGTGAGGCCTTCTCCCGGGGGAGAGCTCGGAACCGTCGAGACAGCAGTGGTGATGGAACAAGAACCTCCACGGTGGAAGTGGAGGTCTTCTTGAGAAGCATCTCCTGGAGATTTTTGGGTGGATTTTTGGTGTCTTCGCTCAGGCTTGCTCACAATGGTTTCTTGCTCAGATCCCCATGGACGTCGTCAGTGTCATTGGCCCAAGCTAGACAACAGATTTGTGAGGGGCTACTCTACGAAGCCACGCAATGGAAGCTGAGCAATCATAAGTTGACTATCCTGTAGTGAACTGTATATTGTCCTTTATTGCTGTGAGGGCCCCTTTTTATAGTGGGGGGCAAATTTACATTGTCCAGTACAACCCTTCGCCGAGGGAATAAAGGGTAAGAAAGACTTTGCTAAGAAATGACCTTCTAGACCTTGACCTGCCCTAGTTTCTAGGGGCCAAGAGGGGGAAAACACCTTTGGGGTCTAGGATTAGACCTAATTACCCTTGCCTTTCTACCTAAAGCGGGGATAGAAAGGGGATTACCAAGGGGACCCGGTTGTTACAGCGAATCACGATATCTCTACCACCTGATGCTGGTTGTTATAGCCAGCTATCGCATCTTCCTAACACACGATATGATTACTGGCGACAGTGGCAGGCCGTACTTGCTGTTCCCTAGCCTTCTTTGCTCCCACGCAACCGCCGTCGCTTCGCAATGGGGACTTCAGCATCTCTGGCCTTCAGTGTCGTGGCCCCTGGCCCGCTTCACCTTGCCCCAAGCGGGGAAATGGACGCCCTGGGGGCAAGCACACCCTTGATCCGGCATTGCTTTGCTCCGAGGGGGCGAGGACCCATCCGGATGAGCATGTCTTTGGACCGCCGTTTCTCCGCTCTGAGGGAGCGAGGCTTCCTTCCGAATTGCACCTCTTAGGTTCCCTCAAACGGGTTCGCCTCTCTCACTGATTCGTGGGGGTAGGTGTCCCCTACTACAATAATACAGATAAACACTAAATCCAATCTGATATATTAAAGATAGATTATAAGTTAGAGATAAGCTATATATGCAAAACAAATCTTGCCGCGCAAACGGGCAGGCAACCTCGCTCGTTAGTTTGGTAAGACACAAGTGCATTTTGAAATTTTTTAGATTTTTTTGAATTTTTTCCGTAGGTAATGTGGCGCAACCGGAGGAAGTTATTAAACTATTTGTGAATTCTAACTTTTAAAGAAATAGATAATTTTTTATGGACATCTAAGTAAAATTATGGTTTTACATGATTTTAAACTATAGTTATATATTTTAAAGTTTTTTCTATTATTTCTTAATTTATTTTGTACAAGGTAACATTTCTAATGCTTAAATTAATTTATAGATTCTCATCATGAATTTTTTGGTTGCATTTTTATGTTTTATTTATTTTAATTTTTTGGAATTTTTTGGAATTTTTTCCGATGGTAATATGGTTCGCCATGTGTAGCCAGGATGCAGCTAGCAAGGGCTTTGTAATATAAATAAACTAGAGTATATAATTGGTGAGGGTAGATATACGAGTCAATCTCACAATGTACGATTTTGATTTACACGGTAGATTTTGTATACACGTGGAGTTTGTGGGAGTTGGTCCATGCTTTTCTGGTGAGCACAACATAGGCCTGGTTCTTTTTAGCATATCGCTGCGTTGGCGTATTACTGTAACTAATTTGAGAGCCTTTAAAAAGTCTAAAGATTAAAATAATAATTAAAAATAGTTTTATGATCTTTGGAACGACTACTAAAAGCCACGGAAAAATCGTTATAAATTATCACAATAGATAGACTATATAAAAATAACAAAATTTAACACAGTAATACACAACGGTATGTAACATCAAAAAGAAGAAAGCTCAGTGTCTCGAAACAGAAAGATGAACAAAAAAAAGGTCTGCCTAGTGATTAGTTACTAGTTTTAGTTGTGCCTGGGGCTTCAAAGGCGATCAAGCATATCGAACTTAACTACCATGCTAGTGCTACTGTGATAGGCCTATTTGATGGGACGCGACTTCCCTGCTCCGAGGCTTGCTCCCTCCCATGCTCCCGAGACGTGGCAGCTTCACATCGGGGGAGCAAGGTAAAAAGCATGTAAGTGGGGCCCGGAGAGCAGCACACATGTGAGGAAGGAGCACGAGAGGGAGCAGGAAGCCAAATTCTATTTGATGTCAGTTTGTGATAGCCTGCTGGGCCATGCCGACCCATTTCAAAGCAGCTCGAGTCTCGATGAGTAGCATGGCCAACTCCTAGCACCACATAGATTGCCGTTTTCAAGGGGGGGGGGGGGGGGGGGGCCTGGGCAACGGGAACCTGTTGGGATACGGCCCGGACGGGATATAACGACTTGCTCTAGTCTAGTAGTTTCTATCCCGCGCGCTCCACGCGTGTGCCAGCGATTGCCTCCTTGTCCCTTCGTCGCCTCCTTCGCCGCCTCCGTGCTAGCGACCGTCTCCTTCGCCCCGCGCGTTCGGAACGCACGTGCTAGGCTTTGCCTCCTCGCCTCACTTCGGCCTTCTCTGCCTCCGGCAACGCCCACGAGTAACCCATCTCCAATCCCCACCTCAGCCTCCTCGCAATCAAAGCCTCCCGACTCCACCTCGGCAACGCCGATGACCTCAGAGCACGTCCAACGAGCGCGGATTTCTCCAGGGGACGCCATTATACCATCGTCACCAAGCCACCATGGCGCTCTCCGCACGCATCCAGGAGAACAAGCGGCTGCAATCTAGCTTGATGAGATGCCATTTCCGTCGTTGAATCGTCCGGCGAGAACCTCCTGTTTTGAAATAAAGTATATCTTGTCTTGTTTTTGGAGTATTAATGTTGTAGGTATCATTTGTATGTTTAAAACAAATTTGGAGTATCAAATCGATCTTGTGGTGGTGTGGTGAGGGACACAGATTTGTTAAGTATTATTTGTATGTTTTTGTCATATCATGTTTAAACAGGTATCAGCTCTGCTGCATTAGGAAACCTGATTTATAAAAATATTTTTATTTTCCTTTTTTGGGGTACCATATTTACAGTGTCATATTATCATAGTATCATACTATCATATTGTATCAATGTGTGTTTGTGGGGAGGAGTGCAGTATGTATCATTTTTCTGCAGTATTTTTTTTTTGCAGAATCATATTTGCAAAAAAGTGGTATCAGATCTGCAGTATCAAAAAAATGGATGATTAATGGTATCAGAGCAACAGCATCATGATTATATCCATGTGTGGGTGGGGAGGGATGCAGTATGTATCAATTTTTGCAGTATCATAGAAAAAGGGGATATTTCTTGTGTGTGGTGGTGGAGGAGGTGGTACCTCATTGAATGCAAGCAGCTGCTCCGCCTCTCGCCGCCGCGCGACTCGCCGGTCGCTAGCCGTGCCGGTCGCCGGAAAAATCGCCTTGCGCCTCACCTCTCGCTGCTTGCCAAACTCCAAAATGGGTTGCCTCTTCCCCACGAGCGTTTGAGCGACAGGATTCACCTCCTACCCCTGTGTGGTGATTCGTGCTTGCATCGTACGATAGGGGATGTCTCGTTGCCCGCGCGGGGCGACGGGATCTCGTAGAGAAGAATTCCTGTTTCAAGATTTGTACTCGAACAGTGAAACCCGATAATAAACTAAGCTTCAAAGTCGCTATTGTTCTAAAAGACCAGAGTTGCATTGCGACGGCTTCAAAAATTATTTGAGTTGGCTCCACAGCTAAAATGCTGAAATTCTAGAATTAAGTTGGATCATTTGATTCAATTGAGCATTACGTGTCCTGATTACGTGTGAATCAATGACATTAATAGCCTGCCATATTATTTGCCTGCAGTGTCATGTCTCAGCTATATCTATATGTGCGCGCGCGTGCGTGCGTGTATGCATTGTGCTCCTTCTTGGATGATTATTAATAGATTAATTTCAATTCTTCCATATATCATGGTATTGAGCATACTCTGCTGCTTCACACTTCCGCAAACCCTAGCCTCTAGGCCGTCATCGACTCCACTCTTGGCATGACATCCACCGACGGGAGTGTCAGTGAGCAGCTCCATTCCGGCTGCCCTCACAGCCGTCGTCGCTACCCTGACTGACCTTGCTCGGAGCAACGCAGCACACGTCTCCGTTGCCCAGGTGTCCATCGTGTGGGGACTAATTCACGGTAAAAGAATTTCCTTAAATTAATCCCCTAGGATGACAAATACACCATTTCAGAATCAGTACAAAACCATGCTTTATTATCATAGTGCAAAATTACAGTACCAACTTGTGGTAAAATACAAAATACATTTACCTCTAAGTTTGTGATATAGGATAAACTAGATTTTCGAGCCGTGCTGATCCATATCATCCAAGAGAAAGGATAAATTCTAAATCTGCAATGGAGAAAAAAGGTTCTATTTATTTAAAATAAACAGTTTCCGAATAACGGATAAGCATCAATCGTACTTGCATGTTTCTATAGAAACATGGTTATTAACTATATGCAACAAGTATTAAAGGAGGGTTATGGCTATATAATAATGCAATATTGTAAATACTTAATTCTTGATCAAAACATGTTTCTAAGCATTAATAGATTTGAAACAATTCTACCTCCTTTCACCAAAACTTATCCGAATCACGTTTTCAAAAATCATGACTATCATGAATAAAAGAGGCATAACCCAGTTGACACAACCACATATACCCGAAGTAGGGTCCATCGATGTTTCGTTACTCAACTCTGCATAACCTATCCAACTTTATCCATACAACAGGTTCTTATATGGTTGGATGCTCAATGTGCCATTTTCATTCATTATGACCCAAGGTTTTGCAACATCCCACAAATTGTGTAGCTAGTGAGGAAACAACATCATAACTACCGAGATCTGCACAGTCATCGCGTGACTCACTTGCTCATACAATTACAGAATCCCGCAAGCATTGCAAAAACACTAAGACAATGCCTTGACCTCCAAGTCATCTTGCATTATGACTTGAGCCTATACATTTTCATTTTCCTCCATCTTTAACTTCCATATCAATAAATAACTTTATCATATGGGCAATGATTTCTATCCTACCTTTTGAAATACACATATATAGATTTCTTATTCAAGAGTACGTAAGGTTTAACCAATTCTAGAAGGGCTTTTTGCAATGGATTTTGGATTATCTATTTTAGATAAAGTAATGAAATATATAATTCAAAAAGGGAAACTTCCAAAAGTAAATAGCAAAAAAGTAATACCATAATTTAATAAATAGCTGGCAATAGGAATTTCAAAGTGTATCAAAGGATAGGAAACCTACTTTTTAGTCGATTACTCTGATCCTACAAATCTTTTGGATATTCCCGATCAACTGTTCCGGGGCATTTTATTTGATGTTTATTTAACGTTAAGTTTTATAAAGGGTGGAAGAGTAATTTTGGCATTACTCTAGTATTTCTTCTGATAGCAAGAATGCATGTGTACATGGAAAATTCTGGGTGTGGATCAACAAATTTCCAAAGATCGGGGTCAACGACAAACATGTTGTTGGAGTTTTGAGATGGAAATTATTGAAGATAATGGGTAAAAATATTGAAAATATATTTTAAAATAAAATATTAAGATAAAATATTTTTATTTAAAATTTTGGGATTTTTGAGAAATATGTTGGAATTTCAAAAGCATTTTCTTAAGAAAAAGAGAGGGAAAAGTATTTATTTTTAATATTTTAATACTGAGAAAGGTGTGTTTCATATTTTTATAACATATTAAATTTAATTATTTTACATAATTTTTATGGAATTTTTGTGAGGATTTTGTATTTTTAAAAAAGGATTGAATTTGTAGAAATAGAAAAATGTAAAGGAGATATTCTCTTGTGTTGGAGCTGAGCTAGGCCAGGTTCATGTGCAAACGCTGGCCTGCGTGAGCTGAGGCGAGTATATGGGGCCCATCATTCAGTGAGGGAGTGAGGGAGCTTGGTTGGGTGGGAGAGGAGCAAACCGGTGGGGCCCGGTTGGCAGTGACAGAGAAAGGAGTTGAAGGGATCTCAGGCCGAGAGGGGGTCAATCGGCTTTTTGAAATTTTAATTTTGACTTTGTTTGTGCTAGTGGTTAGTCAACTTAGTAACCCAAGTAGTCGGTTGAGCCTATAATGCTAGTTAGCGGAAGCGAATACGAGTGAAGTGCTGGTTAGGCAGTTGATCAAACACAAGATATGTGTGAAAATAAATGTGCGGAAATGTAATGAAATGGAGACAAGAGACAACCATGTGTTTCCCGATGTTCAAAGCAAGCTCCTACTCACCGTTAGGCAAACTGTCACAAATGAAAGCCAAGGTCTCTCTCAACCTTTTTGCCCGATCCACTAGTGGAAGCTCTTCACCAACGGATGGTGGGCGAACTCCAAACCCGTACAAGAGGCAAGCTCTTTCCACATGCGGAAAGACCTCACACACCACATTGGCACCACCTAAGGGTCACCGACCTTCCCACACCTTCGAAGGGACACAAGGAGAATTTCTTCACCGGCACTGCCGAAGGGATCGAGTTATTGTAGACGAAAGCTTGGTGTCGATCTCCTTCCGGAAGTAGAGTCCTAAAGAGCACAAGACTGGAGATCAACACCTCACCGCACCTCTCCTACCATGGAGCTTGACCAATATACTATGGGAGAGGCAAGAACCTTGGGGATGGATGGAGGAGGCAAGGGATGCACTTCTTCTTCATCTCTCAATCTCCCACTCAATCTCCCTCAAAAGGACATGGAAACTCTAGGTGGGAGGGAGGGGCTCTCTTTAGATGAGGATGGCAAGGGGTGGCTAGAAATGAGGCTCTCTCTACCCTCTTCTCTGCCAGATCTAAATCTTAAATACCCCCGCATCGAGCCACACACCAGGAACCCTTGAGTTCGCAAGATCTAATTTCACAACTCAGGCCGGACAAACTCTGAACAATCCTCGAACAGTCTGGACAAAGGAAAGCGCTCTTTGTCAAAAATAATTTCAGGACAGAGAGGAGATACCTTAGACCGGATAGGCCGGACAGTCCGTACACCTGGACACTCCAGCCAAAGGCATCACTTCAACAGTGCTTCAGACGGTATGCCGTGGCCAGGATAGTCCGACCTCCCCCAGGACGCCTACTGCTGGCTGAAAGCTTCCCCAATTTATATGATTTTTTCTGTAGCTTAAATGAAAAACTTGTCAACACAAAAAATATGTGTCTTGGAATCCTTTACAACTTTCATGTTTTGCTTTTTTTAATCCGAGCAACGGAAGGCTCCAAAAATACTAAATACCTAACAGCTGCCACGAAGGCCGAGACCGGGCCACTTGGGCTGGACTGTCCGGGCCCAGTTACCCTATCTCGGCCAGCAGCCCACAAAACCCTCTATTGCTACCGCGCTGTCTGCACAAAGATATTTTTGAAGATTTAGAACTATTTGGCACTAAACTTAAACTCCACGGGCGGGAAAGTTTGAATGCTTAGGCGCGAAGTTTCGCTCCCACAAAGGATTTCGGCTTTTGAGTGGCTTAGTGGCTACAAAACTCCAGACAGCTGGCTCTTGGAACCCTCTCAAACAGGCACAGGTGTACCCGATCAGAACCCTAGCGAATCTCACCAACCGGCAACCTAGGAGGAACACTCTCCATACACTTAGAGATGAAGTTTCATAATCATGTGCTCAGTGGGACCCTGCAACCAGAGAGACGATAGACACAAGTCTATAGAACCTAGTCTACATGCACACAAGAAAAACAGAAGAACTAGGAAAGAAGTGTCCTAAGCCTTATGCGGTGCGCTTGAGGTCCAGTTGGCATCAAATACCAAAATAAATCAAGCCGTTGGGAGCTTGAGCTTTCAGGGGTCGATTTGGGGATCGGTGGAGGGAGATTGCTGGCAACGAGGAGGGGGCTAGAGGTGAGAAGATGATGGCTCGGGAGTGCAATTGGGTGTGTGGGATAGTTGACCGGGGTGGCGGAGGATCTCAGAGTGGCCGGAGATGGCAGTGTGGCGACCTAGCCTCGAGTGACAACGGCAAAGGTACTCCGGTCGGTGTTGGTGCTGGGGGGCGGCTAGGGCTGGCAACGAGTCGAGCTTGAGCGAGCCAGGCCCTGGCTCGCTCAAGCTCGTTCACTGACGAGCCGAGCTGAGCCGAGCTCGGTCACCGAACGAGCTAGGAAAAAAGCTTGGCTCGGGCTCGTTCAAAGCTTGGTCCGGCTCGTGAGTGCTCGCGAGCCTGATGAACAGCCTTATATGTAGTCTTTGGGGTTTGAAGAAGGGGGTTTCAGCGGTTCTGATGGAGGATTGTCTTTAGGACGAGACATTGAGAGCCTTTTTGGGACGTATATTAGGGGTATATCTAGTCATAGACAAATGTATGGTTCAATTACAAGTGGTATGAGATGAACTAATATATAGAAACCTATGAATCCACGATCCACGAGCAAGCCACGAGCGAGCTGGCCCTAGGATCGGTTAGGCTCGCCAATTGACCGAGCTAGAAAAAAAGCTCAAGCTCGGCTCGTTGGTCTACGAGCCGAGCCAAAAACCGAGCTGTCGCGAGCTCCGAGCCAAATTGCCAGCCCTAGCGGCGGCGGTAGAAGCTTCACAAAGCCTAGTGGCCCATTATTGCCTTTGTCAAAAAGGCAAAAGGAGGCTGGAAGGAGTGGGGCGCGGTGGATCACAAAAGTTAGGAGGGAAGACAATGCTGTAGGTGTTACGGGCGAGGAGAGGGAAATGGGGCTGGGGAGAAAGGCTTGGCTCATTGTGGTGCTACATGCGTCCTATTTATAGCTGAAGCTAGACAGAGACGTTCTAGGGACGACAAACCATGGCGGCGTTGCCGAGTGATTGGTGCGCTGCCATGGCCGGATCAGGGCCGTGCCGGCAAAATCCGGGGCCCTATGCCAAACTCTAAAATGTGGCCTATCCGGCGGCCTGGCGAGTGCGTCGTGGGACGTGGCGGTGTGGCCTGTGGGCTGTGGCGATCTGCCGATACTGCCGTCGCCCGTCGGCCCTCCAGCGAGTGCAATCTGCAGTGGAGCTGTGGAGCCGGCGAGGCGGCGAGCCGCTGTGAACTGCGATCTGCAGAGGGCGAAGCAAACCGTTGAACAAACCAAAACCTCAAACGTTGTGCGATCAGAGAGGCCGAGAGCCGGTGCGCCGTACAAGACTGGCCGACTGCGGCATTGCGCCCCCGGATGCGAGATGGCCTGCGGTCTACGCCTGCCTGGTGCCTGCAGCCTGCGATGTTGCCTGGAGGCAAGCAAGCTGCACGCAACGTACTGGGCCTAGTGCTAGGTGCGCTTTTGCTGGAATTTCGGGGCCCCTCTAAATTGGGGGCCCTGTTCTGTCGAATAGGCCGCACGTCCCCTGGGCCCGGGCCTGCAACTCAGTCCCCTTTGGTTCATGGTTATGTTCGGTTTTGTTTGATTACGCTAAAATATGTAAAAACTATTCGGTGTAATATTTTATAGTATTGTTTAGAAACTTTGTTAAGTTTTACTTAAAGATTTCAAAAGTTAATAATTGTTAACCTTCTCGTATCTCATATTAAAAGCATTTAATTTTGAACTTAACTAAAACCAACTGCGAACCAAAGAGATCCTTAGTCGATAGACCGATCGAGTAGGAACCTCCTCCTCTTGAGGATCTCGCCGGCGTCGCAGTTCCTCGATCCGCCCTACGACTACGAGAGACTAAGCACAGTGGATTGAGATCCTCTGCCGTTGGTTACAACGGCAGAGGATGAACAGTAACCGTGCTTTTATAACTGGTGAACAGTGCAAAACAGCGAAAAGTAAACAGTGTTTTCAACTGTGTTTTGCTACAGTATATGAACAGTGTTTTCTAACAGTGTTTTTCTACCGTACCCATGCCTTTTGACCTGTTTTGCATAGTGCGTCTCTGCCTTTAGCACACAACGGCCGGGGATTTGGATCCAAGCACAGTTGCACCCATGAAGTGATATGAGCTGTTCTCATTCTTCAACATGGTGCAAGTTGGACACCACTCTGTCAATATATATGTAACTGTACTGTCTCTTTTGTGCAATCGCATCAAATCAAATTCGTGATCTCGTTCGTACATGCATTAATTCGTGATCTCCTACGCACATGCATGCTGATCAAATAAAATTCCTGATCCTTTGCACATGCAAGATGCAACTGATTGAAACTGTCCGCTTTGTTCTGTCGCTCTTCAGTACGTAACACATGCACGTGCTGAATCACCCTAGGTATTGTGCCGTACTCCCTCCATTTTAGAATACAAGACTGCACGTATTCTAAAAAATACGCAGCTGTAACTTTTAACTATAATTAAACTGTGTGTGCGTATATAATGTTATGTATGTGATTTAGTTATATTTATATTTAAAATGCTTACATATGGTGTTATTTTGTAATTATTGATGGTATCTTGTGAAAGAAGTTAATGGTCAAAGTTTCATACTCGAGACCATGTCAAAAATTTGTACGCTTTATATTGTATACTGATTGGAGTATTATTATCGGATTTTTCATGAGTGCCATTATAAAGTTTGCTTTTTTCGATTTTTGCCATTACAAAGTCGATATTGTTTTAGATGTCATTATTTTTGCAACTATCTATCATCAATGCCATTTTCAGAATTTTTCAAGTATTTTCTGTATTACACACAAGCCAAATACGCAAAAAACAGGATTGACATGTGGGGCCCACATGTCATCCTCTCCTCATGTCGACGGTTGAGATAACGATCTCAAGTCGCTAAGGTTCTTTAGAATTGAGATAGGAGACACGCCGAACAATCACGAACAGCAACGAACAGGAGACATGGGTTTTTATCCTGGTTCAGGCCTCTCGGGAGAGATAATAGCCCTACGTCCAGCCTTTCTTATATATCGAGATGATTACAAGAGGTGGCTCGGCGAGACAAACAAGTCTCGGCGAGATTATGTGTGTACAAGTGCGCAAAACTCGAAGTCAGATGCGTAAACTTGTCTCGGATGCCCCCTAAACACCGTAGGGGCTTGGTTTATATAGTACAGAGCAAACCGACCTACTATTGTGCCGTACTCCCTCCATTTTAGAATACAAGACTGCACGTATTCTAAAATATACGCAGCTGCAACTTTTAACTTATAATTAAACTGTGTGTGCGTATATAATGTTATGTATGTGATTTAGTTATATTTATATTTAAAAATTCTTAGAGCATCTTCATCACACCCCTCAAAACACTGTACGCCACAGTAATTTTTTTCCCCGCCCAGCACAGCACATCCTGCTGCTGCTCTCTAGCAATTCAAATATGTGGCCGGTGCGTGAGCACAGCAGTTGCATCAGCGCTTGATGCCGGCTGCTGATGCAGCTGCTGCTGCACATGCTCTTGCATATTGTGTTATTTTGTGATTATTGATGGTATCTTGTGAAAGAAGTAATGTTCAAAGTTTCATACTCGAGACCATGCCAAAAATTTGTACGCTTTATATTGTATACTGATTGGAGTATTATTATCGGATTTTTTTCATGAGTGCCATTATAAAGTTTGCTTTTTTTGGTTTTGCCATTACAAACTGGATATTGTTTTAGATGTCATTATTTTTACAACTATCTATCACCAATGCCATTTTTAGACTTTTTCGGGTATTTTCCGTATTACACACGAGCCAAATACGTAAAAAACAGAACTGGCATGTGGGGCCCACATTTCATCCACTCCTCACTTCTACATCCTCCTTCCTTCTTCTTCCTCTCACCCTCCCTAGATCCGACGGCTCGTGTTCGTCTCCTTCGTTTGAACGTCACCGCTATCACTCAAACAGCCAGCGCCGCTATTTCCGCTGCCACACGCGTCAAAATCCCTCCCTGGCGCCATTCCTGAGCCCTCTCGCCATGATTTTGCCCCGTGCAGATAGCTCTTCGTCGTGGCATCCACATCCGGCACCCTGACGTCATTATCCGGCCTAGGCTCGGGCCTAGGGGACGTGCGGCCTGTTCGACGGAACAGGGCCCCCAATTTAGAGGGGCCCCGAAATTCCAGCAAAAGGGCACCTGGCACTAGGCCCAGTACGTTGCTTGCAGCTTGCTTGCCTCCAGGCTCCATCACAAGCCGCAGGCACCAGGCTGGCGCAGGCCGCAGGCCATCTCGCGTCCGGGGGCGCAGTGCCACAGTCGGCGAGTCTTGTACAGCGCACCGGCTCTCGGCCTCTCTAATCGCACAACGTTTGACGTTTTGGTTTGTTCGACGGTTTGCTTCGCCCTCTGCAGATCGCAGTTCACAACGGCTCGCCGCCTCGCAGGCTCCACCGCTCCACTGCAGATCGCACTCGCAGGAGGGCCGACGGGCGACGGCAGCATCGGCAGATCGCCACGGCCCACCAGCCACACTGGCACGGCCCACGACGCACTCGCCAGGCCGCCGGATAGGCCACATTTTAGTGTTTGGCATAGGGCCCCGGATTTTGCCGGCACGGCCCTGCTGAGTTGCCTAGACAACTCAACTCATGGATGCTCTTACTGTTCCTGGAGGGCCATGGATTAAAGGGAAGGCACAGAGCATAAACTAAGTTGCCAATGTAATATCTTGTAAAGAATCCTCTGGTCTATATTAATAAAGCTCTGTGTTTCTTCTCAAGAAAAAAAAACCAACCCGAAAGCCCACTCCACCTTCGACGTCGATCGCATCGTGGGAGACAGCAGGATGCATGGCTGGTGAATTACTAAGACACACGACTAATACTAGCAAAGTAAACGGGCCAGTGGCCCGTACACTCCAAGCCTGCAGCGGAAAAAAAAAATCGCTCGTACCGAGCAGCTATAGCGTACAGGCGCGACGAACTGCAACGTGAAAAATTTGCGCAAGAAACGGCGGAGCCGGGATTCGAACGACGCTCGCCGAACTGAAAGCCAGCGCCTCTAGCCAACCCGCCAATGCGCCCACGTTGCTGCGAAACGAACGGGTTTTTTTTTTTAAAAGCTAATTTTGTATGGACGGCTGGATGCTGACCGACGAGACGATCGGACGGCCGATGATCGTTAGGCGACGTGGCCTCGCGGGCGGGCGGGCGCAGTGCGAGGGGCGACGTGGACGCATGAGGAAGCCGGCTGGTAGTGGATTGTTATATAACTAGCGAAGCCCGCGCACCCCTGGTGCGCAAACGCTGCGCGAGCGGCAAAAAAATCGCGCTGCGCCAACCTGCGCGCGGGGAAAAAATTCGGGGACGGCCGGCGCGCGTGGGAATCGAACTGCGGCCGGCGGAGCGAAGTCTGCGTTGCGTAGCCAACTCGCCGAAGCGCCCGAGCTGGCAAGAAGCTGAGCATTTTTTGTTTTTAAAGGTTAGTTTCGTGCGGACGGCCGGATCTTGTTGGCCGAAGCAATCGGACGGACACAGGCTGCCGGGCGACGTGGCCACGGGAGGGCAGGCGCGCGGGCGACGGGGCGACGTGGACGCACCTGGAGGCGCGCTGGTAGCGCCTTGTTAGATAAAGTTGATAATATAAAGTTGATTAAGGCCACTGGTTTTCCTTTTCCCAATTATCACTTATAATAGTAGCTGGTATACGCACAAGTGATTCGAACGTGTGAAAATGATTCGATTACTCAAGCAGAACACCACATTTTATATTTACCAAAAATCTGCTTTGCAACCTTCAACGCATCAAGCACACGCTCGGATCTCGGGAGGACAGACAGATCATACACATTATCATAATATAGGTGCCCTAAGCAAGATAATGCTTTTTTTTCAACAAGGGGAACATCCCCGATTTTCATTTCATTGAAACGGAAACATATTACAAGGTTTTTTTTCATGTTACATGCTTTTCTACTTTCTACTCGGGGCTGAACATATGCCCTTCTCTTGGTGACAAGCTCCCTGCCCCTACTTCTCCTCGTGCCCCCTGCACAGCTGCACCTACACCGTTCTTCGGCTTCCTTTTCTTGCAGCTCCCTGCCCTTGCTTCTCCTCCCTTTTTCTTGCCTCCTGTACCGCTTGGCTCCGCTTGGCTCTTTCTTCACCAGCATGGTCTCGTTGTTCTTCCCCTTTTTACTCTTTCCCGCAGCTCCCTGCTTCATCTACCGAGCAACACACTCACACACGCAGCTCCCTGCTTCATCTACCGCTCGGTCCCGGTGAGGCTCACGAGTATCAAACTCGTGACCGGCAGCTCCCACAACCGGGACGCTTGCCAACCGAGCTAGGCTCGATCCTCTAAGCAAGATAATGCTATTCACGATGATGTACATTATAATTAGTCGATCAATCAGACCCGATTATTCAAATTAATGATTATTTAGAGTTGTTTCCACGTGATGAGATGCAGTTTATTTGGTCCTCCGTTCCAGGAAACATGAATGATCGTCGCACTCCTGGCTTTTTTATAAAGAAGGCATCGTCCAGTCCTTTCACTGTTTTGTGCATGACATTATAATTGCTTCTGCATGACAATGGGTTTTCCGGAAGCCTTTTGCCTAGTCAATACTCATTCAAACCTACCATGTCCAACAACTTCTGACATGTAGGACCAGCGGAGATAAAGCCCACCTCACCGCAAAACCATCTCGCCCAAATAAGTGCAACCGACCATCAAACAAATATAAAAGCTACATCTGAAGAACGTTTGGGGCTTCAAGCAATCTATAAACAAACCCACAACAATATCATTCTAACGTATATGTTCTAGTTCCTAATTTTCGAATATCCAGATTCGCAAAAACAAGCCACATGTTACACTTTTTTTTTTATCGCAATGCCCATGCATCTCTAGGGTTGTATAGGAACGTGTTTTCCTCTAGCCGTAGTGTCTCTTCTAGGTACCTAAAATATATGGTCATACATGGATCTCTTTCTTTTTCTTTAGATTTTGCTAGAAACTTATGTTTTTTCTATCGGTTAGTCGGCTGATCGGTGGTTTGTGAACACCAACTCGTGTCCTTAATATAATTGGTTGATCATTATAATACGTCTTCTCATTCGAACTTGTTGAATGAGGAATCAACCAGACCCCCTTTTTTAATAAGGTGGGACCGGAGGGTGCCTCGAACTAATATGATCACAAACCAACGAGAGGCAAAGTTTATCCTAGCTCAAACCTCTTACTTTTTTGACACTGTTTTGTCGGCAGCCATTATTTTATTGTTTTTTTCCCGCACTCTCTGCATGCGACGCCGGGGAATTAGGGGGCCGGTCGGGGCAGCAGGGCCGCAGCCACGAGGGGTGGCGGCAGCTGAGCTGCGGCCGCACCGGGTGGCGGCAGCTCGGCTGCGGCCGCGCCCAGTGGTGGCAGTCACCCAGAGTGGCGGGACCCGGGGATATTTTTGTAACTTCTTTTTTCTATGGATTATTTTATTAATTTTCTTTTAACGGTTGATTAACCTCCAACTCCAGCGCGCAAAACCATCATCACCAGCCGTCACCATGGCGGACGCCGACGATAACTGCAGGGCTCTTCTGCCAGCACGCCCGGCGGAGACGACGGCGGCGCAGTGGAGGAGGCACAAGTGGGAGGTGGAGTACGCCCGCTACTTCGCGACGCCGCGGCGGGGGCCCTCGACGCCGCCGCCTCCCGGCCTCCGCCACGTCGCCCGCGGCAAGCTCCGCCACCACGGAATCTGGCTCCAGGCCACCTCCCCCGCGGCGCTCCGTGTCTCCCGCCCCAGCCACCCGTTTGAGGCCCCCGTCCTCACCGTCTCCATCGCCGACGTTGTCTTCGTCCGTACCGACCGCTCCACCCTTTCTCTTTCTACCACTTCTGCGCTTGATCTGTTGTTGCGTGCTGGGTCTATCCATCTAGTTACGGGCGCCTTCTTGTGGATGCATTAGAGAAATTAGAAATGCATGTTCTGTATGGTGCTAGGTTCTTCGATGCGGCATGAGTTGGTTGGTGTGCTAGAGTTGATTTGGTTCAAGAGCTGACGAGGATGTTGATTTTGGGTGGTCAGCTCCATTTATGTGCGTATTTATATTTGTTTAGGTTTTCTCTTAGAAGAATTTAATTATCGATGTTCTCAAAGCTGTAAGTAACTCTTGGGCTCTGCCATTTTTTTGTTGGTTCAAGCGGTAATGATGTTTATCAAGATCCATCATCCGTGGATGTTTTGAAAGTACTTTTGTTCAATATTGTCGTACTTCTGTTCCTTTGGATGTACCAAACCTGTAATCTACGAAATGAAACTGGTGCTCGAGAAATAAATGATCGATGCTTTTCGTCTGAGCGATGAGCCTAAGCCTGATAGTTACTTTAGTATATATATAATTCCTGTAAGATAATGTTTTGTGTTGTCATGTGTTGATTAGTTTAGTTTTTCTTCTATTTTTGCCTACCTTGGTTATTAGGCTGTAAGCCTGCCTTTTGGCACTCATGATGCAATTTAGTATAGTTTTTAGTAGTTTATTACATTTCACCGTATATTTCTAATTGTTCTGTGTAAATATTTTTTCTTTTTTAATCACATTTCAGTATTATGTTCTACATCCCAGTGAATATATTACTGTTTTTCTGCCTAAATCCTGTGTGCACTATCTGGTACAAATTATTCAATGTATTATATGTTTGGGAAAGGGATACCAGATATGCAGCCATGGCCTTTAATATGGAACTGGACTCGAAGCTCCTTTAGTTCAATCTGGGTTGTGTTGGCTGATTAAATTCGTAGTTATACAATTAAGATCTCTCTCCAATATAAATCGTTTAACATCCTTTTTTACGTCTGAAAATTGGACTTTGTACTATCGTGATTCTATTGACCATTTTGTCATTTAGGTGGGACAAATGTACGTTAGGCCTTGGTACTTCGAATACTGCCACATTGCTATAAATTGTAATCAGGCTTTGCTCAATCAATCCTTTATGTTATATCATTTTACAGAATTTCCACAGGTTTTGAGATACTCTGTTTTTATATATCGTTCTTGTTTTTGTGCTGAATATTCCTTGTTCTTGCTTTTCAACTTCTTAACATTGTTATCTTTAAACATGGCACAGGAGGAGCACTTCGTGTCCATCCTGAACTTTTCATGGCCCCAGGTTACCTGTGTGACACAATGCCCAATTAGAGGAAGCAGGGTGGTGTTTGTGAGTTTCTTTGATATGTCCAAACAGGCAAGTCTTCTTGTATAAACAAATGTAATTGCAAATTTGTACTCACTGGTTAGTTTTCACTATTGCATTTATTTAGTGACCATTACACCTACTAGTCTACAGGTCTTTATGTTGGGTTTGGATGTAGACAGGATATTTATGTGCATACATTATCTTCATTTTTTAGGGAATAAAACCATTGAGACTTAGGTTTATCTTTTTGTGCGCATACATTACCTTCATATTTTAAGGGATAAAACCATTGAGACTTAGGTTTACCTTCATGATCTCATTTCTAATGGCAAAACTAATGACAACATTTCTAATATCCTCTCTGCAGATCCAGAAGTTCGCTCTACGTTTCCCACAGCTCAGTGATGCAGAGTCGTTCTTAAATTGTGTGAAGGTGCAATTTTCTATATTTCTGGTCTAAACACATGTTGCACTTCACAGTAATGTGGTTTCTTTGCAACTTTCTAATGCTATTTATTTTTTGCTCTCCTCTCCTTTCCTGTAAATTATGATACTATTTTTCTGTTCTTATGTGCTGTGCTTTTTAGTACAGTATAATAGAAGTCGTAGGTACTTAATGTGATTGAATTATCAGTTTATGACATGTTTGATTATCGATGCTCATTTTGCATGTTAGATTAATGCAATGTTGTGTATTGCGAGTTTGCTTAATTTGCTTACCATAAAAAAATATTCAACAAATTCAATAATGCCCACATCAGTAGTTACTCTAAAATCACTGGTTACCACTTATCATTCTGCACAATTGAAATTGCAGAGGTTTTAGTTTATGTGCTATGGAACTGCTGCATTGGGAATTACTCTTTGTGCTGGTTATAAATATTGTTACAATAAAGAATGGAACATTAAGTGTTAGTTTGAGTCTGCCTTTGTCAAGCTCTAAATAAATTGCTGTTATGGTGTACAAAGGAATGCTCATGTGGCACCATGAATACCATACCATCAGGAAATGACTGTGTGTGTGAAGATTCATCGGCATCTGGATGCATTGCTTCTAATGGACTTCATCACAGGTAAACAGTAGTGATATTTTGGACTTGTGAGTTGTATGATATATTACCAGTGATAACATAATATGTGGTACCTAGGTCTGATGATGCTTCAAGCTTTGACAGTCCTGCTTTTGATCAGAGGACAGAGGCACCAGCATTATCGTACCATGAGGAGTCGGTCCTACCTAATCCTGAACCTCTTGCTACCAACATTGATAACATCTACTCTGTGTTCCCTCATAGTTTCACTGATTTGCTGACAAATTATTCAACCAGGAATGAAAAAGGTTAGCAAATTCATATTGGCTGAAGTTAGCACATCATTTTTATTTTTTTAGCTTAATTAGGTTTCTCATATGTCAATCAGATGCGGTGAAACCTGATTCATCGATTGGAACAGACCATGGTCCTCATGAGGTATTGGTTAGATATTTGAAAATCCAGCAGATGCTTCCTAGTTGATAAATGTGATGATATTTGTAAATTTTTCAGGTGTGCACTCTGAATGCTTCCCTTGAAGGTAAACATAATCTCAATTTTGTTTGCTGCTTATTCATCTTGATGCATCTGTCTTCTTTTACTCACCTATCTATAATATTTGTTGCAGTTGCAGTTGCCAGTGAAGAGATTGATTCTAGTAAGGAAACAAGTGAAATTATGGCTAGGATGAAGGTATCTTTTTCAGCAACAATCTTCTAGTGGTGCCGCTGTTTTTCATTTTCATGTAAAGCCAGTTTAAAGTTTGTATGTTCTAATATCTTTTTTTTCTCTTGTAGACATACATGGTCGATGGCTCATTTCATGGTATGCTTTCAATTCTTCCATGGACATTTTTGTCAAAAAATATACTATTCGGTCCTCTCATAACTTTTGAAACTAACTCATTTATTACATTGATTCTTCATTTCACATGCCTCTACTTTGGTGCTTTTGCTTTAAGTAGATATGCTGTTCAAGCTCGAGAAAGCGATTGATGAGCTGGGAGGCGATTTGTCGCTGTAACTAAATCTCGTGTGCGGGGCATGAAGGCCTTTATTTGCCATCATATTTACACAAGCTATGTATCATACTTCAGTTAGTGCCCGTGTCAGCTTCTGTTCCTAGAAGAAAATATATATGCTCGTCCTGTAAAGCTATGAGCTAGATGAGAACTTCATGAAATTAGCATAAGCCACACGAATGGTCTTGACTAATCAGTTGAGTGGTACCTAAAATAACATGCATGAAACTTTAGACCTTTCTACCCTCCAGGTCTCCGCTGCTTTTTGTTGGACAAACAGTATCAAATTGGGGACATGCCGTCTCATCTCTTATCTATAGTACTAGAAACAAGGAGCGTGCTTCGCGTGCTGGGCTGTCTTCATATGCCGCTGGTGGGCCTGGCGGGCTGGAAGGGATGAGTCTGTTGCCATTAGGCTTTTGTAGTGTGTTTAGAGGAAGACTGAACAGAAGACGGGCAATGTCCTGTAAAATAAGAACAGTTGTCATTTGTTTCACAGATAGCATGCATAGATCAATTATGTAAAGACACAATAAAAATTGAAAGAAATATTATATATTTTAGTTAAATATAGTTTTCCATAAAAGGGGCAGAACCTAAAACAACAATAAGGCAGCCTACAAAAGTAGAAATGTAAGAAACTAAAAGACCAACTCAAATTTGAACGTTCCATCTATAGATCAAATTTGATACATATAGGTTTTGCATCAATAATATATGGCCAAGACATAACTGTACATATGCATAGCAATATAATTTAGCAAGGTTAATGTAGTAAGGAAAGGTGATTCTTTAAGGAAATAAAACCTTTTAATCAACTAAGTCTGATCTGCACAAATGGTATTTTTTTGGCACGGGACATTTTTACTTTTGCTAAGCATAGAAATGGCAAGGTAACCGCAATAAGAACGTATGTTAACCTGTTAATAGAAGCCGTGAACAAAAATTCGTATCTGGTAATTGTCTCGGTGTCCCGTTGGCGGGCCTGTTGGGCAAAACCGGCGATATTTCTGGCAATGGGCTTTGGTCAGTGGAAGACGTTCTTTTCGCTAATTGCAACGTACGCTTGACATGTGTCACCGATTGGGGAACAAAGTTATTTGGAACCAAAGACAAACTAAAATCATTTCATCTAATCTACCGAAGTAATAACAGAAAAGTATGTATCTATAATTGCATAGTGATGCTTTTAACATCATGCAAAAGAAAAACAGCGATGCTTGTAATTATACAAATTCCATGACTGTTTTGATTATACCAAATGTAAATGCAGCAAAGCTTAGCAGTCTTTTACCCTTTTTTTTTTTTGAGTTTTTGGCACAAAATAAGGAAGGTGAGTGGCTAGTTCTAACTGAACATGAGAAAAATAAGCACAACTCAGTTCAAGGCAAAGCCTACTACTCATGTCAAACATCATTTATAGCTATGAAACCAATAATTTTTTTTTGTTCAAATATGATATCTGTAGTGATCTTCCTGCTTATTAAACAAAATCAACACAACTTCAGAAAGTGAAGAGCAGTTGGAAGAGCCTATTGGCAAGCCGCACTACAACTAGAACTAAAGTTTCATATTCATTGGGCATGTTCACCGCTTGAGAGAAAAATTCGATGTAGTCACCACACAGAAAAATCAAACCAAAGAGCACAAATTTTGCGTGAGATAACGTCGAACTTAACTCCATAGCAATGAAACCTTCGTAAGAATAGAGAAAATTATCCGTGCTGCATTGGCATAGTTAATAATCCTGACGGGTTGCTGACCTCAAAGGCTATAACATGGTTGTTTAGCAATTGGCATGCAATCTATCGGTATCGTATTAAGTATTATTTTCATAACACTGAGATAGAGGATTTGCATGGATAAAAAACATATTGATCAAACATGTATATATAACTTTATAGGTCTGCAAGAAAACATTAGAAGCAGTGAAATATGTTTTCTGTGGTGTAAATATAACCGTATAGGGCTGTAAAAAAATAGAAGTAATGAAATATATTGCCTATAGTATTGAGGATGACCAAACCTAGTGAAAGTTACCATGTCAAATGGCAATGCAATTTTTGGCTCATACCTTTGCAATGCAATTCCATCTGAAAAAAGATGTAACTCTGTTAGTTTAGAAATGCTAGGGGGATTAGGGTTTGCCTGGAGAAGGAGGCGGTGGCGGACGTGAGGAGGCGGTGGCGGCGTACGGCAGTAGGAGAGAGGTGGGAGAGAGGTGGTACGGGCTGAGGAGAAGGGGAGGCGGCGGCGGCGGACAGGAGGAGGCCGAGCCGCGGGTAGAGGCAGGCGGCGGAGGGGAGACGACAGCAACGAACAGGGGGAGGCAGACGGGAAGCAGCGGAGGGGGAGTGTGCTCTTCCGATCTATGTGTTCCGCATAAATCCCAGTGTTCCTCGTATAACTTCGTATAATGTATGCTATACGAAGTTATTACGCGAAGGGTAGGCGGCGGTGGACGGGGGCAGGCGGCGGCGGACGAAGGGTAGGCGGCGGTGGACAGGGGGAGGCGGCGGCGGAGGGGGCGAGCGGATGGGAGAAAGGGGATGGATGAGGGTTTCGGGGCTGAGAATTGGGTGTAGCCCACGGTGTATATATTTGGTGGCAGAAAGGGTGTAATTTTGGCAAACAAGGGTTTACTTAGAAAGGCAAGAAGGGCAGCGCTGCGAGGACCGATAAAATACAGGGAGGTAAACAAAAAAGTGACGCGGCCTGGGAAAACTGAAAAAGGACCATTGCGCGAATCCGGAGGGACGAAAACCAAAATTCACATAACGAATGGGGTTTTCTGCAAGTGGGCAGGACGGGAGGGGGGTGGGTGTACGGCTGAATCCAGGCCAGCACGGCACCATCGTATATATGGCTCAGTTTTTAGGGGCGACGTGGTTAGGGCGGGGATGAGCCTATTGGAAGGTACTGCTACGCGGTATTAAGAGTTAAAAAATATACTCAGTCTATTTGTGTTAGCCCTTAAATTATACTTACCAGAGAGCCTCTGTTTTACATGAACTAGTCCATAGATTAGTATACTAGTGTCTGTAATACATAGCTAAATATCATTTCATACATATGGAGAAAATGTCAATTTGATATTACATAACATGGTTACAACCCATAGGCTCATTAACAATACGGCCGACCAGCTATATACCATATTTAATAGGATCATCAGAGTTCATGAAGCACAGCGAAACATAAAAATAATCAAAAATATCTCCAGTGACTATGCACCTTTGCAAACAACTGAAGTGATCTTTAAACCTCATTGTGCCCGTCGTAGTTTGGATCATTTTCTTCGTGACACTCATAAGGATTGTCACCATGACTTACATCTAAAAGAGTGAGTATGTAGGGTCAGTGTCATCATAGTTTTGGATGTTCTTGTGCAGACATGGTTCTAAAACTTTTAAATTTATGATTTTTTGTGACCTTCCAAAGGTAAAAATAAGAAGTGGAAAATCGAAAAGAAAGATGCCCTTGAAATAAAGGCTAAACTATTTGTAAATTTGGACTCAAAAAAATTTTGAACAACAATTGGCTAGTTAACACCTAATACATTTAGTGATAGAGACTTCAAGAGAAGTGAAGAGGTTCTTTTATTTGCGTAAATCCATTTTTTAATAGTTTTTAAATCATCCTATTTAGCTCATTTATTTATTGATCTTTCTTGTATAAACAATGGGGTCGACTTTGCCAATCAACCATCTTTAAAAACCTTACCAAACAATTGGCAACCATAAACCAATCGTGACTCCCGGGCGAAATCATAAACCTGACCACACAATCTTTATGGTCGAATGTATTGAATGTGCATAAACTATACATACGACCAAACTAATAAAATGAAGAAAAAGTCCAAGTACCCTGTAAGTTACTGATCGAAGTTGTATTTGCCTTACGCTTATATTGACGCACGTGCTAACCTAAAACTTTCTAGCCTCTATTGTGCGAGTTTTGGTAGAATTTGGACGGCGCGCAGACTCACGGGCTATTTCCACCATTTCATACAGTTGGAAATGTGTTCCGCATAAATCCCAGTGTTCCGACCGGCAGGAAAACCACCCAAGTAATTCTTGCCATTTCATATGGCGTGTTTTGCTTCCCGCAATTAAGCCATCTTTTGAACCGGCGGCCGGAGGCTATTTTTAAAATTTAATAAACGATTTTTAAAAAAAAATTTGAAATAAAAAATAAAATGTTAAAGAGTTCTGCTGATGTGCTGTATGTGAAGACCGTGAAGATAGAAAAGAAGGCTCGGTTGTTTTTTTCTCGGGAAGTTTGATCGCAAGAAAAAAAAAAGAGAGGAAAAAAGCTTGTGGTTTTTTTCCTTGATACGGTAAAAGAGAAAAGGAGCATTATTTTTCTTATTATGTTCGGGTTGGTCATAGAGTTGAGAAATAAAAAAGTTAGAAAAATTTTCATTTCCATATATATGAGATCCAAGTTGAATAAAAATAAAAAAATCCTAGCAGCAAAAGCAGAAGATAGTATTTGGGAAGTAAAAAAAACTCAGATCCGTAGCCCAACTCAACTGGTTTTGAGTGCATGTCTTCATAAAACTATGAGATGAGTGTTTCGAATGAGAGGTGCTCATGGAGGCTGTTGATTGTTTGATTGGAGAGGTTATACTAGTTAGCTGAATGATGAAGTTAGCAACAATCTATGCTAAGAGGAGAGCGAATCAAGTGTCAAGAATCTGTTCGAGGAGACAAATATATTAGGTGACAAGATTAATGATCGGCGATTTAGTTTACTGCATATTTGAAAAATAGGAACGGAGGTGGATAAGGAAAAGGCATGCTTCCCAAGTTGTGGGACCCACGAGTACTGAAAAATGGAAGGTGCATGGACTAATGACCTACACTTTTACATGCGATGGACTAATACCAAGCCAATGTGGGTGGACAGGCTGTAGATTGGCGCACGTATCTCAGAACAAGATCCTACTATATGGAAAGTGTATGTAGAATCTTAGTACTCATGGGAAATGGTTTCCCTAATAATCTTGATAAAAAAAAATTCAATTGTACATAGCAGTGCAATGACGTGGTTGACAAACTATTTATTTCAGAAAATTGATATACAATTATTAGGTCTAGCATATGTTTCAGCCTTATACCAGATACATACACATGAGATATGTGAATGCCCCCTACTTATTAAAAAGCTTTCCAAGATCCACCCCATGATTTTCAAGTTAAAAGAGATTAGTTGAACAAGTATGGTCGCCCTTATTGGGATGTACTATTAAACTAAAATTAGGGATGAACTTTCTATCTTCAGAGAGAGAGACGGTATCTCCTACCAAATAAATTACTAAGCATTCATCTTGGAAAAAGACCATTATCTTCTATCAAAAAAATTCCTAATTCATATTTTGGAGCCTCCACTCTTATATAAAGGTTTTGCTTTGACAATTCAAAATTAGGTGAAGTTTTTTTTACCGAGAAATCGATTTTCAAAATTATTCCATTCGGCGAGCAATTAACCAAAAGAAGGGAGTATGTCATTTTACAGCACAGTACTGCAATAACCGTACGCCAAACATAAAAGGAAACCTGCGGGGATCGATGCTGATATTGCCCATCTTCCAGAGTCCCAGTCGTTCTGCAATGGAGGCCATGCACAAACGCCGGCCTCAGTGAATTCGACCAAAGACGAACTTGTTGAGCATATCGGCCATGGAAAGCCGCGGCCTCTGCCTCCTGGGCCGATGCCGGGGCCGAGACCAGGGCCGGGGCAGAAAGAGCCCGAGCCCCGGTGGCGGCTCCTGCTGCTGCGGGCGGCGTTGCGGGTTCACCATTCGGCAGTCCGTCCTGACCTGGCCGTTGCCCTTCCCGACAAGCACGTCGACGGCGCCGAGCTTCTGCATGGCCTCGGCGAACTTGCGCTGCCAGACGGCGTCGTCCCGGGCCATGAGCTCCACGGCCGGCCTCGTCTGCGCGTCCTGGATGAGCGCGTCGTCGGAGGTGAGGAGCCCCCGGTGCGCCAGCAGCTCGGCGTAGTAGGCGTTGTCCAGCGCCTGCGCCGTGCGCTCGTCGAAGCTCACCTTGGGGGCGCGCTCCGGGTCGTCGGTGGGCTTGGTGGGCGGGCACGCCCGCCGGAGCCGCGCCGCGTACTCCGGGTCCAGCGCCGGGTCGACGTCGGCGGTGCCGGAGAAGCCGTAGAGGCGGTTGGTGAACATGAAGCAGTGCGCGCCGCCGATGGAGTGCGCGCCGGAGAGCACCACCAGGTCCTCCTGGGAGAGGCCCCGCTGCGCGAACAGCTCCGTCAGCTGCGGGACGTGGTGCCCCGGCACCGGGATGTGCCCCGGGAGTTCGTTCATGCTGGACCGGTTGCCGTCGAGCCGCCCCGCCGCCACCTCGTAGCCCCGGAGCCCCGCCGCCACCGCGGCATCGCGCGCCGCGAAGGCCAGAATGTCCGCGCACGACACCGTGCCCGGACACATCGCCTCCACCGTCGACTTGGCCGTGTCGATCGTCCTCAGCCCATGCAGGGTGAAGCTGTTCGCCGACGACTCCTTCTCCGGCACGTCGCCGGACGGCGACTCGTCCAGCAAAATGGACGCGTCGCATCCCTATATAGCACCATTACCGCGTCTTCATTTGCAGCATATTCTACGCATGGGAGGAGCAGTACGTAGTGTACGTGGGTAATTACCGTGACGAAGCAGTCGTGGAAGAAGATGCGGATGAGGCCGGGGGCGATGGTGCGGTCCATGCCGACCTCGGAGGTGACGACCTCGCGGATGGCGTCCTCGGCGCCGGGGCACGTCTTGTTGTAGAACCCCACGCGCAGGCCGCCCACGATGGCCGCGTCCACGGTGGCCGCCTGCAGCGCAAGCAGGAACAGCGCCACCGCTGCGAGCCGCGACATGCCGCAAATAAACTTATTCAGCTGATTATTAGCGCGCTGATCTTGTGGGCTATAGACGTGAATGAAGGGAAGCTAGAGGTGGGATGGATGCTGTTTAAGTAGGTGTTTTGTCAGAGGGGTGGAGGAACATACGCCTCATATTATTTGTGGAGACTGTACTAAGAATAGGCTTACACCTCTGGCGGCCTCTTGCCCTAGTGTTTGTGGCCGCCTGTTAATCACGTACGGCCTCACATTGAGCCATATAATCCCATTCTTAACTAGTTGTTGAGTTTGAGGTTAAAATTATCGCATCACGTTATCGTTCGGCTATTTTACAGACGCCCGCATGCCATTTTACATTATATATGTTTTCCAGTCGTTTCAACTCTTCCAGAAAAATGTAATGCGTTGGTGAAAACTAGACGGCCCAAGCGTAATGCAGCCCATTCAGATAGTCGGCCCAAGAGGGGCCCTGCGGTTAGGCTTCCTAAGCTCGAGCCCGAGCTTCCAAAACCAGCACACGAGCTTCTGAAACTCGGAGCACGAACCCCAAGGCACTCTGTGTTGCGCCGTCTGCGCAACCGCAACAAGCACCATATGACCGAAGCCTCAAGTAAAAATCAACCTCGACACCAGCTGCCCGCGGAGAAGATGCCACTCCTATCAAAGGCTAGCTGCCTGCACCGCCTGACAGGAAAAGGCATGTCCCCTCACTACGAACTGATGGGCGCACACTATTATCCGACGGACGAAGCAACGAGCCTGGTAGGATGGAGGAGTATCGCTATCGCCCAGCAGGTAACAAGGCACATCACCATGGTTTGATGGTGGTCTACAGTGCAGGGGCCGACTGCCTATAAAAGGAACCGAAGGCGAAGAAACAGAAGACCCGAATCCAACCAGGGACAAGACTCATGGCAAGAGAACTCCGGTGTAACAAGACTAGAGCACAAGCACAAGTGTAAGAATCGCTAGTTCTAGGAGGGAGTTCTTCCCTTCGCGTAGTTACTATAGGAACACACATAGTGCCCAGAGCACTTATTATACTAGAGCCCGAGCTTACCCAAGTTCGGTCTCCCCCTTTGTATTCTTTTCTAGCTCGATAAGGAACAAAGGCTGGACATAGGGCCGTTATCCATAGGTGGAGGTATGAACCAGGGTGAAAATCCTTGTGTCGCCACTTTCTAACTTCCATTACCTCCCGGCCTTGCCTCGAACGGCCTAAGCTTCCTGCGAGGGGAAGGGAAGTCATTGGGCCTCACACCAACTGTATTAGCTCAGGCAGTGGAGCCCGACTCCTAGTTGCCGACCCGTGGGGCCCGACTTCAGCCCTCCTTGCATGGCTTCCTCGAGGATGGTTGAAGTGCCAAAGGACGATGATGGCTTGTGGCTAGACTTTGACAACTACGACGATCTCAATGAGTCGTATGAGAAGTGGTAGGCCAACCTCCTCATCGCCTCCAAGATTGATGAGATGGAGTTAGAGACTTCGCTCGCCTTCGGAGCTGCTATTCGCTCCGATGCACCGCCCGATGACGGGGGTTTCACGCCAATCCACATCAGCGAGACCCTCATGGAGGTTGAGGGCGATGACGGCGCCACCTCCATGGGTGACACTGGCATGTGCCCTTTGCGTGAAGCTGCTTCACGCTGCGTCTTCGCGACCTCAGGCGAAAGGATTCAGGAGTCACGGGATAACGTTTCAGGGGAACAGCAACGCCGACGCAAGGCCACCCGCAGACTTTTCTCTGGTCGGTTGGGAAGACCCTGGCAGATATGCGTCGGCGGCCCGCCACCCAACCCCCGCTGAGGATTCCCTTACATTTTATAATATGGCCAGGCTGCCATTTGAGATGTCTTTGAGAGAAGGAAAGGGATTGCTTTAGAAAAATCTTTAATACCGTTGATCTTGACATAATGTTAAAGCCAAAACTGGGATCATACAATATGATTTTAGGATCTAGATTTTGGATCTCGAGGAGAAAAGATTTCAGAGTGGGAACCGGCTTAACAGCTTCATCCATATTTTCTCACTCTTCGACCCATTCTCCACTCAAGACGGCGGTGAGGGCTAATAAATTTTTCCGTTGTGCAAGGATTTCATCTTGAGTCGGGACTCCCGTGCTGGGAAACGGGTAGGCTACGCGAGCGCAAAATTAAAATTTTCTACCACGAATCACCCAAGAGCACATGCTAGTAGAGGATCACAGATCGTTATCCTTGACGCGCAGATGCAGCGAAAGCAGTTTCTCACGCGTAGAGGAAGTAGACGTACTCGTCCAGATCACCACCGAGTGCCCGCCTGTGCTCGCCGATGCTCTCCGGTGCTCACCAGTGTCCGCCAAGTGTTCACCGGTGTTCGCCGACTGCTCGCTGGTGTCTCACCTGTGCTTGCCGATGATCCAATCAAACAGCGCGTCCGCGTATGGCAGCGCCTCTAGCGGTATCCACACGTATCGAGTAGGAACGCCTCACGCGGTGTGCTAGCACCTCGCCGTGTGGCTAGGGTTTCTGGAGAGCAGGTGGGGCGCGCGCGACGGCTAGGCGTGGTGAAGGCTCAACTCATCTGTCAACGCCGCCCCTATGCCTCTCCTTATATAGTCACGCTAGTGGGCTTTGGCCCGCTAGGGTTCTATCTCCTACGTAGATCATAGCCCGTTTAACAGTTTCCACTCGTTAAGTGTGTGACCTGTTAGGTTCAGTGCAAGTCGGCCGTAGATCCGGAAACCTGTTTCCAATCCACCGATCAACATCGGCACCTAGCATTACGTATTGACCTCCGAATACAAAAAATCAATATTCGGCTGAACCTTGTTTGCCACCCGATACCAGTTAAGCTCAAGGAGAGAGCGCGCCACCCTTGTTGATAGCTCGACCACTTCACTCGGCAGTGGAATGGATACATACCATGACTAACTCATTAGTCATATTAGCACGGCCGTGCGCTTTCCCTATCCATCCACACGAGGGGCCTAGAGGTATCTCTCCTGTTATTGAGGAGGGGCAAATCCCATCTTGATTATCACACCCTTGGCTATGTATCGTGGCATACCTAGTAGGTACCTTTATAACTACCCTGTTACGATGTAGTGTTTGATGATACCAAAGTATACGAGCCGACATACTGGGCATCCATGACAATCTCAGGTCTAAGGACCATATAGGCATACCACTCGAGACTATACGCTGATGGCGCTATAAGAGATAACAACTCACAGCGTATCGGAGTAGGTCTACGTGACTGCTCATGTTCTTTAACATGCGTCCATACTATTGGTTTAATATCTATATATTTATGGTATGTGAAACATTACCATCAACCAATATGTATGCTGATCAAATCATAACCGATCCTCGTAATGATATGGATCAGTGAACCATTTAGAATAATGTTATATAACAATGTGTTTCACAATCAAGTTGTACCCAATGGACAAAGCCATGACATTTATTCAGAGAACCGATAAACAATGTTATCATATATACATGAACAAAGACATGGTACAATCATCACTATGATTGGTCTAGGGCATATCCCTTTCATCCCGGCCCAGGTTTGTGTTCTTTCTGACTTTCGACTGGTAATCCTGAAGCATTACAAAAATCTTCAGAGTCATCTTCCTGAAAAGCAAAAGGCGACAAAATCTGCACAGGCTCATCTACCGGCTCATAATCTAGCACACAAGGGGATATGGTTTGGTTTCTTCAATTTAGGAAGCCTTGGTTTCTCAGGTGGAATTGAGACAAAACGGTAGTATAGAGCTTAAAGATTTTCTATTGGACAAGTTCAGATAGTTCATCGTAAACTTCGATGAAGGGGGTGTTGTTTAGGATTTTTCATAGATTTTGTTTCCCCTCGTTAACAATTTTGTAGATGAAAGCTCCTTCGGAAACTATGTCCAAGAATATAGCACTATTCAGTGCAGGACCCTGAACAAAATGCTGCATGAGCATTGGTTCGGGTATGGCTAAATCTAGGCCCGAATAGGCTTGATGGGTGTATTGCGCCCAGACTGCTCCTACGGTTTGTCCCTCGAACAGTTGGAAGGTTAGGACTTCCTTCCAAAGTTCAAATATTTTTGCGAGGGAAAAAATGCAAAACAAAACTTGTCTTTGAGCGCTTCCCAGCTGCCAGGCTACCTATAGTCCGATTAAACCACTTTTTCATTGATCCCGTTGAAGAGAATGGAAACAATTTCCATTTTAGCATTTGATGTGCCGTTCCCGATATAATGATAACTGAACACAGTTGTTCAAACTCTCGGAGATGGTCATAGGAGTTTTCTCCTTTGATCTCAGCAAAAGAATTTTCCTAAACCATGGCTAAGAGGCCCAGTCGGAGCTCATAGCCTGGTGTTTCGATAGGGTGTGAAGATGGTGGAGGCTCAAGGTAATCACCCTTGTGAGCCGAAAAATCCTAAAGGGAAATGCAAGCATTCCACGCTAGCACAAAATCAAATTCTAATGCAGAAACCTGGAAAACCTTACTAGTAACCTTATCCTTATGACGTGCAGTGAAGCGGAAGTAGCCGTCCATGCCGAGTCGGGCACCTGCCCCTCAATGGTTAGTGCAATTCAGCGACACCTTCCTGCCACGTAGCATTCGACGTCCTCGTGGGGCTTCACGGCAACCTCTGAGATGAGCACCGCCTCGCCGAGATTAGCGACCTCTAAGCAATCCGTCTTCAAACAGATGCTCCAACCACATCCGAACTCCGTTTTCGATATTCTACCACTCGTTGAAAAGCTAACAAGATAAGATTTCCAACGAATCTAGTCTCATCCCAAAATTTCTTTTGTATTGACGAAAAAAGATCGCGTTTAGAATCTATCAGCGAGTAGATCACGTGTTTTTCTCTGGTTCGCTTCAACTAGCGTCACACACGTAATGCCTCTATGGTATCCACATGTGCAGGGATCGACATCTGTCAACACATGGTGTGTGAGCACCGGCGTGCCAGCGAGGAATATGACAGCTAGGGTTTGGCCTAGAGGGAAGTGTCTCATCCTCCTTTACATAGCGCTCCATAGTGGGCCTCTACGTTAAAGACCCACTAAGATTCAAATTCCATGTCAAATGTGGTATATAATACCCTCATCATATGTGGTTCACGCCATCCATGAGCCCACATCATATCTATCCCATGATTGTCATTGGACAAAATCCCAATAATCTCCCACTTACATAATTGGCAATTATGCATCAGTAATTCCCAAGCCCCTTAAGTGTGTGACCCTGTAGGTTCATGTGCATGTCAGCAGTGGATCTAAAAACCTTTCCAATCCACATATCAACAGCAGCACCTATCAGTACATATTGACCCCTAATTGCACAGAATGATCACATTGGCTGAACCTTGATACATACAATACATCGATCCTTTTGCATGCTGCACAATACCAATCAAGCTCAAGGAAAGATACATGTCAACCTTGTGATGACTAATTCACTCGTCAATGTAATGGATATAATGTGATTTTATAATCACATTGGCATGGCCTTGCACTCTCTTTATCCATCCACACCTCCGCACCATGTTTTATGACATACCCAATAGTTATCTTTATAACTACCTTGTTAAGGTGTAGCATTTGATAACCCCAAAACACACGACTCCACATGTTCGGACTCTATGACGATCTTAGGTCTAATAACCATATAGATGTACCACACGAGACTATGATCAGATAACACTTTTAAGATAACAATCTCGGGAGTGTCTTGTAGTGTGTCTGTCGAACTATCCTTGTTTTGATATTTCAATATCTATGATCCGGGAACATGATCATCAATCAATGCATATGATCTTAGAATCATAATCGTTAGCACTCCCTAGCTTAACAGAATAATCCACAAGTGTACGGATACAGATGTAGCTTTCATCCGGGAGTATTCCTGAGTATCGATTTCCATGAGGAACAAGAAATGGACCAGCCAAGAATCTATGTCGTTCGGACAGAAGGGAAGAGATAAGAGGTATGAGTGCCGAAAGGGTCTTTTAGGTTTTAAGTGACTTAAGGGTTGTAGCACCTAGTTGTATACCCTATTTATCTACAGAGGAACGGTAGACCCGCTATCACTTAAGGATCCCAGATGATTACGGTTGCCCCCGAAGGGCGGAGCCGACACGAACGTTAGTAGATTGCAAATGGTAGACAAGGTTGTCACCACCTACTACCTACCACAGGTCCATGGGGTTAGGCGTATACATGAATAATATATAGTCTAAGCCCCACGTCTACACTAGAAATCATAACTTTTACCAGTGCACATGATAAAAGCACAATAGAAGAGAAGGCTATTCTTATTCTAACATCTTAGGGAGGCTCGGCCGGTCCTGGGAGGTTAGCCGCCCACCCTTCGATGCACTGACTTTACTCCTTGGGTGCCTAGGATGTCTTCCTTACATCGATTTTTGACAGTGTGGGGCCGACTGGCGTAGGGAGGCCCGGCCGGTCCTAGGAGTTTCATCTTCAGTCCTTCGATGCAACGTCTTCAGCTCCTGGACAGCTAGGATGAGTCCCCAAGTCAGTATCTTTGTTATCAATGTGTCATCCTTGAGGGAGGTGGGTCCCTTGATCCAAGTGACATCTCCATCAAATCCTTGGCTTCAACCGATATTAATTCAATGCTCCACATTAATCAATTTGTGCTTCTTTGCATGTAGGAGGGAGCAGCTGGCTCAGGGTTGACAATGTGAGGCTGGCCGACCTAAGAGGTTCGGCTGGTTCCACTAGTTCGATGAATTTTGCCCAAATTTTCTACAAGATTATCTGCATTAAAAATTAACCAAAACTCGTGGAACTCTGTTAATTTAAAATAAATGCTCTTGTGGATGTTCCGGGACCACGATTTTTGTGCAGAATGTTGGTGGTCAAGTCGGTGCAAAATAATTGTCAACAATTGTTCATGTTATGATATAAGACTAGGGACTAGTTTAGAATGGTATCATATAGTAGAAGAGTTCCACAAACGTGTCATACTTGTTGATCTTTACAAAAGATGTTACTAAAGGAACTAGGATAACATATTATCCATCATAAACATATAAGTGATATAGTCCTCTCCAAGACTACCTAGTTATCTTATCACTTATATTTTCTCCACACACCAAAAGTATACCAACTGGATACCTAAGATCCAATGCTCATGTGCGTCTTTCATAAAGGTTGTGCTAATATTTATCTATGATAGAACAATTCTAGCTTCTAAACCTCTTTTCGGTATTCGTTTGTAAACTAATGCGCGATGTAACCATTATATGCCACATTTCCTCACCACCAAGAGCACATTTTTTTTATACATCATAAGTATTATAGAATGTTCCTTTTAAAATAATCTAGTGATATTCACCCAAATTTGATTGATATTTGCATATTTGGTAACGCTTACCTTAAAGAGTTGGGCGTGAAATCCCTCTTTAGCAATTATCAATCTTATCAAGTATAAAATACTGAATCTTACTATCAAATATGACATAATCGAGAACACATTCTTAGTTGAACCATTCATCATTATGTCAACATATATGCTCAATCAAAGTAACCTTTCAGATTTATCTCTTTAGACATTTTTACTAAAATTTTCTATCTGTCCCGAGGACTTTCATCAAGAACAATTTATTAATTAAGACATGGTAGATTTATGTGATATTATTTATGATCACCAATATTTCAAACATATATAAAATCATATTATTAAGTGTGCTCACGCTAGCCTTTAATGAATTAGCCAAACAATTTGACTTTCCATCAAAGCATTCTAACTCCAAGATGCTTGTTTCAAAAACTCGCATACCTGTATAGCTGCATAGATCATCAAAACCTTTAGACTATGTTAAGAAAAAATTCTCACTTAGGTATGCAAATAAGAAAGCCGTTTCGACATCCATATTACATTTCAAATATGAAACAATTGTTAGATGATCCAGACGCATCAAGCATACAAATCAAGTTCAAAACTTAATTTGTCATGCATAGCTCTTCTTAGATCACATGGTTCCATGTTAAGCCATCTCTGAAAGTATAGGCACATCACACTTTTTCATAAGTTTTAAGCTCATCATTGTGTGACAAAAATTGTCATCTCTATACAATATAGGTTACTGATGTGGCGTTAGACTTTCGTAGGGTTGATTTTGCTTCCATAAAACATACAACAATTTATGCGTGATACCTTTTTCAATAATTTTCAATTTACATTGAGTCACATCATGCTTCCACTAACTATTTTGGAAGAAACATTTTCTCCGAAATAAACCATTCTGAGCAAAAAACATTTTGCAACTCGCACCCTTTCAAATGTAGAAACATTTTGTATCTCATAAAGAAATATTTATTTTAGTTGAGCATGACATTATCAGACGTCATTCGTCTTACATGTGCCACACATTCCAAACTAGATAAAAACAATACAGAACAATTTCTAATCCATATATCATATATGGTGTCTTCTTTGTGACTAGATGAACCTTTTCAACGAGCACAATTGTTTCTAAAGTGTACTAACATATGAATAATGGAAGACAATGGCACAACACAAGTGTATCCTCAAGATTCAAATCACACATCAATTCACTAATAGAGTATATCCACAAGCCAAATCAATTGATCAAATGAACATTATTTGTTCCATATTTACAGTTCATAACTTCTACCCCCAAAAAGAACAGGAACCGTTTATTTAATTTTGTCATTAATCCACAAGGTTGTACGGTTAAAAATGTTTCAATGTCAAATGAGACAACTTTTACACCCTTTCCATCTTTACATAATCCTATCATGCGGTGTCATCATAGCACCAACCTTGGACTTCATAAGTTTAGGATTGGTACTTTAGATCTCATTTTGAATTTTTGTAAGATCAAGCCTCCCATGGGCTAAATGATTTTGGTAATTGATGGCAACTAAGCCGTACAGCTGGAACGCCAAGGATAAGGACTTTTGTTTGTATAGTTCTTCTGATTTCATTGTGTGCGTCTTTGGCTCGACTACATCTCTCTGGTTGCAGGGTCCCACTGAGCACAAGTTCGAGAGGGTTCCGGAGTTAGGTTAGGCGCGAAACTTCCCGTCCAAGTGATCCAAATCTCCCGCCGATCTCACAAGTCGATAAAGTAGGGTCGTAACCCTAGGTGTGTTGTCGGGCGAAGTCGATAGAGGCAAAACCCAAGTGGGTCAAAAATTTCAGCCCCACCGGATGGCGTCCGACCACTGTCGGACGGCATCCGTTGAGCCCAAGCCAAAATTTTGGCTAAGTCCTGAAAACACACCCTCTGTCGGACGTCGTCCGATAGCCATCGGACGGGGTCCGACAGCACCGAATTCTTAGCAAGTGAGCTAAAAATGACTAAGTCCCAATCGACATCGTCCCTGCCGGACGGCGTCCGGAGACCATCAGACGACGTCCGACCAAGTTCAAAATTGGACACCAGACGGCGTCCGACGATCTCCGGATGGTGTCTGATCGACAGGAGGCGCGACAGTGGTCACTGTCGGACGGCGTCCGACCAGGATCGGACAGCGTCCGACGGCGGTTAGGCAAGCGACCAAACACATGGTGGGCACAGGCAGGAGAGCACAGCTCACTCTGTCGGACGGCGTCCGACGAGTTGTCGGACGCGTCCGATGAAGGTGAAATTTCACCAGTTTCGTCCATCGGACGGCGTCCGATGGGAACCGGACAGCGTCCGATGGATTGATCTGGATCCCGCGAAAACGAATCTGAGCCGTCCATTTATAGGGCTTTGCTTTGTACCTATAAATAGGGGCTTGGAGCACGGGAGAAATTAGAGTGAGCCACCATTAGCAGCCACCCCTTGCCCTAGCCACCCATGAGAGCTCCTCCCATGGATCCCACCTCCTCCTAGGGTTCCATGTGCTTGAGAAATTGAGGGAGAAGAAGAGAGGAAGAGGAAGAAGAAGGTGCCCCCCTATCTCCTCTCATCCATCCCCAAGTATTACCCCTTCTCCCATGGTGTTCTTGCCCTAGTTTCATGCATTTAAATAGCGGGCTATAGCGGCGCTATAGCGGCTGGAGAAAGAGAACGCTAGGCTATGCCCATTTTTGACGCTATGGCCGCTATGGCCGCTAAAGCGTGATTTAGCTCCGCTATCCGCTAAGTGCCGCTATTCGCTAAGCCCAAATTGTGAAACCCTAATTGAATTTCATGAATCATGTCGTAATGTCAGTATCACAGTATGTCACTTAAGTGGAGCCTTGCTACCTAGAAACATATTTGTGATCATGAGTTCATCAAATATCTTGGTTACCATGTTTTTTTTTCACCAATTACTCGTATTTAACTATTTTTGCATGGTTTTTTATAAAAACCGCTATTGGCCATAGCTCCGCTATAGCTCCGCTATAGCCTTATAGCCTTTCAAAAAAAGTTGCCGCTATTTGCCATAGCCCGCTATTTAAAACCATGCCTAGTTTCCATGGTGGGAGAGAAGGGGTAGTGGTGAGAGACGATCTTCGATCTTGTGCTCTTGGGACTTCGTCGTCGGAGAGATCGTCGTCACGCCACGGGCTTCATCAATTGTTCGACTACATCACCGAAACCCTCCGTGTGTCGGGGGTCACTTCCGTGTGTCGGAGGTGCGTCGCCTTCATCCGTTGAAGGTTGTGTACAAAACCCTCCGTGTGTCGGGGGTCGGAGCCGTGTGTCGGCGCCGCGGGTGCGAGGAGCTTCCGCGTGTGGAAGAACTCGTCTTGTGTGAAGGTTTGGAGCTCGCCTACCATGTGTTGGTGAAGAGCTACCACGAGTGGATTGAGGGCTAGGGACGAGAGAGTTCCGACTTCTCTGTGTGAGAAGTTTCCTCAACGGAGACGTAGGTGCTCATGTGTTGAGCACCGAACTTCGGTAAACAACTCGGTTTGCGTCTCCTCGCCTCATTCATTTACTTTCGCTCATTGAATTGACCGCTTGCATGTGAGCGCCATCGAGCCTCCTAGTAGTCGCTTGTGCTTAATAGTTATCGCTTCCGAAACTAGACTCAAAATCCGTCGATAGCTTGGGTTCCCAATTTGACTAACAAAGCAAGCAAATCAAAAGAATTAAAATTGAAAAGAGCCGATTCACCCCCCCTCTCGGCCTAGGATCCTTACAGCGATCCAGATCAATAGATTGCTAAGTATATTGCATTTAGTTTGAAACTCGAACTTGGATGTGATATGTGATGAATTTGAATGTGTTTTATATGTGCTGATGAATTTGGATGTGTTTTGTATGTCTGGATGAATTTGGATGTGTTTTGTATGTGTGGATGAATTTGGATGTGTGAGATATATGATGCGGATGAATTTGTATGTGTGATATATGTGTTTTTGATGAATTGTGGTCGCTTTTATGCGACGAGGGGGTTTATGTGTATATTGGGGTATTTGGGTTTGCAGGTGCAGCTGCGGCTGCTGCTGGGAGCAGTCGTAGCTGCAAAAATTTGTGTTTTTTCTGCTTTTCAAATTTTTTTTCTGTTATGTCGTTGTCTCGACGGCTAGGTACGGGCCGTCGAAACAGAGGAGCTGATGCCAGTGTCGACGGTTGTAAATAGGCCGTCGATACATAGACGTTGATGCCAGTGTCGACGGCCTATCAAAAGCCGTCGACACTGATCGACCGCGCCACGTCATCAGACACCTCCCTACATGTGGGACCCACTTTCTTCGTATCGACGGCTATAGTGGGCCGTCGATACTAGGCCGCCAGGACGGGAAACGGCGTCTTGCCTGCATGTGTCGACTGCTATAACGTTAGCCGTCGATACTATCTGTCTCGACAGTTAGGCCGTCGAGACTAATACTCTCTCTCGACGACGTTGCCTCGACGGCTATGTCTCGACTGCTGGCCGTCGAGACTAATATGTCTCGACGGTTTTTATAATTTTCTCGACGGCTTAAACCGTCGAGAATGTGGCAGTCTCCTGTAGTGATGGTCTATTTGAAATCCATATTAGGTAGCATCGCACTTCGCACGGCTCTAGTCTAGTGCTTAACGTACAATCTATATCAATGTAACAAAATGGATCATTCTCCATAGCCAAAACCATCCAACTTAAGTTGCAAAGCCGTCCATTATAAGTGGGATGGACAGCCGGCCATCGATCCTATTATGGTCGAAGACCATTCCATAGTTGTCCACCCTAGCATTGGGGGTTGACAGCGCCTCCACGTCACCTCATAGTCGACAACAAAGTTAGACGTAAACCCTAATTTAAAATAATGGTCGACGGTTAGAGCCTGGCTGTCCACCACAAGCCTCAATGCCCAATGGGGCAACCATTATGGTGGATAGCCACATGGCTGGCCGTTGACCATATGGTGATATTATGGTCGACGGCTAGGCCCTGCTCATCGGTCATAATCCCATAACAGCAAAAAAAATTGCTGCAAATTTGAAAAAGAAAATCACAAATTTACATTCCGCTACGCACCGACAGTAGCGTGTTGTACCTACAGAAAACACCTGTGTACCCCATAACCCACATTTCATCAAATTCGTCCACATTGCACATCGAACATCACATATCGATCACATTCACATACACACTGCACATATTATTCAATCACAATACATTGAGTCAACATACAACTGTTGGGAATATTCCCTATATCAATCATATGAGATGATTGTAATACGTCTTTGTTCATGTACTTTTGATAACATTGATTTTTGGTACCATAAATAAATGTCATGACTTTATTTATCAAGCACAACTTGGTTGTTAAGCACAGTTATTAATATAATATTATTCTAAATGATCCTTAATTCATATCATTTCGTATAACTTCGTATAATGTATGCTATACGAAGTTATTACGGGATCAATAGATTGCTAAGTATATTGCATTTAGTTTGAAACTCAAACTTGGATGTGATATGTGATGAATTTGGATGTGTTTTATATGTGCTGATGAATTTGGATGTGTTTTATATGTGTGGATGAATTTGGATGTGTGATATATGTGT
>SPJY01007910.1:1854855-1910822 GCA_005191435.1 Raddia distichophylla | reverse complement strand
TGTAATCCTGGATAACTACTAGAGGATAGAAATAGGAATCCTACCTCGTAACCGACTAGGACTCTTCCTTGTAACCCCACCCCCTCCACTATATAAAGGGGGTAGGGGGCCATAGTTCGGCATGAGCATCTGGATCTTCATCTACATCTGGAGGATCATCTCCACAGGCCATGCCGCATAGAGAATCACACATCTACAGCTTGATCATCTCTCAGGTTGATCATCATCTTGTACACATATACCCCATATAATCCCAGAGCACAGGACGTAGGGTATTACCTCCGCCATGAGGGCCTGAACCTGTATAAATCCTTGTCTTGTGCTACCATCGAGTTTGGATCTTGCATGCATCGCCCCATGTATAATCATTGCCGGCAGTGACCCCCCAGTTAGTCACCAGTCGACACCATTGCTGCGCTCTCGCCGCCTGGCTTCGATGTCATGGCGTAGATCGCGTGCGGGCGACTGGTGGGAATCACCGGCCGCTGAGGCGCGAGCCCGGTTCCGATTGCGCGTAGATCGACTGCGAGCCGAAGCGGTCGGAGCGGGAATCGCCTCGTTTTGCTGGATGGCAGCCATCTCTACCATGGCCGTCGCTCGGGCACGGGCCTGGATGCACGGACTGTCTTCCGGGAGTTGTGATGCGATAGTCTTGAGAAGAGTTTTTGACGCGATGACGTTGGCCTGGGGAGTACTGTAGACCTCCTGATCCCTTAGCCTCACCGCGCAGAGTTCATTCTGGACGTCGCGGCAGCATGCGCGAAGCTGACGCGCACGGTCTTGGTGCTCTACAACGACAGCGGTCGCATCGGGTCTGACTTGTTGAGAGGTAGAGTGATGGTCCTCCGCCCCAAGGACGAAAACCTCACGATAATTACGAATCTTAGCGCTCCCATCGGTCAGAAGCGGAGAGGTTGACTTGCTCGCTCTGTCCAATGGGTTGGCCACCATTGATGACACCCACGAACACCGCTGGATCTGATCGGGTGGACCCGACCAGATTGGCAGATAGGTTCCCCGAGTGGTTATCTCCCGTCCGAATATCAGGAGCAGTCTGCGCGGGGGCCGCGGCAGAACTCCCAAGTCCGGAGAGAAATCCAGTCAGGGATTTGTAGACCTCATCGGGCTGGAGGATGTTCAGGCCGGGGTAGGCGATCTCATGGGGCTCTTCTTCGCTCTCCTCGCTGAGGGGCGCGAAGTGAGGCTGCCGACAGATCCTCCTGAAGAAAGCACAGGTAGAATTCTCCAAGCCAAAAGGCAATGGGTCCCATTGTGAACATGGCTTTGAGATTACGCGGGGGGTCCCGGGTCATCTGCCTGATTAACTCTTCGGATTTGCACCCGGCGAAGAAGGCATTAATGACTGTTTGCTCCGAAACGTCCCGGATCTCGTTCTTCTTTTTAGTAAAGAGCTTGATGACCTCACGGAGAGTCTCGCTCTTGCGCCTGTGTAACCGTCCAATCTCCCATCTCCCCGCGGGCCTTTCATAGGTCCCTTGGAAATTGGCGATGAACTGTTCCTGGAGGTCGTCCCAAGACTCGATAGGCAATGAACTGCTCCTGGAGGTCGTCCCAAGACTCAATAGAGTTCTCCGGGAGTCCCGTTAGCCAGGTTTGGGCGGTTGGGGTCAAAGCGACTGGCAAGTAGTTTGCCATGACGTTCTGATCACCTCCTGCTGCGCTGACCGCTAAGTCATAAACCTGCAGCCAGTTCGTCGGATCCCTCTTGCCATCGAACTTGTCGATGCCTTTGAGGTTAAAACATCCGGCCAAACCACTCGGCGAAGATCCGGGGAGAAGGCCGGAATCCCCTCCAACGGTCGTGGCTGCCTCCATCGTGGGGATCTGCTACGACGCCCCCGTGGCGGGTCTTGACGACGCTCCTGACGGTGGTCGCGGCGGCTGGCAGTGCTCTCGGCCTGATCATCGATGTGATGAGCACGAGAGTTCCGCTCGCCGTGGCTGCGCTCCCGCGGCCTGGCTTCTAAGTCTTGGCGAAGATCACGGGCGGCCGTTTGGCAAGAATCGCCGGCCACGAAGGCGTGGGCCCAGTTCCGATTGCGCGTAGAACGGCTGCGTTCCGAGGAGGTCGAAGCAAGGCGAGCCTCGTGTTGCTGGATGGCAGCCATCTCTACCATGGCCGTCGCTCGGGCGAGGGTCTGGGCGAATGGGCTGTTATCCAAAAGTTGCGGCGCAATGGTCTCGAGAAGAGTCTTCGACGCGACGATGTTCTCTTGGGCAGTCTATGGACCTCTTGATCCCTTAACTTTACTGCGCGAATCTCATTCTGGACGTTGCGGCCGCGTGTGCAAAGCTGACGTGCGTGATCTCGGTCTTCCACTCGGCGAGAGTCTGGGTCTGCCACGATGGTGGCGGTCGCCTCGGGTCCGACCGGTGGCGAAGCAGAGTGATGATCCTCCGTCCCGAGGACGAAAACCTCACGGTAATTACGAACCTCAGCACTCTCATCCGACTTGGAGTCAGAGACAGAAAGGCTGACTTGTTCGCTCTGTCCAATGGGTTGGCCAGTATTGATGACACCCACGAACACGGCTAGATCCGATTGGTTATGTCCGACCAGATAAGCAGATTGATTCCCCAAGTGGTTATCTCCTGTCCAAATCTCAGGAGCAATCTGCGCGAAAGCCGCGGCAGAATTTCCAAGTCCGGAGGGAAATCCAGTCACGGATTCGTAGACTTCATTGGGCCGGAGGATGTCCATGCCCGGATAGGCGATCTCATCGGGCTCTTCTTCACACTCCTCGCTGAAGAGCGCGAAGTGAGGCTGCCGACGGATCCTCCTGAAGAAAGCGCATGCAGAATTCTCTAAGCCAAAGGGCAATGTGTCCCATTGATTGCGTGCGCCTTCTTGTTGAAAGGTCTCCCGTGGGGGAGAAAGATGAAGAATGCCGATGCCATCGGCGAGGAAGTCGAGGGTGCCGAAGCGAAATATCTCCCCCGGCCTCAAAGCGACGGGCGGCGATCTCTGAGAAGCCATCTAGCTTGATGAAGAGGATCTTGACGCTGCCCCCTACCTGGCGCGCCAACTGTCGACTGGTGACTAACTGGGGGGTGACCGCTGGCAATGAATTTGTACGAGGGGACGCTAATCAAGAACTAAACTAGATGGTAGCACAAGACACGGGTTTATACAAGTTCAGGCCCTCAACGAAGGTAATACCCTACTTCCTGTGCTCTGGGATTATGATTGATCACCTGCGGGATGCAAGATGACCAAGGCGATTACAATGTATGCTCTAGCAGATGAACTCACTTGCCTATGGCCTCTACCCCCTCCCTTTATGTATTGTAGGGGGGATAAAGTTACATGGTATGTCTTCTTCTTCGTTCCCACCTTGCCCCTCTTGTGCCTCTTGCTTGACTTGTTCGCCCACGGCACCATCTCCATCTTCAACGTCACCATGACGGGCGGTGACGTAGTTTTCCCACCAATCTGCAATAGGTCCATCCAGCTGGTGTGTGGCGAGAAGCACTTTGTCTTCTTTGGGACATCGGATGAGAGCTAACTTCCTCTTGATGGTTCGGAGCCAGTCCTCCGCCTCCATGGGTTCGTTGGCATGGGTGAACATCAGGGCTTCGCTCGCAAGAAGTCCGCAAGCTTCATCCCTCAGCGGTTCTTCACTTGTCTCCGCTCGCGGAGCACTTCGCCGTTCATTTGGGCTTAGTAAGCCATGACTTGCGCTAGTGTCGGATCTCCCGGTGGTGGTGCCAGAATATCATCGAGACCGCGGCCACGTCCTTGGCCTCTTCCTCGACCTCGGCCTCAACCTTGACCTCTACCAGCACCGACAGCAGAACCGCAAGCGCGATCAGCTCCTCTACCTCATATATATAAATATGCATGAATTTAATACAAAATAATTGGAAATGCAACAGAAGCAGAATTAACCAAGTCCAGGAAGCAGGGTAAAACAAATATCACAGCAAATAAGGAAGGTCTTGATAGCCCTTGCCCCATAAGGGCAAGCAAAATAAAGTACAGATCAAATGTTTTTGCCCTATCACCAATAGGGCTTGACAATTCATCAAACATGAAATATGTCCATCATCTACTAGGACATCAGCCATCCATCTAACACTTAGCTAAAGAACATCATCTACTAGGGCGGACGGCTCTAAAGCTCACTGAGAGAGACAACACGCTCTAGCCACGACGACGAAGGGAGTAGACGAAACGCGGGGGCGCCAGCCTCAGAAGGAAGTCTAAGTCGGTGGCGAAGGATGGGATCGTAGACGGTCCCGGAACTGGCGGTGCAGGGGCAACGCTGCCTCCAATGTTAGTGTTGGAGTCGGAGTCGGTGTCGGCGTCCATCGGCGGCTGCTCCTATGGAGCCTCAGAGGAAGACAACCCATGGCGCGGAATCCACACCCAGGCTCGGGGCGGTAGAGTCCTATTTCACATCGTAGTGCGGCAGTTCTCATGCTCCGGCGGCGGATAATCCGGCCCCGGTGGTGAGATGGAAGCGTCCCGCTGATCCTGCTGTGCCAGCACCTGTCGTGCCAGCTCCTCCTGGCGTCTGTGAAGCGCCACCCTCGCCACATCCCGCTGACGTATCGCCAAGGCCAGGCTCTTATCATATTGGTGGAGCCGTCTCCCTACCACCCTCAGCTCATTGTCCGCCGCCCTGGGCGACGAACGTAGTAGGCTGATCTCCTCCAGCGCACCATCGACCACCTGGGTGGTACCGTTGTGAAGGCGCTCCAGGCGGATCAACTAGTGCTGGATCGGCACAGAGGCACAGACGAACCCAGGGAGTAACCTCATATGCATCGCCGTCGGAAGTGCATAGCCCCCTTCCCCCCGAGGTAGACAACGTACTCCCTCTGGAGTCTGGTAGTGGCCTCCATAGCAGCGTCGTTGTCGCCGCCTGCAGGTGATCTCTCGATGTCATAACTGTGCACCTCAACATCATCCCCCCGTAGTATATGACTACCCGCACGAGGTAGGCAGTACAAGGAAGGGATCACACATCCCTCCAAAAGAACATCGGCCTCTCGTTGAAGGACAGAGACCGGCACAACTGCTGGAGTCCCCGGACCCATTGGCTCCAGTAACGTGGGTCCTCATAGCCTTGTGTTGACCTCTCGTCAGCGTAGTAGTGCTAGTGGCAACAATCCATCTACAGAAAAAATTTTACAATAATTTTGTTAGAACAGATAGACAGAGTATTAAAGAGATGTTTTAGGCATAAAAATAGTCATAAAAGGGAAATATATGTAATTTTTCCTAACTTCGACCTCTTAAGTCATATGGGTCCAACAGTTGCATGCTCTGATACCAGCTTTGTCAACCCTCAATTTTAACTTATCTTGAGGGTCGACGATCCCATGCACTAGCCCCTGGATTGGTACACTAGTGCGGATGATCACATAGCCGATATATGCAAACATCGCTAAATTAGAATCCCCGAATATTACATACCACGTTACGCCCTTAGGCGGGATTAGTAAGGTGGACAACACATGCCTTAATATTACAAAACAATGTACAGAGTATTGCAGCCATCACCCCAAAATATGTACTGTAACATCCCCATTTTCAAAACCCTAAAAATCATGCATCATTATTTCATTAAAAAAATTAAAATAATTTTATTTTGAAAATGTGCATGTTACCATTTAAGAATTTCATTCAAAATTATGAATGCCAAAATATGTTTGGAAAAAAAATCAAAATCTATGTTTGATAATTAATAGTTTGATTAAGGTGCAATAAAAATTATATATTTAATTTAAACCTAACTTGTAAAATGCTTTTACTATTTTGGCAAAAACCAAAAGGATATTTTGGTAACTAATATTTTAATTTTGGTTTGAATAAAAAGATTATTGGTTTCAATTTCTAAAACCATATTTTGAATTTTAAAAATAATTATTTGCGAAGATTTAAAAAGATATTTTGTAACCAATATTTTGATTGAAATTAAATAAAAGAAACCTTATATTAATTTAAACAAATACAATTATATTAAATTTGGGATTCCTGTTTTAAATAAAAAATAATAATTATCATTAAAACTTTTCTGCTAGTGGGCCCACCCAATTCTTTTTATTTTATTTTCTTTTTCTTTTCTCTTCCCCCTTTTCTTTCTTTTCTTTTCCTCTTTCCTTTTCCTCCGTTTCCTGTCGGGCTGTCGTCTTCCCCGGCGCATCCTCCGCAACTCGTCGCCCTCGCCGTGGGACCCTCCACAGTACGTCGCCGGCGTGGCGTCTAGGCCACGCCGACCCCCACTTGCTGTCGTGGACCCCACGCCATTGTGGCCGAGCTCCGCCGCCGCCTATTTAAGCCGCGCCACCCCGCTGCTCCCTCCCGCTCCTCTCTGTCCTGACGCCGTCGGGCCGTCGCCGTCTCCACTGTGCCGTGGAAGACGTCGGTAAGACATCGCCGCCGGTAAGCCACCCCCTCTCCCCGGAGTTACCCCGGAGCTCGCCGCCGCCACATTCCCCTCTGCCCGATCCACCTCCACGCCGCCGCGCCGGACGAAGCCTCGCCGGCCCAAATCCACACCACCCTAAGCTCTCACTCACCTCTCCGTAGCTCACCGTACCACCTACACGTCTCCTCTCGTCGCCGGTGACCCTCCCCGCTGTGCGCCGTCGCCCCCGTCCGCCCCGGCCCGCCGCCCGCTCGTCGCCGGCGATTTTCGAAAAACCCTGATTTGGGTGGATGGTTATATGGATTGGTGCAGTACGCACGAGAGTCGGGCCTAGTGTGGGAACCACCCAAATCCTTTAGGACTGAGTCCTTGAGGTAGTCAAACTAAGTTCAACAGTGCAACCATGAGTGTTTGTATGGGCAAGCCCTGGTTGAGTACCCCTCAAACTCTTAGTTCGGGCATCTCACTTGGTGGAATAGGCAGCGCAGAATCCGTAGCACACGGTGTCGCGCTGAATCCGTGGTTAACGGAATTGAACCGTGGATAACGGAGACCACTCAGATTCGAGCAGATTTTGATAGTGCCCGCAGATGACGGTGCCACAGAATTGAGTGCAGCATCCGTGGATAACGGTGTCGCACATATTTGAACCTATTGGCGCAAGAGGGGGCCGCTGGCAACTGAGTACCAGACCAGAGGTAGAATCCTTAGTGGTGATGCCTGAGCTAGGAGTGAGTTGGTTAAAGACCTTGTGGTGGTTTACTTTGTAAATTACCTCTCGTGGGTAAAGCGTGCAACCTCTGCAGAGTGTACAACTGTCTAGACAGCCGTGCCCACGATCAAGGGCGAGTGATGGAGCGCTGCCTCATGGTAGTAATTTTCTCAATTTGTTTTCGAAATGGCGCTTTAAAAGAAAACCACGACAGAACGTCATGAGTCTTGTTTTGGGCCCTCGCAGCAGGACGCTGTGAAGTGATTGAGTTAGCATGATAGGTAGTCATGAGATTTGCATGGCGGCTAGCCGTGAGATTATGATTCTAACATGGCGGATAGCCCTGAGATTTGGATTTGGCGGCTAGCCCTGATATTGGATTTCTATGGAAGATAGCCATGTGATCATTGGATGGATATGGCAGGTAGCCATGAGTTGCCCATGCTGCGTTAAAACCGGTGGGTAGCCGGAGATTCAAAAGAAAGATATTTGTTTTAACTCTTCTTAACCCTTTTTATATTTTCAAAGATATAGGAAAATTTATAAAGATGGCTTTCCGCAAATGAAACCCTGATCCCTCCTTTGTTAAAGCCCTCATTTGCATATGTCAATTTGGCTTGCGAGTATTTGCACATATACTCACCCTCGCGTTCACTCGCGGGGCTGCTCATTCCAACGAGCAGGTTCGGAACCTTAGAGTTATTTCCCATACGACGTTAAGCCTGAAGACGATGGCTTCGCCGATGGTGTTCAAGACGTGGATTTCTTCGACGCCTAGGATCGCTACTACAGCCATGCCTGTGGGATCGTGTTGGATTTTCCCTCTTGGTTCTTCTATGTACCCATGCTTCCGCAGTTGTATGGCCTGCGTGCCAGACTTTTGTATTACGAGGCTTAACGGCCGCACTCTGATGTAATATTTAATGTTTTAATAAGAATATTTGTGATCCAAGTTCTGGAAATCTGTGTGTACTAGCTACTGATCCAGGGACTAGTACAGTAATGCACAGCAGGGGCTCGACTCCGTTCAGGCGGGTCCCGACATGTACCCAAAAGAATCTCCTATCGGGTAAAGTCCTACCAGCGACCGGAGCAACGCCTAAGACTCATCAGGTCCCCCGAAGTCCTGTTCGTTGTCTTCATGGCACGTGTACGGATCCTCCTCGATTGCCTGGTCCAAAGAAAGTAAGTAGGCGAGGTCAGCGTCATCCAAACTCTGTCTAGTTAACACTTCCCGTAATGCACATGATGTTTACAAGGCTTTATTTGGAGGAGAGGTTTATGTTATTTGCGTAACGCCAGGTTTTATAAGATTTTGTGAACATCCTAACTAGCATCAACTTAAAGTTTGTCTTGTTTAGATAATTCAGTGGTTTACTATCTCGCTAATGCACCTCAACCCACCAGATCAACCCACCAATCCAACGAACCCACATTAGACCAACTCTCAACCAAATGCCCAAACCAGCTTCACCGATCCCCTCACTTTCCTCCGGTTGCCCCCAACATTTCCTAGTTCCTCCATCCTTCCAGGATTTGGCAATCCTGTTGTGGACTACACTTGCCATGGCGTGCCCGCCTCAGCCTTGGGGGTTGCTAGCCCTCACTAGTCGTCCGTCACCCTGGGGAAGTGTGGCCTTTATCACTCTCGATGATGACCCATGCTGGTCCCTATCGATAATGGTCCCAGAGGGCCTCCGCAGAGCGCCCGCATCTGGCGATCGAAGACCTGTACTCCGCACGATGGCCATGCATTGTGTTGGAACTATCCATCATATGGCAGCGATCTCCCCGCTACGCGTGTTACTCCGCGCTCCTCCTGGGTAGGCCCTGGCTAAACCCAACATCAGGCACCCTATGCCTCAATCATCCATCCGGATGTCCTCTAGGGGCAACCCACCAATAAGTCTACTTCCACAGTCAACGACCGTACCACACTTTGACTATCCTAACAAACCGAGCAAACTGGACCGACCTCCCACGTAACCTTACCCTCAAACACAATCAGCCCAACATGCAACTAACAACCCTAACTGTCATATGTCGTATCATATTTGAATGAGAATAATGAATGACCGGTGAATATCGGTTCACCGTTCCGTGGTGATTAGCCGGAAGATTTGTTAAAGCCTAAGCCAGTCTAAGCAAGTTTTAACCATTGGGTTGGGTTAAAGTGGTTACCAGACAATCAAGGCAGTCATTAAGGCTAAAAATGTCAAGGGCAGGCTTGTATAAGTATTACTTGATTAACAACTAGGCAGTTTACTAAGCATGCATTTAAATACTAAACAAAATAGTTAACAAAAAACTGGGTAATGAACATGGTATTAGCGAAGTTAATTCGCACTAGGGAAAGTCGTAATCTTTCCCTAATACGGACTAACATCTATAGAGTAAGTGTTAACTCGCCTTACTCAGGTAGGTGTTCCACCTTAGCGTCCCCAAACCTTCCTTCGAGATCGCCTACGTCTAATCATACAATCAAACCAATAATTACTTACTAATGCAACAAAAAACATGATGCATGCACGAACTAGGCTTAACCCTCGGTGTTAACGCACAAGAAAGATCGAGGCTTAACCCTCGATGTGTTGTGTCAAGTGAGGTGAGGGGATCCTTTTATAGCCATCCGTAACCAATGGGGAGATTTCATGCCATGGGACAAGTGTCACCTCCACACCTGTCGAAGGGGAATCCGAGAGGGGATCCAAGGAGGTCGGCCGGCCTAGGTGGGTCGACCGACCCACTTTCAGTCGATCCCTGCCCTCGTTTTTGCCTGGGATGCCTTTTTGATGGTGTAGATCAATTACCCATGTCGGTTTTGACAGTTAGAGCCGATGGAGCTGACTTCCATGAGAGCTAAGTGACCCAAGTGTGAAGGAACGACAGCCATTTGATCAAACCGAGGCGTATGGATGCTTGAGATTACTCCTTGCTGCGTTTATTGACAACTGGGAGAAGTTGGAGTCGGTTGTGTGCAAAGCCCAGCTCGGCCGACCAAAGGTGGGCTAGTCGATTGGGTTCTGTGTCCGGTTCAACTCTAGTTTTTCTCCACTTTATTCCTAAGGAGAAAAACTCATCAAAACATGTGAAAATTTATTAGTTTAAATAAAATGATTGTATAAATCTTGATGTCCCCCCAAATCAATAGAAAGTTGGCGTATGTCGGCGTATGAAATTGAACTTTAACGACTGACAACACTCGCCCAGCTTCAAAGTCATATAAAAACACAAACAACCACACTGTCACATAGCACCACACAAAATAGGCAATTCAACACTAATCATGCACTTTGAAATCCTTCATTAAGCATCAAAGCTTTTCAATATACTCATCACCAAAAGGGACAACCTCCACATCGTTCAGCACTTCCCCTTGATGAGTATTTAGCCAGAACACCATCGAATAAGGTTTTGATTTTAGTGGTGAGTAGTGGCTAACAATGAAAGCCATACCTAGACAAAGAAACAAGCAATTGATCAGCGTGTCCAAGTATGTCAGTTGAGGAATCAAAGAGGAAACAAAAATCTCTCACTTTCTCCATTTCTTCTCCTTGAGACAATGAGCCTCACTTTCTTTTCCATGAGACAATGAACCCCAAACATGACACTTTTCTTTTTGAATAATTCTCGCCCTTTTTGACGATATAGGCATCAAGGTAAAATCAAAGAGAAGATAGGAGCAACAAATCATGCATATGCAAATGCAATCCTAGGGAGCTTTGTAGATTATTTAGAGGAATATGAAGCACAAGTACAAATGCACGAAGCTAATCAAGTAGAACTCCAAGCTATCATGTTCATATCCAAGTTGCTCACAAATTATCCAAGCTAGCTACAAAAATAAGATAGTGCAAATTTTCATGATGTGACAATAGCACCTCAAGACAATCTTATCACCAAATATAAAAAGCTAATGCAAGGATCGAAAGGAATCACAGAGACACTATAGTAACCAATGAGAAAGCTAGGCATCATGCAACAACCCTTTGCTCAAATACTCCAAATATTTTCACCTTTTTTCTACTGCAAACTCAGATTTTGGAAAGCAATCCTCTCCTCATATTGTTTGTTTGCCTTTTCCCAATTTTTACTTTGTAATTCAATCGTTTAATCATGTAAGATCAAGCCTCCCTTGGGCTTAATGTTTTGGTAATTGATGCCAACTGGGCCTCGACGGATCGCATCAAGGCTAAGGATGTTATTTGCTAGTTCTTCTATTTTCCTTGTGTGCGTGTCTGCTTCTGGCCCATCCGGCCCATTGATGTCTGCAAGATCATCTCTCTGGTTGTAGGTCCCACTGAGCACAAGTTCCAGTTCATCTGAGTGAGTTCGAGCGGGTTCTAGAGATGCCAGGTGTCCAGGGTTCGAGAGAGTTCGGGGGAGTACAGCTGTCCAGGGTTTTCGTAGCCGCCAAGTTCAAAGCCAGATATTTTCTTTAGGCGCGAAACCTCCCGCCGATTCCACAAGTCGACAAGATAGGCCAACAACGTATTTGCATCTGATTGTTTTCGTCATTTCCTCCGTAGTTTCTGTTTTGATTCCCATTTTGCCAGCCTCCAATGTTTTGTTGCATGCCTAGGTTTTGTTGATACCCTTCGTTTCTGTTTTGTAGCCCTTCGTTATTTTTGGTATCTTCCATTTCCTTGATAACCTCCGGTATTGTTTTGGTATTGGTTGTTCTGGTACCCCCCGCCAATGTTTTGATATTGGTTGTTTTGGTACCCTCCGACATTATTTTGCCATGGCTGGTTGTTTTGCCATGCGCATACTATGTTGTTATAGCCGCTGCGATTGCCTTGCCACCCTCGATTTTTTTGCCATCCTCGATTATTTTGTCTTTGACCATCGTATCTTCGCTTCTTGTATTCTCCCCTTTGTGACATTACATTTTTACAGCCTTCGGTAGAGTGTGTTGAGTTCTCACCGTGTACCGCTCAGTACATTTGCTTGGACTCTCTAGAGTTATTATCCCCTCGATTTTCTTCTCTTCTTCGATCGTCATCCCTTCGATTTCTACTGTCCCTTCGAGGACTGTCCTCGCTTAGATGATTGTCATCTCTCCGGTGGCTATCGCTCTTCCGACCTTCGTCTTTGGGCCTTGTTTCGATGATATGGACTCTTTTGCTTTGGTGACTTGGTTTCTTGCTTCTGTACCCTTCGGATGATTTTTCCTTTTCTTTTACTTCACTTGGTTTTTGGCTCTTGAGCTGTTGTAGCCTCTTCACATCAGCTTCTTCTCCTTTCACATGGAATTCAATTTCGTCGTAGAGCTATGCTGCGGTCTGCGGTGGCCTCTGGTTTAGCGACCGATTTAATTCACCTGGCCTTAATGCCCTTACGAAGGCTGAAATTACCGAAGAGTCTGGTATCTCATTGATTTGGCAGCGAACAACCGCGAACCTCTTGTAGAATTCCCTTGTACTTTCATTGTCACCTTGATCAAGTGCGAAGAGGTCACTTTCCTGCATTTTTTGTACATAATTTCCTTGAAATTGTTGACGAAGGCGTGTTTCAGTTGTGCCCACGATCGGATCGATCCTGCTGGCAGTGAAGTGAACAAGGAGAGAGCCGTTCCCTTGAGTGCTAAGATCAGACTCTTCGCTTTTGTATCATCATCGCCTCCTGTTGCTTCGACTGCCGTGTCGTAGACTGTGAGAAATTCGTTGGACGTGGTTTGGTGGGGTACATAGGTCATCTTCGGGTACTGGGACCCTTCGTGGACCTTGGGCTCAGTTCGTACGCACTTCGGCGAGCTCTCTCTTGAGTTGCTCGATTTCTTCTTCGAGGTTGTAGTCTCGTCCATCGCCTTGATCCTCTTGTATAATTGTCTCTCCGAAGGAAACTCCTGGGTTGTGCTGCTCCGGGATGGGTGGGTGGGATTCTTGCCGCTGCTCGGTCCCGTGCCGCTCGTTCTTGCGCCGCTCTGCTCAACTCCGGCTCCAACCCCGATGCCACTCGGTTAGTGTGTATCACCACCATTAGCCGCGAACCTCCTGCTCTCATCGTGCTGGATCTCCCCGCCGCGCCTGATGGGGTTCTCTCCGTCGCGATTGGTGGAGCTGTCGCCGTCGCGTGTGGTGGAGTGGTTGCCATCGCGCGTGGTGGAGACGTCGCCGCCGCTCCGCACGCTCTGCTCCTCATTACTATGCCTTCGATCTCTTCCAGCGTGTACTCCGTGCCATCCTCCGTGAGCCAGACTTGCTCTGATCCGCCATCTTGGTTGGTGATTGTTTCCTGCGAACTCACGCCTCCAGCAGTGCCATCTGCTCCTCCCTCTGCACCGCTCACACCGCCTCCATCGCTGTTCACCCCGTTTTGGGCGTTGCCTGCTCCACCTCCAGCGCCGCTTGGTCCGCCTCCAGCGCCGCTTGCTCTACCTCCAGCCGGGACTCGCCTTGGCCTCGCCATCAGCTCTCCGCCCGCTTCCCCACGGACGGCGCCACTTGTTGGCGAAGGGATTTTGGCCTTCGACAGCAAGGTTGGTGCCTCTCCACGTTGCCGGAGAGGACACAAGTGGGTAGTGGAGAATAGAGGGAGAGTGTGGGAGGAAGAAAATGATCAATTGGAACTAGCTTGTCTTTACAAAGTGGCCTCGGGCCCATTTTATACACCGGAGAGCTAGGGTTGCAAATATGGGAAAAGTCCTTTTTGCCCTCTTCCGTGGCCGTGGATCCTTGATCCAAGGGCCCGAGGGCTTTCCTTACACCTCAAGTTGATCTCATGCCTATGCTGCCCCTGGGTACATATTTGTGACACATGGTAGGCCCGGCCGTTGGGCCTTGTCGGGCCCTTGTCCCCCCAAGTTGTTTCAGGGGGAGACTAAGGGGCGGAACGCCTAAGTGTGGACAAATGCGAAGGGTTCCGCTTTTCTTCCCTCGAAGGGTCCAAAGGCCTTCGCCCAGTCGTTGTTGTCTTGTTGCTTTCCGGAGCTGCAGCAGTCCCCGGCCGACCCGAAGGGTCACACAGTCTTCGCTCCGCCTTTTGGATTGCGTTCGCCCCCATCGCATCGTCCAGCTGCGTCGCTCTCACTTCTTAGTACGCGAAGGGTACCAGCGGACTCGTTGATCCTTCGCGGTTTCTCTTGGACCCTTCGCATCGCTATGTCTCGTTCCTCCCTCGCTGCTTGAGTCAAAATCGTTATAGGTGCTTCGCAGGTCCCCGAAGTGGGGGGCATGAAAGGGATATGCCCTAGATCAATCATAGTGATGATTGTACCACGTCTTTGTTCATGTACATATGATAACGTTGTTTATCGGTTCCCTGAATAAATGTCATGACTTTGTCCTTTTGGTATGACTTGATTGTGAAACACATTATTATATGACTTTATTCTAAACGTTTCCCTGATCCATATCATTACTAAGAGCGGTTATGATTGGATCAGCATACGTATTGGTTGATGGTAATGTTTCACATACCATAGATATAGAGATATCAAACCAATCGGATGGACGCATGTTAGAGAACATGGGCAGTCGGACAGACCTACTCCGAGACGCTGTGAGTTGTTATCTTTTATAGCATCATCAGCGTATAGTCTCTAGTGGTATACCTATATGGTCCTTAGACCTGAGATTGTCATGCATGCCCAGCATGTTAACTCGTATACTTTGGTATCATCAAATGCTACACCGTAACAGGGTAGTTATAAAGGTACCTACTGGGTATGCCACGACACATAACCAGGGGTGTGATGATCAAGATGGAATTTGCCCCTCCTAGATAACAGGAGAGATACCTCTGGGCCCCTCGTGTGGATGGATAAGGAAAGCGCACGGCCGTGCTAATATGACTAAGGGGTTAGTCATGGTTTGTATCCATTCCACTGCCGAGTGAATTGGTCGAGCTATCAACAAGGGTGGCGCGCATCTCGCCTTGAGCTTGACTGGTATCGTGAGGCAAAGGGATCGGTATGTGAGTGTATCAAGGTTCAGCCGAATAATGATTCTGTGCATTCGGGGGTCAATACGTACTGCTAGGTGCCGCTTTTGATCGGTGGATTGGAAACGAGTTTCCGGATCCACGGCCGACTTGCACTAAACCTAACGGGTCACGCACTTAACGGGTTGGAACTGTTTAATGGGTTTGTGCGTGGATATGATCTACGTAGGAGATAGAAACCCTAGCGGGCCGAAGCCCACTAGCGTGACTATATAAGGAGAGGCATAGGGGCGGCGTGAGCGTATGAGTTGAGCCTTCACCACGCCTAGCCATCAGGCGCCCCTCTCGCTCTCTAGAAACCCTAGCCGCACGGCGAGGTGCTAGCACACCCCGTGAGGCGTTCCTGCTCGGTACGTGTGGATACCGCTAGAGGCGCTGTTGTATGCGGACGCGCTGTTCGGTTGGATTGTCAGCGAACACATGATAGATTTCAACGAGCAGTCGGCGAGCAATCGGCAACCACTCGGCGAACACCGACAACCACTCAGGAACCACTCGGCGAGGACGGGCGAGCACTCGGCGGTGATCTGGGCGAGTACGTCTACTTCCTCTACGCGCAAGGAACTGCTTCCGCTGCATCTGCGCGTCGAGGGTAACGATCTGTGATCCTCTTGCATGTGCTCCTGGGTGTTACGTGGTAGAAAATTTTGATTTTGCGCTCGCGTAGCCTAGCCGTTTCCCAGCAGGGTGGCCCTACAACAGTGAGCCACGAAAGAGCCTGACCTAGCTCGCTCAAGCTCGGCTAGTTTCCACCTAGTTGAGTCTTCTCTCACTGTCACCAACACTGGGTCATCTTTTCCTTGCACTTCCTCCTCTCCCGCTTGAAAGTACACCTCATGTTTCCATCTTCATATTACAATTTCACCAGGGCCAGCCACTTCTTTTACATCATTACAGAACAAGCTCACCCTTACAAAGTCCTACCTATATATCTTCTATCCATCTCCAGAGCAATGCCAACCATAGAAGCAATGTAACAAATAACCTCATAGGACTGTTTCTCTATTGGAATATCATATAGCCTCACCCAGGCTTCATCCAAGATCGATTTAGCACCTGCTTCAGCTTTCCATCTACCCACCTTCATAAAGCCAGCTCCATTCCTCATTTTCATAGGAGTAAGGTCAACCATCTCATCCACCTTGCGGGGATTTGGGAACCTCATCATGAACTTCTGATTACCCAAACTCTAGCAGTACTGGACCACCTTGGAAAAGACTTGAAAATGATATTGAATTCCCCCTCGACCTCTTTAGCCGTGACAGTACTCCCTTCTTCATGGATAATGGCAGTGCTCCCCTTGTCCTTCATCATGTTCTCAGCTGGAATATCATCAATCACATAGAGTCTCTGTCGAGACCCCGGTTACACTAGGATCCACTCACGACCCATTGCTAGTCGCAGAGATCAGTAACAGCAACTCATGAGCGACATGTTCGAGCAATCATCATACAGCCAACAATAACTAACAAATTATCCATAACATATGTAAAAGTACTTGGTTCCAAAAATACCTATTACAATAATTATAGTTCACATAATAATTCAGAGTGTGAATAAAAGTAATGCAATGGAAAGCAAGTATGATGACAGCTCCAATCCAACCCTTTCACGACTTGACAACTAATCGTCAGCCCCAAAGTCTTCAGCGGCGTATAGAGGTCCGTCGTCTTCTCCTGAAGTGAAGGAACATCGATTGCAAGACACATGAGTACAAAGTACTCAGCAAGGGTCCTTAATGAATGCAAGGCCTCAAAGGATAGGCTGGCTATTTTTGCACAAAACCTATACTAGTCAATTATTATGATATTGTTGTGAATACAGTTGTAATTAATGTAAATGATTCCCAACGCACAGAGCTTGGCTCCACAGCCCCTCTGCAAATTAAACAACTCAGCTCAAATAGATCACTTAACTCTATTCAAATCCAAACCCACCATCAGATTAATTAAACACATTTGACTACCATGTATGACTTTCCTCCCCTCCCTTAACCCTGGGAACGGCTATCATGATAGTTTTGACTCTGCAGAGTTTAGCACACTTTGCCCACAAGCCCAGCAGCACTGTTATGTCTTAGCTCTTCCTTTGGAGCCTAGACCAAGTAGCTGTACAAGGTAGTTCATTAGATCCTCCTGTTAATACCGATACCCCCTCTAAGGATACGACACTACGGGTCCCCCTCGTGAGCCAACGGAACCCAAATGTCCGATCTTTTCAAAGTAAACACGTATTAACCAGTTCTCACTAACTACTAAGCCAAGGCTAGAACATGCTGCGCTACATGCTTAAACTAGCACATGTGGTTGCACTTGTTCGGTTTGGCCAGATAAGCACACGTCCAAAGTCCTTAGACCAAGGTGACTCCCTCCAACATACCACATACCAGAGTACCACCCGACTAGCCACCTTGAGTCAACACACGCCATGTAGGTTTTAGTTGATTAGGTTATTAAACATAACTTAGCATCTCCAATATACCAAGTCACGACAGTAATTAATTGATTAACCTATCAATTACCAAACCAACGAGCACTAGCATATCTATGCACAAAGGATAGGCTAGGAAATAAACTAAGGCTTTCAATGAATAGGATATGATTCACGGGGTCAATGACGCAAGTGTGAATATAATAGGTTCTACCCTCGACCCATCAATTTAATGCAAGAGTAAAACAAACAGAAAATAAAAGTGAGTTTTGCAATTTTCGGTAGCAATATGCACCACCTACACTTGCCTTGGTAAAAGTCCGAGTCTTGGGGTCCTCTTGAAGCGAAACCGAGCACAAACAACGCGAACAGACCCGGTCTACAGCGATCAATGCACATGCACTAGAAAATAGCAAATCAATCAATAAATCAATCAAAAGTATATATAAATAATAATTTAATAAAAAACTAGAGAGAATTTTGGATCCAACAGCTCTGGAATCACCCTAATTGGACTTCGGATGCTCCGGGAATTAAATGAAGAAGTTTTGGAGGTGTTTAGGACCTAAACCGAGGAAAACTGGAGAAAACCAGGGAAAACCAGACAACCCAGGCCGGTTTAATCGGCTCAGGCGCAGCTGCGGGCTGGCGGGGCTACGACTGACAGCGGGGTCCCACCCCGCACGAGGGGAGCAAGGTGGCAGGGCGGTGCGGCTGGTCGGGGGAGGCGAGCGCAGGGGAAGCAGGCGGGGGCTGGTGGCGCACGACGATTGGGCGTGCGCGGCGGCTGTCGGCTGAGCGCTGGCGGATGGGCGGGAGGCGACGGTGACGTGGCGACGGCGGGGATGCAAACCGATGTCAAGGCGACTCCCCCTCGGGCTGAAACTCGCGAGCTCATGATCCCCCTCAATTCTTAACCAAACTATGGCAAATTTATACTCAAATTGAAGCTAAGGAGATGCTCTACACAATGGATAGGTCGAATCTGGGTTTTGGGTTGAGGGAAATACGAGATACCTCGAAAAGAGCTTCGGGAGTAGGTCGGAAACTTGTGACGGCTAGGTTTTCCGTGGGGAGACTTGATGTGTCGACTTGAGGGGGTCTAGGGGTCCTTTGAGAGTGCCAAGCATGACCCAAGTCGGCCTCTAGAGATATGGTTGGTTTAGAGTTAGAGTTCTAGTCCAATTTGGAGTCCTAAAGATGGAATTGAGGGTTATAGGTCATGATTCGGCTTGAGATGCAAGAAGCACGTGGGATATAGGTTCTAGAAGGTTCTCCCACGAGTTGGGCTCAGGTCTTGAAGTTTGGACCCTTATTTCATGTGATTTACGACTTTCTAGACATCGTAACCCACTGAAATAAATAGGTAACGAAGTTATTTGGGCATGGGCTCAAAGCTAAGGCTATTGTAGGCCTTCTAATGTTTATAGGAATTTTCTAGGAATTTCTCAAGCTAATCTCTAGGGTTTAAGGCATAAATCCTAATTAAAATAATTAAACCAGGGTTTTGTATATAACATTTCTCTATTAAATATATTTTTAGGATTTTAATATACCAGTGACATTCGATAAAATAGAGGATGTTAGTCTTTGACCCTCTCTCTGAAATATGCACATTCTTGCCTAGAATTCCCATGGTTTTCTACTAGGACATCTCATTGCCACATGCCCTTCGCCACCACACCATCCACACATGAATATGGCAGGGCATGAAATCGCAATATGTCCTAGTTTACCGTATCTAGAGCAAGTGGTGACATTCCTAACTTCAGACATCATCATCCCCTCCCCGCCACACCAAAAGTGTTAGATGCAGGACCTTTATGTCCTTCTTGAGCCCCCACATATTGCAATTCTTTTTGCTTCTACCCTTTATTTGAGCCTTTTCTCTACTCGTTTCTCTCCATACCATTGAAAAAGAACCAGAAAAGTCCCCTTTCCCCTGATCCAACTCAAGAGGAGGTTTCACAGCTTGAATTTTACCTGAATCGGACAGATTCTTCTCCTCTTTCTTTCCATTGTTGGCACTCTATTGTTGACACCCAAATTTGGCAGAAAATCAGATATTTGAATTGGGATAAAATTGTTAGAATATGGGCCACATCGGTATTTGGACATTGTCAAAATATGGGTCCAAAATGTTGAAGAAGAAAGACGTCGTCAAGGATTTTCTGATGGTGATTTTCTAAGATGCGGATTCCTAGAGAACTTCGAAGGCAATTTAGGAAGTGTCATCACTTTAGGATTCAATCGGTATCGAGTTTAGTCGTATCGGTATCTGTTTTTATGTAATTTTAGTATAAATAGGGACCCATGGGTCGTGTAAAAAAAACTATACACAAAAACACAACACTTTTCTCGAATCCGATCAACCTCGTCGAAAGGACTTCAACCGGAGGTATCTTGATGAAATAATCGATTCTCCGTATGTCATGGCTGCATCGCTTCAATCTCATGCATACGCCCGCATGCTAGACTGTCTCGGTTTTACCGATCTTTAGTATTGCACCCGCATGTTACACTGTCTCGACTTTGCTCGATCTGTAATATGCATTTACCCTTGCAATGTCGATTGTTAGATATCTTTACATGCTTTCTTATAATTCCGATGTACGTAACTGTCTCGACGCGATCGATCTTGCATATGTTTCCGTTAGGAGTGTGCATGTTCAGAATATTTACCGATTGACATTGTATTTACCGATACTAGCATCTAGTTTTTTTTACCAATTCGTAGGTTTTACACTGCAATCTAGATTAAATGCTGCCTTGGCCCTGACCAATCTATTTTGTCTATTTTGAGGGTTAATTCCGATGAGGAGGTAATGATTTGAAGTTAGCATCTTTACTAGTTCTAAGCCTTTTTATTGGTTTATAAGTTTATGCCTAGTTTTAGATTTAAATACTGTCTTGGCTTGACCAATCTATTTAATCTGTTTTCTGGTTCAATCTGATAAATTGATTTAAAAAGATTTATGGCTAGTTTTATCTAAAAAACACCAAAAAGAAAAGAAAGTTCATGCTTTACTGTTTTATCATCTTAATTGCTCTATCGGAATTTAAGCCGATAGATTGTAATGACCATCGGCTTCTGAAAAGCCGATGCCTAAAACCTAATCTGGCTATTTCATAAAGCCGATTAGGGCCAAGTCACTAACAGTTTACTCTTTGTCAATTTAAGGGACAAAATTGACTGGCACGCTTGGTTTCTGGTTGCAGCGCAGGCCCGGACTTGACGCTTCCGCCATGGTGCGTTGACGCGTGGATCCAACTTTTCGTGTCAACACACTTTTTTGACATGTCCGGTGGGACCACGAAGAATCGGAATCGACAAGATGACTCGAAGTGACACCGAAGCGGCAGCAGAAGCTGCCAAACTTGCTGCTGAAGCAGTAACCTATGATGACTTGAGCCCTAAACAGAAAAAAGAGATTGAAGATAAGCTACAAGAATTACATGTAGAAAACAGAAAAAGGATGTTGTCACAAAAGCTTCGATCGGAGACCCATTGATAGCTGGAGATTTTTTAGAAATTATGAGAGAAGAAATTAACAACTCAGTTTATCGATCAATGCTCGATCAATCATCGGTTTTGGGACAAATCGTGGAAGAGAGGACCAGTGCTGCTTTGTACAATCTTATGATTGGTCAAAATCCCCCAAGGAATCGGAATAACCCACCAGAGATAAATTTGGGAAACCAATATCCACTTGCTCCAATCGGGAATACCCAAGCAGGAACTTCTCAAGCTAGAGTTTTTCAAGCAAATCCTTCAGTAGGAGCTTTCAACTCAAATCCAATTTTCAATTCAAATCCTGCACCAGGGGCATTCAACCCAAACCTGATTCAAGCAATATCAAATAATCAGGCTATGATCCCAATTCCAAATACGATCTACCAGCCGATTAATTCTTGGATGAATGAAAATTTGGAAGAGGTGACAAGAAACTTGGTATACAACATGATGAAGCAGTGCGGTTTCAACACTCCAAAGATTGCTCCACACTACACCATGCCGTATCCATCGGCTTTCCATGAAACAGAATTTTCTCATAAATACCGAGTCCCAGATTTTGCCAATGCTAAGTTCAGTGGAAGTGACAACACCTCCACCCGTGAGCACATTGCTAGATTCCTCGCACTGTGTGGAGAAGCTACTTCAAAGGACACACTCAAATGCCGATTGTTCCCTCTATTACTATCGGGATCGGCATTTAACTGGTTCACCTCACTCCCTCCAAACAGCATCACTTCCTGGCCAGATCTTGAGAAAAAGTTTCATGAGTATTTCTATTCTGGAGAGAATGAAGCTAGAATTACTGATATAATGATGATCAAGCAAAAGTTTGGGAAATCGGTTAATGAGTATTTACGACGATTCAGGAAAGTGAGAAACCGATGCTATAGCCTATCAATGCCTGATAATGAATTGGCAGAATTGGCTTTCAAAGGATTATTGCCTGTGAATCAGAAAAAGGTGGGCAATCAAGAATTTGCTGATATTTATCATTTGGCTCACAAGATGGCACTATATGAAAGCCGATTCTCTGATAATTCCTATCCAAATCAAAAGGAGTATCGGAATAAAGATAACAATAAGGGGAAAGAAAAGGCTATCAATCTTGTTGATACTGGAGATAATACCAGTTCTGAAGAAGTTCGAGCATATGTTGCTGAATGGGTGAGCAACAAGAAGGAATTTGAGCTTGGATGGATAAAACCGAAAATTCTGAGAAAAGCAAGTATTCTTGTGATACTTCTAAGTGTGATTGAATTTTTGATCACTTGCTGCAAGAAAAACAGATTCGGCTTAAGTAAGGACATGTGATTCCTCCACTTGAAGAGCTGAAGAAACGGAAGTATTGTAAGTGGCATAATACTTATTCGCACACCACTAATGAGTGCAATGTTTTCAAGTAAATTGTGCAAAAGGCGATTGAAGATGGACAACTTCGTTATCAAGGCAAAACTTCACACTTAGAAGCCGATGTGCTCATTGGCGTCCTGGATGTATGGCCGCAGCTCCTCCTTAGCATACTTATTTTTCTCCCTCTGATGAAGCCGATCTTGGGCAGCTTCGAAATCGGCTTTTAAAGAGTCTATCGAGAAGATCTCTTTTATTGCCAAATCGACTTCGGTGGGGAGGTTTTCAGTGATTGTTTCGTAGATGGACTTGGCGGCACCAGGATCAGCAAGCAGATCGGCTTCTTTGCTCATGATGTCTTGCAGATTCTTCAGCTTGAGCAGAGTCGCAGCAGAAAGCCGATGGCTAGAAGAATCTGGCACATTTTCTTCAGCTTGAACTAGCTTGGCCATTTTCTTTGGGGAAGCTGTTGGAGCAGGTTTGCCACTCAGGGCCTCAAAGTCATCATCTTCATATAGCCATAGGATCAAAGGCTAATTTTCGATCTTGGTTGTACTTGACAACCTGAGTGGACACCACCGTCACTCTGACCGGGCTACGGGGCCGGAAAGCGTATTGGAAATGAGCCCATCAGAAATTGAAATCAGAAATTTTTAAAGCTGAAATTTCAAAATAAAATCCGATTACCTTGGAGAGGTCGGGTACAGCAGGTGGTGATTGAGAAGTAGGTGGAGGAGCAGGCAGTGGCGTATCCAGGACAAAAATAGAGGTGGGGCTAAGCAGAAAATTCCCACCATCAAAATTATAACAAAGTTGTTCTAAAAATAGGTTTCAAATAGTAATATAATGCAAATTCATGCATAAATAGTCATTAATTAAGTCGAAGTAGTTAAGTAGAATCTAGAGAAGCAGTTAAGCGAATTTTATATTGAACCTCATCCTCCCTACCACGAGCCTCAAATCTGCGTGATATACTTCCTCTTTGATTTTTGAAATCATCACATGCTTGCCTACAATAGCTATGGAGGCTATTAGGCCCACCAACATGACCAGTCATGAGCTCCAAAGCCCTTCTCCAATTCCTAAACCCCTCTTTTGTGAAGGCACCTCGGCCAAAATAATTAGGATGTGAGGGGCTTTTGAACAGAAAGCAATAGAAACAATAAGCAGCATCCTTTGATTCACTATATTCTAGCCAGTCATATCTCTTAAACCAAGATTCCTGAAAAGATCTTTGGCAATCCATTGGTTTTTGAGGATAATTGCACCCGGTTGGTCGCATTGGACCTTTCAACAAATACGCCCTTCACACTTGATCTCTAATCTCAATGGGATAACTTTCAATTGGTTTCCGCAATGCTGGATCGGCAATCACATCATTTGGATTAAAATCTTCAATTCGGGGCTTTTTTGGTTGATTTGCGCTCTCATCAGTGGGGGGGTTACTTGAGTTTGCATCTTTACAAAAATAAGAATGCAATGTTCGTTTATCCTTATCCATTTACAGATCTAGACAATGAAAGAAACATGATTAGTATTTAGTAATTACCTAATTAGTGACTACCAGTGTCCAGTGTTCAATCGCTCATCGGCTCATTCATATAGCAAAACAATTAAACAAGAATTGAAGAATTACCAATTGAAGAATTGAACTATTGAAGAGGAGTGGCCGCAGGCCGCTGGGCACTGGGCTCAGGGGTCAGGGCTGGACGCCGGCCGCCGGCGCCGACGCGCCGCCGCGAGCCGCCGAGGAGCGGGAGGATGAGGGCCGACGCGCCGCCGCGAGCCGCGAGGAGCCGAGGAGCGGGGCTGCGGGAGGATGAGGGCCGACGCGCCGCCGCGAGCCGCGAGGAGCCGAGGAGCGGGAGGACGGGAGGAGGCGCGTCGCCGCGAGGCGGAGGCACAGCGCAGGCGCAGCCACGCAGGAGGCGGACTCGTTCTCGCTCGCCGCTCGGTCTCCTCTCCTCTCGTCTCGTGCGCTGCTGCTAGGGTTGAGGAATTGGCCGGCTTGGGCTGCGCAATGGGGCTTGGGCTGAGGCCGAATTGGGCCGGGGTAATGGACTTTGGCGCAAAATTGGAGCTGGGGCGCGCGCCCCAACACGCCCCAACAGTGGATCCGCCCCTGGGAGCAGGAGTGCCATTGGGTACAGGAGTTTGGTCCTGAAAATAAATGCCGATCAAAATAAAGCCGATGATGCAAGATGAGCGAAATTTGATGAGTCAAGAAAATACTTACAGTGTCACAAACTGACTCGGTGCTAGAGGTACGCACCTGTTTGGGCTTTTTGGCAGGCTTTTTCTTCTGAGCCCTTGAGCCTTCAGGTTTTTCTATGGGAAGAAGTGTCAGTAACGATCGGATTAATTGAAAAATATAAAAGCCGATTAGGAAGTTGTTCTACCTCTTTTCTTGGACAATTCCAAGAACTCCAATGCAGACTTGGCGCCCGAGTGAATTCGTTGGCTTTCATCGCCAACCAGCGCCGCCTTGGAGCGTGACCTATCACTCTGTTCAGAAAAAGGAAGGAAAAGTTAAGTGATCGAAAAATTGGAATAACAGAGTAAGTACGCACACAAAATGCTAAAGACCTGAGCATCAGAATTAGAACTTGAAGCGTGATAATGTGAGAAAGTTCATTCACTATCTTGTGGATTGGCCTCAACAGAGTACAAATCGGAATTTTCATAATATGAAGAATGACTGCTTTCCGATCAAGAAGATGATCCAGAGCCAGAGCCACTTGAGCTTTCTTCATCAGGATGGTCAGGTTCATAGGTATTAATATCTTTCTCATCTGCAGCCTTTTCTGATTCCGATGGAGAGCTTGGATCTTTCAAACCAGTGATACTTGGCCAATTCGGGATCCACCTTTCATCGTTACCAGTGAGCTTCTTGACTAAAGCCGATGCTCCTCCTTCGGTGGCATAAATATTGGTGGCAATGGATTTCCACCAAGTCTTGAACTGAGAAGTGCTGCCGGTGTTCATCTCGATAGAAGTCGGCATTTTAAGCTCTATACCAACTGCATCAAGGATAGCATAAGCCGATCTTGCTGTCAAATCTCCTCTGACAACTAAATTCCGATCAATCCATAAGTCAGGTATGCACTGGATTAGTCCAAATTGGCGGGCACATACCGATGGATGATAGAACTCAAAGGATGGCTTCTTATTATGAACTATGGTGCTCAAGACAGAGAAGAAAATGCAAGGAGTAATGAAGTCCTCAAAAACCGATAGCATGTTTCCTTCAAGAGTTTCTGAAAACTCAAAAAATGACGGAATCGGAAATCGGTCTTACATGGTGTAAGGATTAAAATGATGCGACCGATAAATCGATTCTGACAAACTGAAAACGAAGCCAAGTCCCGAAGCAAGATCATTCATGTTTAGCCTTCTTCTTGCACAGCTGGCCACTACTAATTCACCATATGAGCGACAAGGGCGATCTCTAGGATCCGATTATGAAGCTGACTCATCCGAAAATTCAACATCAAAGTTCAGTTTGTCAGCAACATTAAGAAATTGGACTTTGAGGAAAAGTCCGATGAACCAGAAAGGACCGCCCAAGTTTTCAAGTGAGGGCCCAGCTCTTCTGTCATAGAGACCTTCCCTAATCTCATGCATCATTCTGTAAGTGGCTCCGAAAAGATATTTTCTGAGAGCCAGTTTTTTTCCCGATGCTAGAGCCTCTGCTATCCCTTGATGGATTTTGCTGGGACCTAAAGAGTGGCCGCAGAAAAAATACCGATCTAGCCACATATTTAAAAAGGCGATGTGCTCCTTGTCCTCAACATTTAATTCAGACTTGTGCTCTTCGATGTACTTCTGCCATCCGACATTTTTTCTAGTCAACTTAAGGGTGGCTGGAAGATCAAAAGCCGATAACATCTGTCCATCTGGCCTAATTCCCATGAGCATTGCTACGTCAAGAAAAGTAGGGCTGATGGGTCCGGTCGGGAAGAGGAAAGCATTGATAGTGTCGCACCAGAAATACGATGCTGAAGCTAGAGTTGGCTCATCGGCTTGAAGAGGTTCAAGAGAAAGAATAATGGCATCGGAAATTCCGAGGTTGTCCCACTGCTGCTTTTTTCTGACCATACACCCTAACAAACCAATCCTTATATCCAAAAAGAGGTGTTGGCCAAGATCAGAAAGCTGATTTCCAACTGCTAATTGTAATCTCATCGGCAAACATGGGGATTCTGGCTACGGAGTGAGAGATAAATTCCGATGGATCTTCATCTCCTACCGGACCTAAGCCATACTTGTTTCCCCGAAGAGGAGACTGGGATCAGTACCTGAGACATTTTTCGACGAGGTAGAGGATGTGGAAGTTTTCGATGAAGTAGAGGAGGAAGCTGAGCGCTGAAGTCCTGAGCTCTGGAAGATTCTGATGCGAGAGTAGGAGAGCAGGGGCGCAGGTGCGATTGACAGCAGTCAAAATGCCAATTTATAGGCAGTAAAAATCAAAATTTTGCCGGGGAAAGCGCTACGGCAGTTACGGCCGATAAACCATGATAAATTGGTGAATATTGTGAGATATCGTGCTTGAGCGGAATTGACGGAATGGAAACTGGCCAACTCATTAGCAGAAAATCCAATTTACATCACAAGTTTGACAAATGCGATCTTCACATTGCCAAACTTAGGGGCATATGTTGACACCCAAATTTGGTAGAAAATCAGATATTTGAATTGGGCAGAAATTGTTAGAATTTGGGCCACATCGGTGTTTGGACATTGTCAAAATATGGGCCCAAAATGTTGAAGAAGAAAGACGTCGTCAAGGATTTTCTGATGGTGATTTTCTAAGATGCGGACTCCTGGAGAACTTCGAAGGCAATTTAGGAAGTTTCATCACTTTAGGATTCAATCGGTATCGGGTTTAGTCATATCGGTATCGGTTTTTATGTAATTTTAGTATAAATAGGGACCCATGGGTCGTGTAAAAAAAACTACACACAAAAACACAACACTTTTCTCGAATTCGGTCGACCTCGTCGAAAGGACTTCAACCACAGGTAGAGCTATCTCGATGAAATAATCGATTCTCTTACTTGTACCCGTATGTCATGGCTGCATCGCTTCGATCTCATGCATACGCCCGCATGCTAGACTGCCTCGGTTTTACTGATCTTTACTATTGCACCCGCATGTTACACTGTCTCGACTTTCATCGATCTGCAATATGTATTTACCCTTGCAATGCCGATTGTTAGATATCTTTGCATGCTTTCTTATAATTCCGATGTATGTAACTGTCTCGACCCGATCGATCTTGCATATGTTTGCATTAGGAGTGTGCATGTTTAGAATATTTACTGATTGACATTGTATTTACCGATACTAGCACCTACTCTAATTAGGATTCAAAAGGTGTGCTAAACGGAAACTTAGGGGAGTTCTAGTTGGAGTAGAATTCATATTCTCCTTGTAGTAGGTTTGGATGAGTACTATATAAACCCCATGGGGGTGCCCATGGAGACATAACAAGCTGTTGGTGATTAGTAAACGGCTCATCTTGAAGCAGGCCTTGGGCCGATTCCGTACCGGCCCACCACACAAGCAGAGGACCAAGCAGGCTATCCCTGGCCGTACTAAAGAGGCCACCTAACTCGCTCATGACTGTCCCGGGCTTGACTGGGTCAAACCGTGCGGCACCATGTCCCTCCCGGGCTATCCCTTAGCCCGGGAGAAGGCCCCTCGGGTGATCCGCTCACCCGTGGGCAGGTGGCGACAACCGTCGTGTCCCACCGTACTTTCTCCGGCCTTGACCGGAACGAACTGTGTCTCCCCAGGAACCCGCAGCCCGGGGAAGAGCACGCGGGCAGCCGGTCTTTTCGTTTGCCCTCTTTGGCAGATCGGATATTTGAATTGGGCTGAAATTGTCAGAATTTGGGCCACATCGGTATTTGGACATTGTCAAAATATGGGCCCAAAATGTTGAAGAAGAAAGACGTCGTCAAGGATTTTCTGATGGTGATTTTCTAAGATGCGGACTCCTGGAGAACTTCGAAGGCAATTTAGGAAGTGTCATCACTTTAAAATTCAATCGGTATCGGGTTTAGTCGTATCGGTATCGGTTTTATGTAATTTTAGTATAAATAGGGACCCGTGGGTCATGTAAAAAAACAACTATACACAAAAACACAATACTTTTCTCGAATCCGATCGACCTCGTCGAAAGGACTTCAACCGCAGGTAGAGCTATCTCGATGAAATAATCGATTCTCTTACTTGTAACCGTATGTCATGGCTGCATCGCTTCGATCTCATGCATACGCCCGCATGCTAGACTGTCTCGGTTTTACCGATCTTTAGTATTGCACCCGCATGTTACACTGTCTCAACTTTGATCGATCTGTAATATGTATTTACCCTTGCAATGCCGATTGTTAGATATCTTTGCATGCTTTCTTATAATTCCGATGTATGTAACTGTCTCGACCCGATCAATCTTGCATATGTTTGCGTTAGGAGAGTGCATGTTCAGAATATTTACCGATTGACATTGTATTTACCGATACTAGCATCTAGGTTTTTTTTTACCAATTCATAGGGTTTACACCGCAATCTAGATTAAATGTTGTCTTGGCCCTGACCAATCTATTTTGTCTATTTTGAGGGTTAATTCCGATGAGGAGGTAATGATTTGAAGTTAGCATCTTTACTAGTTCTAAGCCTTTTTATCGGTTTATAAGTTTATGCCTGCTTTTAGATTTAAATACTGTCTTGGCTTGACCAATCTATTTAATCTATTTCCTGGTTTAATCTGATAAATTGATTTAAAAAGATTTATGGCTAGTTTTATCTAGAAAACACCAAAAAGAAAAGAAAGTTCATGCTTTACTGTTTTATCATCTTAATTGCTCTATCAGAATTTAAGCCGATAGATTGTAATGACCATCAGCTTCTTCAAAGTCGATGCCTCAAACCTAATCTGGCTGTTTCATAAAGCCGATTAGGGCCAAGTCACTAACAGTTTACTCTTTGTCAATTTACAGGACAAAATTGACTGGCACGCTTGGTTTCTGGTTGCGACGCAAGCTCGGACATGACGCTTCCGCTACGGTGCGTTGCCGCGAGGATCCAACTTTTCGTGTCAACACACTTTTTTGGCAAGCCCGGTGGGACCACGAAGAATCCGAATCGACAAGATGACTCGAAGTGACGCCGAAGCGGCAGCAGAAGCTGCCAAACTTGCTACTGAAGCAGTAACCTATGATGACTTGAGCCCTGAACAGAAAAAAGAGATTGAAGATAAGATAGAAGAATTACATGCAGAAAACAGAAAAAGGATGTTGTCAAGCTATCGGAAAACTCATTGTGGGCAAGTCACAAAAGCTTCGATCGGAGACCCATTGATAGCTGGAGATTTTTCAGAAATTCTGAGAGAACAAATTAACAGCTCAGTTTACCGATCAATGCTCGATCAATCATCGGTTTTGGGACAAATCGTGGAAGAGAGGACCAGTGCTGCTTTGTACAATCTTATGATTGGTCAAAATCCCCCAAGGAATCGGAATAACCCACCAGAGATAAATTTGGGAAACCGATATCCACCTGCTCCAATCGGGAATACCCAAGCAGGAACTTCTCAAGTTGGAGCTTTTCAAGCAAATCCTTCAGTAGGAGCTTTCAACTCAAATCCAATTTTCAATTCAAATCCTGCACCAGGGGCATTCAACCCAAACCTGATTCAAGCAATATCAAATAATCAGGCTATGATCCCAATTCCAAATCCGATCTATCAGCCGATTAATTCTGGGATGAATGAAAATTTGGAAGTGGTGACAACAAACTTGGTATACAACATGATGAAGCAGTGCGGTTTCAACACTCCAAAGATTGCTTCACACTACACCATGCCGTATCCATCGGCTTTCAATGAAACATAATTTCCTCACAAATACTGAGTCCTAGATTTTGCCAATGCTAAGTTCAGTGGAAGTGACAACACCTCCACCCGTGAGCACATTGCTAGATTCCTGACACTGTGTGGAGAAGCTGCTTCAAAGGACACACTCAAATGCCGATTGTTCCCTCTGTCACTATCGGGATCGGCATTTAACTGGTTCACCTCACTCCCTCCAAACAGCATCACTTCCTGGCTAGATCTTAAGAAAAAGTTTCATGAGTATTTCTATTCTGGAGAGAATGACGCCAGAATTACTGATATAATGATGATCAAGCAAAAGTTTGGGGAATCGGTTAATGAGTATTTACGACGATTCAGGGAAGTGAGAAACCGATGCTATAGCCTATCATTGCCTGATAATGAATTGGCAGAATTGGCTTTCAAGGGATTATTGCCTATGAATCAGAAAAAAGTGGGCAATCAAGAATTTGCTGATATTTCTGATTTGGCTCACAAGATCGCACTGTATGAAAGCCGATTCTCTGATAATTCCTATCCAAATCAAAAGGAGTATCGGAATAAAGATAACAATAAGGGCAAAGAAAAGGCTATCAATCTTGTTGATACTGGAGATAATACCAGTTCTGATGATTCCGATACTGAAGAAGTTGGAGCATATGTTGCTGAATGGGTGAGCAACAAGAAGGAATTTGAGCTTGGATGGATAAAGCCGAAAAATTCTGAGAAAAGCAAGTATTCCTTTGATTCTTCTAAGTGTGATCAGATTTTTGATCACTTGCTGCGAGAAAAACAGATTCAGCTTAAGCAAGGACATGTGATTCCTCCACTTGAAGAGCTGAAGAAACGAAAGTATGGTAAGTGGCATAATACTTATTCGCACACCACTAATGAGTGCAATGTTTTCAAGCAAATTGTGCAAAAGACGATTGAAGATGGACACAGATCCTTTTCCAGTCGGGTTTGTTGGGATGGTCGATGCTACGAAGAGAAAAGCCGATGACTCCGGGGAGAGCTCTGGTCGGCTTAAAGTACTTGTTGGCTCCAAAAGAATTGTGGTGGAAGAAAAACCAGAACTAAAATTTCGATCAGTCAAGCCACGAGGAGATGAAAAAGCCAACAGGTGGCACGAAGTCAAGCATGTAAAAGGTAATAAACCGATCATCAGGCCAAGGCCAACTTTTGATCAATTATTGAATAAGTATGATCAGATGGCCAAGAACCCACCAGAGATGAAATTTCGACCAAGGACCCCTGAGCCGATTCCTCAAGAAAATCAAAGGAATCAGGATTGGGAGATGCAACATTGGGAATGTCCTTTTTTCTGATACTGCTGGGAAGAGGAGATGTCTTTACCTACCATTGAAAATTGCCCTATGAACCATGTGTTTGCTCCAGCAACGAAGCGGACATCAGTAAAAGATCGTTTAGTTTTTCCTGAGAAGCAAATTGAAGAAAATCCGATTGAAAGAAAAACTGATGTGCATCGCCCTCCCAAGGTACCACTGCCACGATGGTGCCCAAGTGGGATTACTAAGTCTCAGAAGCGCCGCATGCAAAGAATGAGAAATACTGAAGCAAAAGAAGCTGAAGCTGAGAAATTCAGGGACGCATTGCTGGAGCAAGTAAAGCCGATGAAGCCGGCTAGGGGCAAGCAAGAGTGGAGGCCTAAGTTAAAATCAGCAATTGCAGTTGATACTAAAGCCGATTCCGATGAAGCTTCAATTGCTACAAATATGGTTTGCATATTGCCTCGGCAATTTATGTGCGACTATGAAGAAGCTGCAGCTGAACTCATCATTGGAGCTGAAGACGCCAAATTCAAGAAACTTGAGACTTCCCGATTGCACTTAAAGCCATTGTTCGTTATGGGCTATGTGAATGGAAAACCAATTTCAAGAATGATGGTGGATAGTGGAGCCACTGTGAATCTGATGCCATATTCGGTCAATCGGAAAATTGGAAAATCTACAGAAGATTTAGTAAAAACCAATATGGTGCTAAGTGACTTCAATGGAAATCCGACAGAAGCCAAAGGAATTCTAGTGGTGGAACTCACCGTGGGTAGCAAGATAATTCCGACAGCTTTCTTCATTATTGAAGGAAAAGAAACTTACAACGTGCTGTTGGGGAGAGATTGGATACACGCCAATTGCTGCATTCCATCGACATTGCATCAAATTCTGATCCAGTGGGTTGGCCAGCAAATTGAAGTGGTTAGAGGAGAATCTTTAACTGCCGAAACCGATTGTGCTGGAATTTACGACAATTTAGAAGCACTATCGGGAAAACCTTTGGAGGACTGTGACTTCATCAGTTTTAGGAAATCAGGCTTTAAGCCGACGACGCTAGAAGCACAATCAGTAGCTCAAGGACACGAGGGTTTTTTATGGGAACCGCGGCTCTAGAGGAGATGGAATATAAGCTGGGCCAAGGCTTTATATCAGCTGATGAACTTGAAAAAGTCGATATTGGATCAGATGGAAAAGAAAGGCCCACTTATATCAGTAAAAAGTTGCCGCGGGAATATAAGGATCGGCTTATTCAAATTCTTATGGATCTTTGCTTGGGAATATCATGAAATGCCTGGATTAAGCCGATCCATAGTTGAACACAAGATTAAGATGAAGCCTGGGTTTCGGCTAGTAAAGCAAGCACCAAGAAAAATTAGTTGGAAAATCTATGATCAAGTGAAGGCCAAAATTCAAAGACTTTTAGATGCAATAAAAAGTTTATTCGGCCAAGCAAATATGCCGATTGGATTTCTAGCATCGTGCATGTTGGGAAGAAAGATTCTGACAAGATTCGGGTATGCATCGACTTTCGGGATTTGAACAAAGCAACTTACAAAGATCGACTTATTGATGCTGCCTCTGGTAATAGGATTATCAGCTTCTTGGATGGTAGTGCCGGTTATAATCAGATTTTCATGGCTGAAGAAGATGTGAATAAAACTGCATTTAGATGTCCTGGCGCTATCGGCTTATTTGAGTGGGTTGTTATTACTTCTGGGCTGATCAGTGCTGGGGCTACTAATCAAAGAGGTATGAACTTAATATGGCATGATTTGATCGGAAAATTAGTTGAAATTTATATCGATGACGTGGTGATTAAATCCCAAGAAGAAGAACAACACTTAGCCAATATTGTGACCGTTCTGGATCGATTTCGGGAATATGGCATGAGGATGAATCCAAAAAAATGTGCTTTTGGAGTATTAGCCTGGAAATTTCTGAGATTCATGGTGCATGAAAGAGGAATTGAAGTACACCCGATAGAGTAAAAGCGATTCTGAAAACCAAACCTCCAGATTCAAAAGTTCGTCTACAGGAGCTAATTGATAAAATCAACTATTTGAGAAGATTTATATCAAACTTATCGGAAAGGATCATTCCATTTTCTCCATTTCTCAAATTGAAAAATACCGATAAGTTTGTTTGGGGGCCAGAACAGCAAAAGGCATTTGATAACATCAAGGAATATTTGATTAACCCTCCTGTTCTGATAGCTCCAAGAGAAGATTTACCGTTCAAATTATACCTATCAGTATCAGAAAAGATGATAGGGGCAGTTCTGGTCCAAGAAATTGATGGGAAGGAACATGCGATTTTCTATCTGAGCAGAAAACTGTTGGAACCAGAAACCCGATACATAGTAGTGGAGAAATACTGTCTTTGCCTATATTTTGCTTGTACCAAATTGAGGCACTATTTGTTAGGTGCTATATGTAAGGTGGTTTGTCAAACCGATGTGATCAAGTACATGCTCAATGCCCCGATTATCAAAGGACGTCTTGAAAAGTAGACATATACTCTCATCGAGTTTGATTTAACATATGAATCTCCAAAAGCCGTCAAGGGGCAGGTATTAGCCGACTTCATCACACACCATCGGGATATTAATCTATCGGTTTTATTGCCATAGGTGATGTTTTTCGATGGATCGGTTTGTGAGAAAGGTTGTGGTATCGAAATTTTTATAGTGTCCCCTGGTGGAGTTTCTTACAGATTCAGTATTACTATGATTTTTGGATTGACCAACAATCAAGTAGAATATGAAGCTTTGATTAAAGGATTAGAGTGGTTGATTCAAGCTGGGGCTGTTGCTGTTGAAATTTATGGAGATTCACAGTTGTTAGTTTTCCAAATGATCGGTAAATATGAGTATCATAATGAGTTGTTGAAAGAATATTTGGAGAAAGCTTCAAATTTGGCCAAGTACTTTACCTTGTTCACTATTCAGGATGTTCCAAGAGAAAAGAATTGCGAGGCCAATGAATTAGCTCAAGAAGCATCAGGATACAAAATACCGATCATGGAATTGGAGATTGTACCTTACGAAAATCCGATACCGATGGGTTGGCAGGCAGAAATTATCGGTTATCTAAAAAATCCTCACGGAAAAACAGATAGAAAGCTGAAGAGAAAAGCCCAGAGGTATGTTCTGATCACCGATAAGTTGTACTATCGGAGTTTTGATGGATTGTTGCACCAGAAATTTGGAAATGTTCAGCATGCACCAGCATCGATTTTGCATCCCATTGTAAAACCGTAGCCATTTCGAGGATGGGGAATTGATATGATTGGAGAAATACTTTCCTCTTCATCCAAGGGGCATCGATATATTTTAGTGGCAACGGATTATTTCACTAAGTGGGTCGAGGCTGTACCTTTGAAGAAAGTAACTGCAACCAAAGCCATCGATTTTGTCAAATAATACATAATTTACCGATTCGGGATTCCTCAAACGATCACTACAGATCAAGGATCGGTATTTATGTTAGAGGCATTTCAGAATTTTGCTCGAAGCCTAGGAATCAGGACGATCAACTCCTCACCGTATTATGCTCAAGCCAACGGCCAAGCAGAATCTTCTAATAAGAGTGTTATAAAGCTGATTAAGACAAAAATCGATGAGAGGCCGTGGGGTTGGCATAATACTTTGGCAGACGCACTATGGGCTTATCGGATTTCTAAGCATGGAGCTACTAAGGTATCACCTTTTGAATTGGTCTATGATAGGAAGCTGTTTTACCGATTGAGGTTATCATCGGATCTACAACGATTGAAGAACAGAATAACATAAAAGCCGATGATTATAAAAATCTTATGATCGATAAATTGGATGATATGGTAGCAATCCGATTGAAGGCTTTGGAGCACATTGAACGTGATAAACAAAGAGTTGCTAGAGCATACAATACGAAGGTGGTGCCGAAAACTTTTGAAGTGGAAGAACTTATGTGGAAAACATTTTTACCGATTGGTTCAAGGGATCCTAAGTATGGCAAGTGGTCTCCAAATTGGGAAGGACCGTTTAAAATCAATCGGATTATCCCTGGAAACGCATACATTTTGGAAACACTTGAAGGACAAGTTTTTGGAAAAGCATTCAACGCTAAGTATCTGAAGAAGTACTACCCTAGTGTATGGATCGGAGCTTGAGAGATTTTTGTAATAGCCGATTCTGATGAATCGCCTATAGTATAAAAAGGCGATAAATACTTATCGTCTAGAGTTGTTTTGAAAAGCCGATTCAAATGAATCGTTGCTAGTCTAAGTTACGTTCAACACGTTGCTGTTGAAGTGAAAAAGCCGATTCTAATGAATCGCCTATAGTACAAAAATCAATGTAAGCAAAGGAAATTGCATTAAGGAAAATAAACGATATTACAAAGGCATGAAGGCCTTGACTGTTCTCGCCCCAAGGGCAGGATGAAGCATTGTTTGAATTGGTAAAAATACCGATGCATAGACATAATAAAAGTTCTTAACTTTGGCTCGCAGGCCAATCAATCGCAAAGCTTGGAGATCGCAGCATAAGCCTTCCCGATGATGTCCCGGACATGGTCGATAGTGGCAGCATCTTCTTCAGCTGTCCCGGGCACCTGTGGAATTTCTTTTGAAGCTCTATGACTGCTATGCCACATTGCTTCACTGTTTGGCGCTGCTCCTTGACATCGTCTTTTAGCTTTGAATATCCTTCAAAAGCCGAGTCTTTGGAGGCCTTGACTTTCTCCTGCTCCGCCTCCAGCTCCTTAATACGCGTCATGGCGTTGGAGATAGTGGATTTTATCGATGCAAAATCAGCCTCCAACGCTTTCAGCTTCTCGTTGTGCTCATTGGCATCATGGATGTACGCCCGCAGCTCCTCCTTGGCATCCTTATTTTTCTCCCTCTGATGAAGCCGATCTTGGGCAGCTTCGAAATCGGCTTTTAAAGAGTCTATCGAGAAGATCTCTTTTATTGCCAAATCGACTTCGGTGGGGAGGTTTTCAGTGATTGTTTCGTAGATGGACTTGGCGGCGCCAGGATCAGCAAGCAGATCGGCTTCTTTGCTCATGAAGTCTTGCAGATTGTTGAGACCCATCTGGTGGGTCCCCTTGTGTTGTGATGAATATATGTGATGGGTTTGATTTTGATATGATTTTGAAGTGTTTTGAGTTGCATTTGGTGAAACGGGCACGAGTTGAGTGCCTGGCGGATGGTGTCCAATGCCGACCGGACGCGTCGAGTTGTGACGGGTTTTCGCGCTGTTGAGCGTGACCGGACGTTGTCCGATAGGGTCGTGTCATGTTGACACGTGTGCATCGTTGTATGTTTGTGTTGTTGTTGAGCTTGGTTTTGGATGATCATATGGAGCTAACCTCGCAGGTGGAAGGAGTGTTGGTTTGGTTTCACCTCTGTGATGCAGGTACCGGTGGGTACGTGGCTGACGCTTCGCGGGGACAGCTGGAGGCTGGTGCGTCCGGAGGCGTGCAGGCGACTGGATTCGGAGACCTGGCGGTCACATGAGGTGGTGTACTCGGGAAGCTTCACCTATGTGATGGAGGTATCGGCGGGTACGTGGCTGACGTTTCGTGGGGACAGCTGGAGGCTGGTGCGTCCGGAGGCGTGCAGGCGACAGGGTTCGATGACCTGGCGGTCACATTGGGTAGTGTACTCGAGAAGCTTCGCCATGGCAAGGGATCCAAGGCAGCTGGAGGCTGTGGCGTCGATAACCCTTGTGGCGAAGCTGGTTCTGACTGATGGGCCCAGGCGTGGGCTGGCGACTGAGGATGTTACGCGGTATGTTCTGGGTTAGCCGGTATCAAAACCCTGGTTCGGTTCTGAGTTACCCGGTGGTAAAACCCTGTTCGGTTCTGAGTTATCCGGTGTGTGAGAAACCCTGTCAGGTTCTGGGTTAGCCCGTGGAAAACCCTGGTTCGGTTCTGGGTTAGCCGGTGTGGTTAAAACCCTGGAGGTTACGGGTTAGCCTCTGCGAGAAAACCCGGTACGGGCCCTGCGTGGCTCGGTACCGAATATTCCCGAAATGCCGGAATATTCGGGAGAATATTCCCTAGGGTGGCTATATAAGGAGAGGGGGTGGAGGCTTGAGAAGCAACTCCACCACCATGTAGCCCTAGGTGAGAGGTGTGAGGTGTGAGGGGAGAGAGGGGTCTCCCCTTGGTTTGTATGGTGGAACAAAATACCAGAATAAATACAAAAATATTTCTGCAAAAATTCCTCATATTTTGCATCTATCTTTTATGGGAAATTAGAGAGAAAAAGAAAGAATAGAAAAAATAGAAAAAGGAAAAAAGGGAGAGAGTGAGGGGCGGCTAGGGTTCCGCCTCCCAGCCGCCACCCCTCCCATGGCGGCAGCCGGCTTTGGAGATCCATGGAGAGGGTGTGAGAGAGAGCTATGGGATGAGAGAGAGAGTCATCCCTGTTCGTGCATGTTCTTGGCGCTGTTCATCTCCCTCCTACAGGCTACAGCGCCATGCTCCAACTGAGAGAGACCACGGGAGTTAGAGAGAGAGAGAGGCCGTGAGAGAGTAGATCGGGAGAGAGAGTGCAGTTGAGAGAGAGATTCATGGGGAGAGAGGATCAGAGGAAGGGGCGGCCATGGGGGCGCCGGCCCTAGGGCTTTCCCGGCGGCGGCCATCTCCATAAGGAAGAGACCCAGAGAGAGTGCAGTTGGGAGAGAGAGGGCGGCGTGCAGGGCGGCGTCCGGCTGGCCAGGAGGTGGCATCTCGGCACCGGCTGGCCAGGGCGAGGGCGGCGCCTGCAGTGCAGCGTGGGCCCACGGCGGCAGCTGGCCGGCCAGGAGGCCGGCGGCGGCGGCGGCCAAGGGGCAGCACGGCAACGGCGCGGCGGCTCGCGGTTTGGGCGGCGCTGCGGCTGCTAAGGCGGCGGAGGGCGATGGCACGTCCCTGAGCGGCGCTCGGCGTGACGGCTCCGGTCAAGCTGCGGCGCGGGATACCTACGGCGGTGGCGGCCTGGATGGATGGCACCTGCTGACCAGGGGCGCGCCGGCTCGAGACGGCATCGGCTCAAGACGGCGACGACCGGCTCCTGGGTGCGCACGGCTTGACCTCTGCTCGGCACAAGGGGGCGGCGTGCTCCAAGAGGCGGCAGCGTGCTTGCCATGGCTTGGTGGCTCTCCATGGAAGCAGCGCGTTGGTGAGAGGATGGTGCTGGCCAAGGGCAACGCGGCAAGGGCGGCCATGGCAACCCAAGGTACAGTGGTGTCATTCAGAGCTTGGATGGCTTTCGGATGTGCACACCAGATGTTCGATGAATTGTCAAAGAGGTCATTGGGGTGATGTTGATCGAAAAAGCGTCGGGCTCCTATTCACCCCCCCTCTAGTCGCCGATCTCGGTCCTTCACAGATTCTTCAGCTTGAGCAGAGTCGCAGCAAAAAGCCGATGGCTAGAAGAATCTGGCACATTTTCTTCAGCTTGAACTGGCTTGGCCATTTTCTTTGGGGAAGCTGTTGGAGCAGGTGTGCCACTCAGGGCCTCAAAGTCATCATCTTCATATAGTCATAGGATCAAAGGCTAATTTCCGATCTTGGTTGTACTTGACAACCTGAGTGGACACCACCGTCACTCTGACCGGGCTACGGGGCCGGAAAGCGTATTGGAAATGAGCCCATCAGAAATTGAAATCAGAAATTTTTAAAGCTGAAATTTCAAAATAAAATCCGATTACCTTGGAGAGGTCGGGGACAGCAGTTGGTGATTGAGAAGTAGGTGGAGGAGCAGGAGTGCCTTTGGGTACAGGAGTTTGGTCCTGAAAATAAATGCCGATCAAAATAAAACTAATGATGCAAGATAAGCGAAATTTGACAAACTGACTCGGTGCTAGAGGTACGCACCTGTTTGGGCTTTTTGGCAGGCTTTTTCTTCTGAGCCCTTGAGCCTTCAGGTTTTTCTATGGGAAGAAGTGTCAGTAACGATCGGATTACTTGAAAATATAAAAGCCGATCAGGAAGTTGTTCTATCTCTTTTCTTGGACAATTCCAAGAACTCCGATGCAGACTTGGCGCCCTAGTGGATTCGTTGGCTTTCATCACCAACCAGCGCCGCCTTGGAGCGTGACCTATCACTCTGTTAAGAAAAAGGAAGGAAAAGTTAAGTGATCGGAAAATTGGAATAACAGAGTTAGTACGCACACAAAATGCTAAAGACCTGAGCATCGGAATTAGAACTTGAAGCGTGATAATGTGAGAGTTCGTTCGCTCTCTTTTGGATTGGCCTCAACAGAATACAAATCAAAATTTTCATAATCTGAAGAATGACTGCTTTCCGATCCAGAAGATGATCCAGGTTCATCGGTATTAATATCTTTGTCATCTGCAGCCTTTTCTGATTCCGATGGAGAGCTTGGATCTTTCAAACCAGTGATACTTGGCCAATTCTTGATCCACCTTTCATCGTTACCAGTGAGCTTCTTGATTAAAGCCGATGCTCCTCCTTCGGTGGCATAAATATTGGTGGCAATGGATTTCCACCAAGTCTTGAACTAAGAAGTGCTGCCAGTGTTCATCTCGATAGAAGTCGGCATTTCAAGCTCTATATCAACTGCATCAAGGATAGCATAAGCCGATCTTGCTGTCAAATCTTCTCTGACAACTAAATTCCGATCATTCCATAAGTCAGGTATGCATTGGATTAGTCCAAATTGGCGGGCATATACCGATGGATGATAGAACTCAAAGGATGGCTTCAGATTACGAACTATGGTGCTCAAGACAGCAAAGAAAATGCAAGGAGTAATGAAGTCCTCAAAAACCGATAGCATGTTTCCTTCAAGAGTTTCTGAAAACTAAAAAAATGATGGAATCGGAAATCGGTCTAACATGGTGTAAGGATTAAAATGATGCGACCGATAAATCGATTCCGACAGACTGAAAACGAAGGCAAGTCCCGAAGCAAGATCATCCATGTTTAGCCTTCTTCTTGCATAGCTGGCCATTACTAATTCACTATATGAGCGACAAGGGCGATCTCTAGGATCCGATTCTGAAGCTGACTCATCGGGAAATTCAACATCAAAGTTCAGTTTGTAGGCAACATTCAGAAATTGGACTTTGAGGAAAATTCCGATGAACCAGAAAGGACCGCTGAAGTTTTCAAGTGAGGGCCCAGCTCTTCTATCACATAGACCTTCCCTAATCTCATGCATCATTCTGTAAGTGGCTCCTAAAAGATATTTTCCGAGAGCCAGCTTTTTTCCCGATGCTAGAGCCTCTGCTATCCCTTGATGGATTTTGCTGGGACCTAAAGAGTGGTCGCAGAAAAAATACCGATCTAGCCACATATTTAAAAAGGCGATTGTCGACACCAAAATTTGGCAGGAAAATTGGATATTGTAAAGCACATAATTTCATCGGGATTATTGGGCCGTATCAGAAAATGGCCGTATCAATTTGAAGACGTCTTCGACGGCTTAGTTGCAAGAAATTAGGTCGTATCGGTATCGGTTTTGTAACAGTATAAATAGGGTCCCAAGTCTCGTGAAAACGATATACGACATACACAAAACACAACTACACTTTTCAAATCCGATCGACTTCGTCGAAAGGCTTCAACTCGCAGGTAGAGCTATCTCGATGGAATAATCGATTCTCTTCTTGTAACCCGTATGCATGGCTGCATCGCCTTGATCTCATGTGTACAAAGCATGTTAAACTGTCTCGGGTTTTACCGATCTTTGACATGTTCTAGCATATTACACTGCATCGTTTAATCGATCTGTATTATGTGTTTATCCCGCAATGCCGATTGTCAATTATCTTGTGTGCGTTTCTTAAAACCGATGTACGCAACTGTCTCGTTCAATCGATCTTACGTATACTTATTTTAGGATTTCACATGTTTAGCTATTTGCCGATCAGCATTGTATTTATCTGTATTAGTTCTAAATCTCAAATCAGTTTATGAGTTTATATCTAGATTTAGATTTGAATATTGTCTTGGCCTTGACCAATCTATACTTTGATCTAATCTAATAAGTTGATTTGAATATTTATTACTAATTCTAAATAGAAAATAACAAAAAGAGATGAAAGGAATTTATGATTAAATGTTTATCCATATTTATCGCTCTATCAGGCATTAAGCCGATAGAATCACAATCGGATTCTTTAAAGCCGATTGGCAAAACCTGATCTGGCATTTTATTAAAGCCGATTGGGGCCATATCGCTGACAATTTATTCCTTGTCAATTTACAGGTCAAATTGACTGGCACGTTTGGTTCCTGGTTGCGACGCAAGTCCAGACTTGACGCTTCCGCACGTGTGTTCACGAAAATCCAACTTTTCGTGTCAACACACTTTTTGGCACGCTCGGTGGGACCCCAAGAATCAAGATTAACAAGATGACGCGCACTGATGCTGAGGCGGTGATAGAGGCACTTAAGCTCGCCGCTGAAGCTGTGACTTTTGATGAGCTGAGTCCTGATCAGTAAAAGGAGATTGAAGATAGGCTCGCTGAGATCCACGAAGAAAAGAAGAAGAGGATGTTGACGGGCTATCAGAAAACTCGCAGTGGCCAGATCACAAAAACTTCCATTGGAGATCCGTTGCTTACTGGAGATTTTTCTGAAGTCATAAGGGATCAGATTAATAGTTTCGTTTATCAATCGATACTAGATCAATCATCGGTTTTAGGGCGGATTGTACAAGAGGGGACTAGCTCTGCTTTGCATAATATCATGACTGGGCAGACCCCTCAAAGGAATCGAAATATTCCACAAGACATGAATTTGGGGAACCGATATCCACCTTATAATCAGATCGGAAATACCCAGCCAGGAACGTCTCATGCTGGGGCTTTTCAGCCAAATCATTCGTTGGCAGCTAACCCAAATCAAATTTTGAATCCAAATCCTGTGCTAGGGGCAATCAATCCAAATCTGATCCAAGCAATACCGAGTAATCAGGCTATAATCCCGATACCAGATCCAATCTATCAGCCAATGCACTCTCGGATGAATGAGAATCTAAAAGAAATGACAAGGAACCTGGTGTACAACATGATGAAGCAGTGTGGATTAAACACTCCTAAGATTGCTCCACACTATACCATGCCGTATCCATTGGCTTTTAATGAAACAGAGTTTCCTCACAAATACCGAGTCCCAGACTTCGCAAATGCTAAGTTCAGCGGAAGTGATAATACTTCTACACGTGAGCACATCGCTAGATTTCTTGCATTGTGTGGAGAAGCTGCTTCAAAGAAGTGCTGATATTGTGACCGTGTTGGATCGGTTTCGGAAATATGGCATGAGGACGAATCCAAAGAAGTGCGCTTTTGGTGTATCCGCCGGCAAGTTCTTAGGGTTTATGGTACATGAAAGAGGTATTGAAGTGCATCCCGATAGAGTAAGGCGATTCTGAATACTAAACCTCCATATTCAAAGGTTCGTCTACAAAAGCTGATTGGTAAGATTAATTACTTGAGGAGGTTTATCTCAAATTTATCGGAAAGAATCATCCCGTTTTCTCCATTGCTTAAGTTGAAAGATTCCGATAAGTTTATTTGGGGACCAGAGCAGCAGAAAGCATTTGATAATATCAAGGAATACTTAATCAATCCACCTGTTCTAGTTGCCCCAAAAGAAAATTTGCCGTTTAAGTTGTATCTGTCGGTCGGAAAAGACAATAGGGGCAGTTCTGGTCCATGAGATCGATGGAAAGGAGCATGCAATCTTTTATCGGAGCAGAAAATTGTTGGATCCAGAAACCCGATACACGATGATAGAGGTATTGTCTTTGTTTATACTTTGCTTGCACTAAGTTGAGACATTATTTGCTGGGTGCTGAATGCAAAGTGGTTTGCTAAACCGATGTGGTCAAGTACATGCTTAATGCTCCCATCATCAAAGGACGTCTCGAAAAATGGGCATATACTCTCATCGAGTTTGATTTAGCTTATGAATCTCCAAAAGCCGTCAAGGGGCAGGTATTAGCCGATTTCATTACACACCATCAAGATGTTAATCTATCAATTCTCTTGCCATGGGTAATGTTCTTTGACGGATCGGTTTGTGAGAAGGGATGTGGAATTGGTATTTTTATAGTTTTCCCTGGTGGTGTTTCTTACCGATTTAGTGTTACCGTGGATTTTGGATTGACTAACAATCAGGTAGAATACGAAGCTTTGATTCAAGGATTGGAGTGGTTAATCCAAGCTGGAGCCATTGCTGTAGAGGTTTATGGAGATTCGCAGTTGGTGGTTTTTCAGATGATCGGTAAATATGAATGCCATAGTGATCTGCTTCGGGAGTATCTGGAAAAGGCTTTAGATTTGGCTAAACATTTCAGTATATTCACAATTCAACATATTCCGAGAGAACAGAATTGCGAGGCCAATGAATTACCTCAGAAGCATCAAGATACAAATTACCGATCATGGAATTGGAGATTGTTCGAAGTGAAAATTCGGTTCCGATGGGATGGTAGACAGAGATTATCGGTTATCGTAAAGATCCTCAGCTTAAAAGGAAATCTCAAAGGTATGTATTGATCAATGACAAGCTATACTATCGGAGTTTTGATGGGTTATTACTTAAGTACCAGAATGAAGAAGATGTTAAAGTCACAATCGGAGAAATTCATGAAGGTATTTGTGGGACACATCAATCGGCACATAAAATAAGATGGATGGTGAAGCGTGTAGGATTTTTCTGGCCGACTATGGTTGAAGATTGTTTCAGATATTATAAAGGCTGCAAAGATTGTTAGAAATTTAGAAATATTCAGCATGCGCCTGCATCTGTTTTACATCCGATTGTGAAGCCGTGGCCATTTAGAGGATTGGGGATTGATATGATCGGATAAATATTTCCTTCCTCGTCCAAGAGGCATCGGTATATTTTAGTGGCTACAGATTCTTTCACTAAATGGGTTGGAGCTGTACCATTGAAGAAAGTAACAGACACCGAAGCGATCGACTTTGTTAAGGAACATATAATTTACCGATTTGGTATTCCTCAAACGGTCACTACAGATCAAGGTTCGGTATTTATGTCAGAGGCGTTCTAAGATTATGCTCGAAGCTTAGGAATCACGACGATCAACTCCTCGCCGTATTATGCTCAAGCCAACGGCCAAGCGGAATCTTTAAATAAGAGTGCTATAAAGCTGATTAAGAGAAAATTCGATGAAAGGCCGTAGGGTTAGCATAATACTTTGGCGGATGCATTATGGGCATATCAGATTGCTAAACATGGAGCTACTAAGGTGTCACCTTTCGAGTTAGTATATGGTCAAGAGGCCGTTTTACCAGTAGAAGCTATTATCGGATCTACAAGGATTGAAGAACAAAACAATGTAAAAGCCGATGATTATAAGAATCTGATGGTAGATAAGCTTGATGATATGGTGGCAGTCCGGTTAAAAGCTTTGGAACATATCGAGCGTGATAAGCAAAGAGTGGCCAAACATTATAATAAGAAAGTTGTGCCGAAAACTTTTGAAGTGGGAGATCTTGTATGGAAAACGTTTTTACCGATTGGTTCCAGAGATCCTAAGTACGGGAAATGGTCTTCAAATTGGGAAGGGCTGTTTAAGATAAATCGGATTGTTCCTGGAAACGCATATATTTTGGAGACGCTTAAGGGGCAATTTTTCGGTAAAGCGATTAATGCTAAATATTTAAAAAAGTATTATCCAAGTGTTTGGGTTGGAGCTTGAGTAGAGAAGTTTATAAAAGCTGATTTTTTTTAAATAAATCGCCTATAGTTTAAAAGTCGACAAACACTTGATCGAATTGATGTTGGTATTTCACTCAACGTGTTGCTGTTGAGCAAAAGCCGATTCTGATGAATCGCCTATAGATAAAAACATTGGCAAAAGCGAAAGAAAATATGCATAAAGGAAGTAAAGTTATTACAAAGGCACAAAGGCCTTGAATGTTTGGCGCCTAGGACATAGGTAAAAGTGCTTATCGGCCAATTTGCCGATAGAACAATGTTTAAATTTGGCTCGCAGGCCAATCATTCACAAAACTCAAAAATGGCTGCAGCGGCGTCAGCAATTGTGCCACGGATCTGCAGGGGCGGAACTAGAGCAAAATTTACCCTAGTTCACTAGATAGCTAGCCATCATACCGTATAGCAAGATATATAATATGTTTAAGCATCGATAGTTCAATAAAAGTTGGTGCATATATTAGAAATTATATTTCCATTATAAAAAACACCAAAACTAAAGCTTACACCAAGGGCAAAGCAAATGAACCAATAGTAAAATGGCAAATAAAAATGTTCCACCAGTTAAATCACAAACAAAAATAGTGGATATTGGCAAAACACATAATCTAATCTCCAATTTAGCACACACATAATCTAATCATGGTCGAGCAATGCAAATAATGTTCACGTTATTTACTTATCTATTGTATTGCACTGCTACCTAGCTAGTCCAAGGAATGGACGACATTGTGATTTGCTTGACTTTGGGCTGGAATTTTTCTTTCTCCGACCAAGCGTTGGGATGTTCCTGGTGCACAAACAAGGGGCCAAGGGGGTGCACGTGTGATGTATATAGACTAATCCTCACTGAAAAAGTTTTTGGACCCTGGTGCCTGTGCACCACGGTGAGCCAACCTAGCTTCGCCCCTGCGGATCTGGTTGACGGTGTCGGTATCTTCTTCGATTGATCCGGGCACAATCGGAATTTTCTTCTTGGCGTCTAACACTGCCAAGCCGCAAGCCTTCACTATATCATACTGCTCTTTGGCCGCCGATTTGGACTCCTCGAAGCTTGAACGAGCGGATGCTTCGGCTTTTCTTGCTTTCTTCAATTCCTGTTCCAAGGATTTGACCCTTGAAACTGCTTTGGAGGCAGCAGTCTTTGCCGATTCGGCCTCTTGCTTCAGCTTGAGGAATTTATCGTTTTGGGCATTGGCATCTTGAGTGAGCGCTTTGAGCTCTGCTTCAGCATCTTTGAGAGCTTCCCCCTGATGGAGCCGATCCAGTGCAGCCTCGAAATCGGCTTTCTTATCCCCAAGAGGCAGCAATTATTGGATGACTGAGACCACCTGCTCTGGGAGAATTTCTTTCATAGAATCTGCTATCTCCCGTACGGCAGATGGATTGGCCAGAAAAGCCGATTCGTTGCCGACTAGCTCCCACATCTGTTTCAGCTTGGCGAGAGTGTCTGGGAGAAGCCGATTGGCTCTGGTTGGCTCTACGGTAGGTGGCTCGATGACGACTGGAGGGGATGGAGTCTTGATCGGAGAGGAAAGATTGTCCAGATCGTCGTCGAGCCAATCCATGCTGGATGGATCGAAGTTTAGCTCGTCGGTTTTTCCCCATCATAAGTGATCACCTGCGTGGATACTACTGTTACCCGGACTGGGCTGTGGGGTAGAATCATATATTGAATAAAAGAAATTTTCGAAGTTACAAAGGATCGAAAAAATAAAATTTCGTAAAATAAATTAAGGAATTGCCGATTACATCTTGGGGGTTGAAAGTTGGGGGTGTCTGCGATGCCGGCGGAGGAGCAGGAGTGGTATCCTTCTTTTTCTAGATAGGAGGGGTGTCCTAAAATTGTGATTCCGATAAGATTTACAGAAAGTAAGTTATGAAATTTGAGGAAAAATTAAGTGCTTACTGTGTCACATACAGACTCCGTGCTATCAGGTATATGCACCTTTTGCGGCCTTGGTTTTTTACTTGCCAATTTCTTCTTTTGGCCGGCGTCACCTTCGGGTCTCCCTGTTGATTAAGAGAGTAAGAAATCGGGTTTTTGATTAAATTTTTATCATAAGCCGATTGTACCTCTCTTCTTGGGTTGCTGAGAGGATCCTTGGGTGAAAGCCGACGCGGATTTGGCTGTCGAGTGGAGGTGTCCGACTTCGTCCCCATAGAGCTTGGACCTGGGGCGCTTGTCTCCGCTCTGTAAAGGCAAATAATACGAGGTTAGTTATGGGAAAATGAATGATGTGAGTTAGTAAACGCACGCAAGTTAGTGACGTCGTTCTCAGAAGACGATGCATGATATTGGGATTTCGTTCTTTCGTCTGAATCCGATGAAGAGGGTCCTGACTCAGAAGAATTTTCCTCTTTATCGTTGCTATCATCGGAATCATCAGAATGGGTATTTTCATTGCTGCTTTCTTCTGATTCTGATGAAGATTCTGCTATACCGGCAATCTTCGGCCAGTTGGGTTTGCAAATCTCTTTCTTGCCAGCAAACTTTTCGATTAAGGCTGTAGCTCCACCTTCCGTGGCAAAAATGTTCTTGGCAATAGAATCCCACCAAGTTTTGAATTTTTGAAAGGTTGCAGACCACATTATGAATTCCGTCGGCATTTCAAAATCGATATGTGCAGCAGCTAAGATTCCTTAAGCCGATTGTGAGTTTAGATCTTCTCTGGCATTTAGGTGGCGGTATATAAACAAATCAGGAATATCTTATCCTAAGTTGAATTGCGCGAGCAAAAATGGCAGGATGGTAGAACTCATAAGATGGTTGTCTGATGTGAGTTCTTGTGCTGAGAATAGCAAAGAAAATGTTCGGAGAGATGAATTCTCTGAATGCTGACAAGACTTCGCCACTTATGGTGTTATTGAATCGGAAAAAGGAAGGAACTGTATATCTGTCCTAATCGGTATATGGGTTGAATTGTTCTGGGCCATAGTCCGATTCAGACATGGTGAAGAATGCGACCAGAGAATGGGAGAAGTCCTCTTGGTTCAGGCGCCTTTTATTGCAGTTGACAGAGGTCATTTCTCCATAGGATCTGCAGGGACGGTCGGTGCTATCGGATTCTTCTGCAATCGGAAATTCTAGACCAAAGTCAAGTTCTCCGATGGAGTTGTATATATGAAGCTTCAAAAATAGGCAGATAAACTAGAATAATCGGATTTTCTAGAACAGAGGCCTTCCCTGATCTCATGCATCATCCGATATGTAGCTCCTAGCAGGTATTTTCCGATTGCTAGTAGTTTCTGTCCGGCTGCTAGAACTTCGGCGACTCCCTGGTAAACCTTGCTAGGGCTGAGGGATTGACCGCAGAAGAAGAATCTGTCTAGCCACATATTCAAGAAGGCGATGTGCTCTTCGTCCTCAACGTCGCCTGTTTTTTGATGGGTGCTGATATAGCGCTGCCATCCAAAGTTCTTTTCGGGAACTAACAAGGGTTGCAGGCAGGTCGAAAGCCGATAGCATTTCCCCATCAGGATCCAAGAGTGTAGGGCTTATTGGTCCCGTTGGGAAGAAGAAGGCGTTGGCGGTGTCGCACCAGAAATAAGCCGATGCTGCCATAAAGGGTTCATCCGCTGGAGGAGGATGTAAATAAGCATGATGGCATCGGTAATCCCTAATTCATCCCATTGTTCCTTTTTCTGGCTATAGACCCGAGAGAGCCAGTCCTTATATCCCTTGATTGGGCTAGGCCAAGAACGAAATGCCGATTTCCAACTATTCATATTAAGCTCATCGGCAAATAACGGAAGTCTTGCTACCGAATGATCTATAAAAGCTGATGGATCTCTCTCTCCTATCGGACCCAACGAATATAAAGCCTCAGAATCGAAACAGCGGAATAGTACCTGAGACATATTTGTCGATTAGGAGTTGTGGAGAAAGTGGCTGTGCGCTGGGAATCCTCAGAGCTCCAGAAATCCGATGCAGGAGGCTTGTGCATAGGAGAATGGGTGAAAGTGACAGCGAGTGACTGCCTATTTATAGGTGTGGTAAAATTAGGGTTTTTACCGGGCTGTGCGGCATTACAGTTACGGCCCATATTGCGTGATAGGCTGACACGTGTTCTTATAGTGGGCCGGAAGTGAGAAGCACAAGGGTACAATTGTGAAATGTTTCGAGATTGTTCCATGAAAATCCTATTTTAGGTGAAAGTTCGGCTAATGAGAAAACCCATTGCCAAACTTAGGGGCATATGTTGACACCCAAATTTGACAAGAAAATCGGATATTGTAAAGCAGATAATTTCATCGGGATTATTGGGCCGTATCAGAAAATGGGCTTCATTATCAGAAGAAACAAATACATATGAAATAATGCCAATAATGTCAAGACTCCGGAAGAGTTATGAAGATTTGATCTGAAGATGTCTTCAACGGCTTAGTTGCGAGAAATTTGGTCGTATCGGTATCGGTTTTGTAACAGTAAGATAGGGTCCCAAGTCTCGTGAAAATGATATACGACATACACAAAACACAACTGCACTTTTCGAATCCGATCGACTTCGTCGAAAGGCTTCAACTCGCAGGTAGAGCTATCTCGATGGAATAATCGATTCTCTTCTTGTAACCCGTATGCATGGCTGCATCGCCTTGATCTCATGTGTACAAAGCATGTCAAACTGTCTCGAGTTTTACCGATCTTTGACATGTTCTAGCATATTACACTGCATCGTTTAATCTATCTGTAATATGTGTTTATCCCGCAATGCCGATTGTCAATTATCTTGTGTGCGTTTCTTAAAACCGATGTACGCAACTGTCTCGTTCAATCGATCTTACGTATACTTATTTTAGGATTTCACATGTTTAGCTATTTGCCGATCAGCATTGTATTTATCTGTATTAGTTCTAAATCTCAAATCAGTTTATGAGTTTATATCTAGATTTAGATTTGAATACTGTCTTGGCCTTGACCAATCTATTCAATCTATACTTTGATCTAATCTAATAAGTTGATTTGAATATTTATTACTAATTCTAAATAGAAAATAACAAAAAGAGATGAAAGGAATTTATGATTAAATGTTTATTAATATTTATTGCTCTATCAAGCATTAAGCCGATAGAATCACAATCGGATTCTTTAAAACCGATTGGCAAAACCTGATCTGGCTGTTTATTACAGCCGATTGGGGCCATATCGCTGACAATTTATTCCTTGTCAATCTACAGGTCAAATTGACTGGCACGTTTGGTTTCTGGTTGTGACGCAAGTCCAGACTTGACGCTTCCGCACGTGTGTTCATGAAAATCCAACTTTTCATGTCAACAGCGATGTGCTCCTTGTCCTCAACATTTCCTTCGGACTTGTGCTCTTGGATGTACTTCTGCCATCCGACATTTTTCCTGGTCAACTGAAGGGTGGCTGGAAGATCAAAAGTCGATAACATTTGTCCATCTGGCCTAAGTCCCGTGAGCATTGCTACGTCAAGAAAAGTAGGGCCGATGGGTCCGGTCGGGAAGAGGAAAACATTGATAGTGTCGCACCAGAAATACGATGCTGAAGCTAGAGTTGGCTCATCGGCTTGAAGAGGCTCAAGAGAAAGAACAATGGCATCGAAAATTCCGAGGTTGTCCCACTGCTGCTTTTTCTGACCATACACCCTAAAAAACCAATCCTTATATCCAGAAAGAGGTGTTGGCCAAGATCGAAAAGCCGATTTCCAACTGCTAATTGTAATCTCATCGGCAAACATGGGGATTCTGGCTACGGAGTGAGTAATAAATTCTGATGGATCTTCATCTCCTACCGGACCTAAGCCATACTTGTTTCGCGAAGAGGAGGAAGTAGAGGAGGAAGCTGAGCGCTGAAGTCCAGAGCTCTGGAAGATTCTGATGCGAGAGCAGGAGATCAGGGGCGCAGGTGCGATTGACCGCGGTCAAAACACCTATTTATAGGCAGTAAAAATCAGAATTTTACCGGGGAAAGCGTTGTGGCAGCTACGGCCGATATCGTGAGATATCGTGCTTGAGCGGAATTGACGGAATGGAAACTGGCCAACTCATTAGCAGAAAATCCGATTTACATCACAAGTTTGACAAATGCGATCTTCACATTGCCAAACTTAGGGGCATATGTTGACACCCAAATTTGGTAGAAAATCGGATATTTGAATTGGGCTGAAATTGTCAGAATTTGGGCCACATCGGTATTTGGACATTGTCAAAATATGGGCCCAAAATGTTAAAGAAGAAAGACGTCGTCAAGGATTTTCTGATGGTGATTTTCTAAGATGTGGACTCCTAGAGAACTTCGAATGCAATTTAGGAAGTGTCATCACTTTAGGATTTTAGTATCGGTATCGCTTTTTATGTAATTTTAATATAAATAGGGGCCCGTGGGTTGTGTAAAAAAACAACTACACATAAAAACACAACACTATTCTCGAATTCGATCGACCTCGTCGAAAGGACTTCAACCGCAGGTAGAGCAATCTCGATGAAATAATCGATTCTCTTACTTGTACCCGTATGTCATGGCTGCATCGCTTCGATCTCATGCATACGCCCGCATGCTAGACTGCCTCGGTTTTACCGATCTTTAGTATTGCACCCGCATGTTACACTGTCTCGACTTTGATCGATTTGTAGTATGTATTTACCCTTGCAACGCCGATTGTTAGATATCTTTGCATGCTTTCTTATAATTCCGATGTATGTAACTGTCTCGACCCGATCGATCTTGCATATGTTTGCATTAGGAGTGTGCATGTTCAGAATATTTACCGATTGACATTGTATTTACCGATACTAGCATCTAGTTTTTGTTACCAATTCATAGGTTTTACACCGCAATCTAGATTGAATACTATCTTGGCCCTGACCAATCTATTTTGTCTATTTTGAGGGATAATTCCGATGAGGAGGTAATGATTTGAAGTTAGCATCTTTACTAGTTCTAAGCCTTTTTATCGGTTTATAAGTTTATGCATGGTTTTAGATTTAAATACTGTCTTGGCTTGACCAATCTATTTAATATGTTTCCTGGTTTAATCTGATAAATTGATTTAAAAAGATTTATGGCTAGTTTTATCTAGAAAACACCAAAAAGAAAAGAAAGTTCATGCTTTACAGTTTTATCATCTTAATTGCTCTATCGGAATTTAAGCCGATAGACTGTAATGACCATCAGCTTCTTAAAAGCCGATGCCTAAAATCTAATCTGGCTATTTCATAAAGCCGATTAGGGCCAAGTCACTAAGAGTTTACTCTTTGTCAATTTATGGGACAAAATTGACTGGCACGCTTGGTTTCTGATTGCGACGCAAGCCCGGACATGACGATTCTGCCACGGTGCGTTCATGCGAGGATCCAACTTTTCGTGTCAACATCTATGTCGCCGAAATACCTCGTGTCCATGTATAAGCCTTGCCTGCCTCCACCTCCATGCGCCCCAAATGTCCCATCGAATCCACCTCTCCTTCCACTCCAACCTCTCCATCCATCGCGGCCACCTCCCCTTCCTGAATCCATACTCTGTGTTCCCGATTTGACCGCCTGAGCAAAAGATGTCGTATTCCCGTGAATAGTTCCTCTCCTGTAATCTTTCATGTTAAAAAAGGGTGACTCGTATCCTACTCTAATTAGGATTCAAAAGGTGTGCTAAACAGAAACTTAGGGGAGTTCTAGTTGGAGTAGAATTCATATTCTCCTTGCAGTAGGTTTGGATGAGTACTATATAAACCCCATGGGGGTGCCCATGGAGACATAACAAACCATACCAACGAGTTTCATCCAAAGCAAGGTGGATGGAGAGGTAGATGCTAGGTTTTCTTTAGCACTAGATTCTTGTATAGGGCAAGGATCTAAGGATCCTAGAAGGAGTGAGAGGGTTGTGAGAGATCGACAATCCCTTGTACTTTTTTGAGGTTGTGCCTAAAGAATTTGCGGTCGGCTTCGCCAAATCTCACTCTTGTGTTCAATATTTTCTCACCATTATTTCAAGGTGTCTACTTCAGCGTTCTTGATAACGTGCACGCTAGTGCCATATCTTGTAGCTCCGACCATTTCTAGAGTTGCTGCACATAACAAATGGTATCAGAGCCAAGGACAGATTAATCTGAGTTGCAAGAAGGTCAGGCAAAGCATCGAGTGGTGTAAAATCTAGAACAATGCCAGCAACTATGTCGACAAGGGGGCAAGTAGAAAATATTATGGCAACGGAAATTTCAGCGTGTGGAAATGTGTGGTAAAGGATGTTCTTGTCCAGCAGGGGTTAATCGATGCCCTCGAAGGAACCAAGCCGGAAATGTCATCTGCTGAAGACTGGAAGGTGATGGAGCGAAAGGCTATCAGTACGATTCATCTATGTCTCTTCGATGAGGTAAAGTACTTGGTGATCAAGGAGGACTCGCCGAAGAAATTATGGAGTGACTTAGAAAACTTGTATATGGCAAAATCGCTCACAAACCAGTGGGTGCTGAAGTGGAAACTCTTCAGGTTACACATCGAGGAAGGTACACGGTTTGTTGACCATCTCAATGTCTTTAACAAGTTGATCACACAACTAACTAGTGTGGATGACACAATCGAGGAGAGCGACAAAGTCGTCATACTGGCGTCATCTCTACCATCATTGTGGAAGCAACTGATCATGAATACTGTCGTCAGAAAAGACACCCTTGACTTCAACAAGACAGTAGCATATTTTCTGGAGGCAGAGTCCTTGAAAAAACCATCAGAATCTTCATCCACGGGTGATATAGCACTGGTTATTATTGGTGTCGTGACCCCAGTGTTTCCACACCAGAATCGACAGGACTAGTACCCACGGCGGACAACGGATATCATCGCTGGCATTCAATATCTCTTTTAAATACGATATTACAATATAACATAACAATATATTGAGAACAACAAATTAAAATAGACATCAGAGTAGCAGAAAACCTTCAGCGACGAACATCCAAGCAATTGACCCGGACTCCCGCAGCTAGCTCCACACACCTGAGTTCGGACCCTTCTGGTCCTTGCAACCTGAACAGCAAATATCCGCAAGACTTGTAGTGAGGAGGTGGCTCCTCAGCAATAGGTGGTCCTTAAATGCAATGCAGGGTCAAAGGGACGGAGGGTTCATTTACACAAAAACCTATGGTCTAAACAAGTTTTAATCATTAATTAAGGTGAGTTGATGCATGCACTCATAATCCCAGTAATAACAAGAGAAGGTGCGGTCACACACCAATCCAAATCCACCTACCCACTAGTAAGGTTAATTATTATTAAAATGGTGGGACTACACTGTGGAAACATCACTCCCCGAGTCCCCGTCCATAACCGTGGACACGGCTACCATGATAGTTTTGACTCTGCAGAGTGTGGACACGTTTCCTGTCAGGTCCCGCCTCATCCCAAAGGAGGGAGATACGGTACAAGGCCTTTCAACCTACTTCGCCCACCACTTCACCTGCCCTGTACTTTAGGTTCCCCGGGCTGGCAGGCACCCTCCGCAACAGGGTACCTACTGAGTATGGATGCCGTACCAGGGCGTTCACCACTAAAGCCATTCGGTCGCGGGTTCGTACCTACCCGTCGGTCGAGGCCGCGACCCTTTTTCTTAGAGCACAAATACCAACGTGCGACCAGACATCCTACGAGCAGGGGGTTAGTGGACTCCATAGGACACTCAGCTAGGACCCGAAGGCTCCTGCGGCTGTCCTGTAAGGTTTGGTCTAGCATGCCATAGGTTCCAGTCCTTAATAGAGGAGGCTCTCCCAAAACCACAGCCACAAACCTAGCACCACCTTGCTGAGTCTCCCCCTGACAGGTTGCTTTTACTTATTTATTTTAGTTTGACCAAGTCACAGCTTCAAAGCAACGGCTTCGTCACATAATCTTTATTAACGTATATTCCTAACATCTAGTCAAAGGATAGGCTAAGGAAAGTAGTAAAAGCTCTCGTCAACAGAATGGTTAATCACACTAGTGGAGGGCTAGTGTGGCTAGGTACACACACGCTATAGCTATATGACATGCACATGTTGAAAAGTAAACAACAGTGAATGCCCCCCGTTTAGTACTCCAGTCCAAACCATAATCAAAAGGACCTTTCATACCGCACGGGGTTATTAAAACTGGGTAACGATATGATAACAATTAAATAGCAAGTACTAAAACTTTCCTTCGTCGAAACGGTCTTCCTGCTGATCGTCACCGACTCCGGCTCCGGAATCTCCGCAGCAACAGCGGCAACAACCGGGGTCTACTCGCGAACGGCACACAAAGGAGCAAACGCAAATAACACCAAATATCAGTACAGCACATAGGCAAAATAATATTTTATTAAGATACTAGATGAAATAAGGAATTTATAGGCTCTGGAATCACCTGAATTGGAGGTCGGGAGCTCTCTGAACAATTTCGGGAAGTTTTCGGTTAAATAGGAAAATTCCAGGAAAATATTAAAGCCATTAAACTCCAACTGAGACTTAACTCGGGTTTCGGCCCACCACCCAATCTCCCTCGCTCGGCCCAGCCCACGGCGGGCGGGCCCAGCGGTAGGGACGGTCTGCGCGGCTGACAAGCGGGACCCACGGCTTGGCTGGGCCCGCCCGTCAGCAACAGCGCTGTGGGGCAGAGGCGCGGGCGGCTGCGGCGGCGTGCGGCTGACAGCCAGGGCCCAGCGGGTGTGGGGCCCGCTGTTAGCTGGAGGCGACGGCGGCAGTGGCGTGCGGGGGCGCGCGGGGCGTGGGTGGCAGGCGCACCCGCGGGATGTGTGGCGGCCGCGGGTTGGCGCGCGCGTGCCGGCGGTCGG
>SPJY01007910.1:1775741-1854539 GCA_005191435.1 Raddia distichophylla | reverse complement strand
CAAGACCCCAGCGCGTGGGCGGGCCTTTGGAAGACGAGGCGAGGGCCCCACGCGCCAGGCGGGTGCGTGGGCGAGCCCCCTCTGAAGACCAGGCGAGGGTCCCACGCGTCAGGTGGGGCCCGCGCGGCAGGGAACGTCCCGAAAGGAGTCTTCTGGGCGAAGGCTCCCCCTGCTGCGAAGGACGAGCGCATTTAAGGCGACATCACGCGCGGCTAGACAGCTGAAGACATGATTACCGCTACAGTGACCCTTGCAGGTCTGAGCTGCTGTCACTGTGGCGCAGAAGAATTGACTGACAGAGAGAAGGTTTGCTTGAGATGGCCGCCCGCGTCAGCAGGAGCAGATTGGGTCCCACCCGCAGCCTCACTGGTGTGACTGTGCGGGTCAGTGGCCACTTGCGAAGCACGCGAGGGCGGCGCCGTGCGGCGCAGTAGCAGCACGCTTTCGTCTCTCCTGTCCCGTCCATTTTGTCTTATCAACTGTACCGAAAGTACTGTACTACCTACTCCCTCGGCTCTCTCCGCCGGTTTAAGGCTTGTATAAGATGGGGGGAGAGAGAGGGGGGGGTCTGATTTCAGAAACACTCTGTAACCACTTTCCATTCAACCACAACCAAGAGAAGAGCTAAGGCTCGGCAGGAGTAGGACTATTACCCGCGAGGGGGTCCGAACCTGGGTAAACCCCGTGTGTCGCTCTTCGCCGCATCCCGCGCTCAATCGAATCGAGCTCGGCTGGTCGGCTAGCTACACGGAAATCTGACTAGGGGTGTGATCCGCAGTGGTTGAGCGGTGAACACGCCGTCAGATGGCTCAGATTCATTTTCGCGAGATCCAGCTCGATCTGTCGGACGCCATCCGGTACTCATCGGACACCGTCCGATGAACCCATATGGTGAAATTTCACCTTCATCGGACGCGTCCGATAGTTCGCCGGACGCCGTCCGATGGAGTGCGCTGTACACTTCTCCCTGTGTCCGCCAGGTGTTTGTTCGCTGCTTTAGCCGGCATCGGACGCGTCCGATAAACTGATCGGACGCGTCCGACATTGAGGATGGCCGCCGTCGGACGCTCATCAGACGCCGTCCGAAGCTCCTCGCTGTCAATTTTCTTCTTTATCGGACGCCGTCCGGTCCGGATCGGACTCTGTCCGACAGGGACAGTGCAGTCCGTCGGCCATCTAGGGACTTAGCCAAAATTTCCATCTCCGGCCTCATCGGACGCCGTCCGGTGATCCATCGGACATCGTCCGACAGTAACTGTGCGGAGGCCTTCTAGGGACTTTGTCGTTTTGAGCTCATTCCTTGGAAACTTGGCGCTGTCGGACGACGTCCGACAGGGGCGGTATTTTCGGGACTTAGCCAAATTTTGGCTTGGGCTCATCGGACGCCGTCCGACAGTGGTCGGACGCCGTCCGATGGGGCTGAAATTTGTGCCCCCACTTGGATTTTGGCTCCACCGACTTCACCCGACATCACATCTAGAGTTGTGGGCCTTCCTTATCGACTTGTGACATCGGCGAGAGATTTAGATCACTTGGGCGGGAAGTTTCGCGCCTAAAACAAAATATCTGGCTTGGGTTGCTTAGAGGCTACGAAACCCTGGACATCTGGATCCCCGAACCTTCTCGACCCTGGGATAGGTGTACTTGCTCTAGATGGTTCGCTCAAGACTAACACCTGGCACTCTCGGAATCCCCATGGAAACCACGGCTGATGTTTCTGGACCTGTGCTCAGTAGGACCCTGCAACCAGAGAGATGTAGTCCAACCAAAGACGCACACAAGAAAATCAGAAGAACTATAAAAACAAAAAGGTCTTTATCCTTGGCGTTCCATCTGTACGGCCTAGTGCCATCAATTACCAAAACCATTCAGTCCATGGGAGGCTTGATCTTACAGATAGGCTAAGGAAAGTAGAAAAAGGCCTCATCAACAGAATGGTTAATCACACTAATGGAGGGCTAGTGTGGCTAGGTACACACACGCTATAGCTATATGACATGCACATGTTGAAAAGTAAACAACAGTGAATCCCCCCGTTTAGTACTCCGGTCCCAACCATAATCAAAAGGACCTTTCATACCGCACGGGGTTATTAAAACTAGGTAACGATATGATAACGATTAAATAGCAAGTACTAAAACTTGCCTTCGTCAAAATGGTCTTCCTGCTGGTCAAAACGGTCGGAGGTCGGGAGCTCTCTGAACAATTCCGAGAAGTTTTCGGTTAAATAGGAAAATCCCAGGAAAATAATAAAGCCATTAAACTCCAACTGGGCATTAACTCGGGTTTCGGCCCACCTCCCTCTCTCCCTCGCTCGGCCTAGCCCACGGCGGGCGGGCGCAGTGGCAGCGACGGTCTGGCAGGCTGATAGGCGGGACCCACGGCTTGGCCGGGCCCCGCCTGTCAGCGACAACGCGCGGTGGAAGAGGCGCGGGCGGCGGCGGCGGCGTGTGGCTGACAGCCGGGGCCCAAGGGGTGTGGGGCCCCGCTGTCAGCGGAAGGCTACGGCGGCAGGGGCGGGCACGCGGGGCGTGGGGGCAGGCGCCCCCACGGGACGCGTGGCGGCCGCGGGTTGGCGGGCGCGTGCCCGCGGTCTCGGCGCGGGGGGCAGGCCCGTGCAGGATAGGGGCGCAGCGCGGCGTGTGGCGACTGCAGGTTGGGCGACCGCGGCGGCAGGACGGGAAAAGCGACGGCGGCGCTGACGTGGATAAGTGGGACGCGAACCGAGGCCAGGGTCTTCGACCCAACTCGCGAGCAAGATTTCTCCCTCAAATCTAAACCAAATTAGGGCTTCCATATACTGAAATCGATCGTCTCGACGAGCTCTACACAATGGTGGCCTCCAATCTTCGAGTTGCGCTTTGGACAGAGAAGGATCTAGGGTTTTCCTCTCGGCTTGCACGGAAACCAAGGCGACGGCTAGGGTTTTTTGGGTGGGGGTGGTATGATTTCGACCCCAGGGGTCTTGGGGTGTATTTATAGTGCCAACCACGACCCTAAGTTGGTTTGGGGCCCTCCTATGGATAGAGTCCTAATCCGAATCGAATTCGGGTAGGAAAGAGTCTTATTTTGGCAAGATATAGAGTTTCCAAACGAGTTTACGGCTCAAACTTGGAGGATATGTCGGTTTTGGCATCTAGATGGTTCCCTAATTTTTGGAGATTTAATTCCACCCGGATGTTCATTATCACATGCCGAATAAGCTGTATTTTATGGGTTTTTGGATTAATTGGAAATCAAAAAATATAGAAAAAGGGTGAGATATTAATTGGAGCCTTGGAATACGTGCAAGCACTTCCCTAGCACTACTATTAAGCATGGTTAGTCTTAAAAATAAATATGGGTCTGTAAAATAATAATTTAGAGCCATAAAATAGGGTTTTTAGCCTTTCTTTATATATTAATATCATTAAAATATTTTGTTTTAAATTTTTACTCTTTTAAAATAAGATTGGGACATTCTAATATTTATTAGGATGTCACAATTGGTAACATAGGAAAATAAAAGGGTCAATGGTGGAAGAAGAAGAGTAAAATCAAGGATAGGCACTCATGCTATCTATGTGACGAGGAAGGTCATATGATAAAGGATTGTCCATGCTTGAAGCAGATGAAGGGTGCATGCTCAATGGCGGTAGCAAAAGATGAAACAGATGTACTAGTCATCAGTCAACTAAGTACTTATCATGGATGGATATTCAATTCAGGTTGTTGCTTCCTTATATGTTCGACGAGGATGATATTCGATGAAGGATATGTACGCCCGGCGAGTGGAACTGTTCACTTGGCGGATTGCAAGGAGTGTGCAGTCACCGAGGTGGGAACGGTTACATTGGAGACATATGGTGGAGAACGTCACACATTGACAAGAGTTCGGCATGTTCCCGGCTTAAGGAGGAATCTGATATCTGTGAGGTTGCTTGAACTTGAAGGGTGTGAGGTATCACCTCAAGGTGGAGTCATGCGAGTTACCTACAAAGGGCGGCAATCCGAAAAAGTACCCGGAACAAGGGAGGATACCAACTAATAGGTGGACCAACCAGTGGGAGATCTGAGAAAAATCCAGGCCAAGAAAAGGACACCATCTCGTTAACGGTAGGTGCTCAGATTTCATCTGTAGTTATGTGCGAAACTACAAAGATGGTTGCAAACTCTAGCAGCCGCATTGGCGAAGGTGCAAGCTGTTGGAAGAAGGAAGACGTGGTAAGACTGACCACGCGGTACCGGCGAGCAGGTGGAGCTGGAAGGTGGTACAAACCTATGACATGGTGGGTCATAGAACAAGGAGGTGGTGTTAACCAAACTGCACAACAAAGGAGCTACCAGATGGAGGGGCTAGACTGGCTAGTACGGACATCAACTCACACATTGAGGTAATGTCCATATGCCCCTATGGTGGGAAACTTCCAAGGTGTGAGATAAAAAAAAAAGGAGGAGCCAATTTGGAGCAAATTCTTGAAGGAGCACGATGACCTCAGTGGATAAGAGTCAAGGTGGAGATTATTAAAGAAAGGGTGACTCATATCCAACTCTAATTAGGATTCAAAAGGTGTGCTAAAAGGAAACTTAGGGGAGTTCTAGTTGGAGTAGAATTCATATTCTCCTTGTAATAGGTTTGGATGAGTACTATATAAACATAAACCCCATGGGGGTGCCCATGGAGACATAACAAGCCATATCAATGAGTTTCATCCAAAGCAAGGTGCACGGGAGAAGTGGAGGCTACGTTTTCTTCAGCACTAGATTCTTGGATAGGGCAAGGATCCTAGGAGAAGTAGAGGCTAGGTTTTCTTTAGCACTAGATTCTTGGATAGGGCAAGGATCTAAGGATCCTAGAAGGAGTAAGAGGGGTGTGAGAGTGACAATCCCTTGTACTCTTTTGACGTTGTGCTTAAAGAATTTACGGTCGGCTTCACCAAATCTCACTCTTGTTTTCAATATTTTTTAACCATTATTTCAAGGTGTCTACTTGAGCGTTCTTGATAATGTGCACGCTAGTGTCATATCTTGTAACTCCGACCATATCTAGAGTTGTTGCGCATAACATTTCACCTCCCATTTTCTTGGAACCCTAGAATTGTATTTCGGTTTCCCCCAAAAAATGTCCGAACAATTTCTTATAGGAGTTGGTGACGTCCCCTTTCGGGAGAATTCTACTTCGCTGCTGGGCCGACGGCTGCCCGGCCCTAGGCCGTCCGCAACTCCGCATGACAGGACTCCCACCTCCACCAATCTGACTCACCAAGGAATATGCCTTGTCAATGGAGGTACCCGTGGCACTGGGGCCCCTTTGACCATCGCCATGCACGCTCTGAATATGACCAACTATCCCGTCACACTAGTGCTAGGAGAATGGGCCGGGCCAGGTGGGCTGGCACGGGCACGGCCCGATTTTTCAAGCCCGCGGCTCGGCCCGGCACGATTTCTGATGGGCCGGGCTAGCACGGCCCGAAATGGGTGCCAGGCCGGGCCTAAAAACCAGACACGGCGTGCCGCCCAGCCCGGCCCGACTGTACGGGCCGTGCTTGGGCCGGCCCGGCCGGAATAGGGACACGGGTCAGTTGTTTATATTTTGCGTGGTCTTTCATTACTCAGATCAATTTTTGTTCAATATGAAATTTGTAGATAATGTTGAGACGCATCTGTTTTATGTAGACAAGTTTTTCATTTGAGCAATGTATGAATTTATAAAAAATATTTTTGTCGCTGCCCGCTTTTGGGCCGACGGCACCGTCCTCGGTAATTCTCAATTTTCGAGGTCTTATGCTGCTCGGATGAATTTGGATTGAACATAAAAGTTGTAGATAATTTCGAGACGCATGTTTTTTGTATAAACAACCTTTTCATTTGAGCAACGTATGAATTTCTAAAAAATCATTTTGCCTGCAGTTTTCTTACTCGTGCCGTGCTCTGGCCGGCCCGCCGTGCTTTTGGGCCTTGCCGGGCCTAGATTTTCGCACTCTGTGCTGGCCCGGCATGGCCCAAAGTGCTGACAGGGCCGTGCCGGCCCGTTTTGCAACGGTCCGAGGCACGACGGGCCCGGGCCAGGCCGGCACGGCACGGCCCAACTCCCACCACTACGTCACACGGCGGCGAACCATTCGTCGGAATCGCCAACGGCGTAGCGGAGAATCCAATGTGATCCCCGTCGGAGAGATGCGATTTGGTATCTCTCACCGTGGCAGACACCTGATTTTTCGATGGAGAAGCCCTCGGGGACGGAGGAACGTCGCGCTCGGTCGGCAGCCCTAGGTCCTGGCTCGCCGCAGCAAATGTGCTCTAGTCCATTAGGGTTTTCATGGGCACAATCACCATCGCAGTCGCCACCGACGTCTCCCATCTCTCCCTCAATTGTTGCATACATGCTACTGTTCAATATGTCCAAATGTTTCTCTTGGATATGAATGTCAAAAGTAGCAAAGATCAATTTGTAACACTTGCACTTCCATTTTTTTTTTGAACAAAATTGCACTTCCAAATATGGTGGTGGAAATTTTCAGTTTCAAACCATTGCTATGGAAAGAGTTACCTGAATTAAATTTTACAATAGAAACATACGGTAAATAAAAGAGCATATTCAGCAAAAGAGTTGCATGAATTAAATTTGCATGTTTTCTTCCAGCCAAAGGTAACTTTCCCTCATCTATTTTTCGGAAATATGTTTATAGAACTGAAATAAATATACCCGCATTGGTAGTTTCTTTCATACCTTATTCCACAAACACCTTTTGACGCTAGTACATGGATAAACTTATTGACCTGCAATGATGCAATTCTATTTATTCCAAGCTCGCTTCAACACAGTAAGACGCTCTGCTACGGTTGTCATCTCAGGCCTCTGATCCACATCAAGGTTCAAACATTCCACGGCGATCCCTGCAAGACTGTCAAGAAGCACCGGATCTCTTGCCGCTGCAATTTCCATATCAAATAGCTCGGCCACTCCCTTTTCCTTGGTGTAAGCATCAATAAAATTCCTGACCAGGCTGTTGTTGTCAGAATATGTGGCTTTCTTCCTGCTAATGAGTTCAAGGAGGACAACTCCAAAACTGTAGACATCACTTTTATCAGTCAGTAGGCCTGTTTGTAGATATACTGGATCCATGTAAGTCATGTCTCCAATGACATTTTTGGTGTGTTGTGCTATGTCCTTGTTAATTAGTTTTGATATACCAAAATCTGAGATCTTTGGCACATAGTTGTCATTCAAGAGTATATTAGCAGGTTTGACATCACCATGGAGGACTGTAGTAGTAGTGCCTGAGTGCATATATGCTAGACCTTGTGCTGATTCTGTGGCAATGCTCAAACGCACACCCAAATTTAGAGGGACCCTAGTGCTTCCATGAAGAATGTCGTCGAGGCTTCCATTGGACACAAACTCATACACAAGCATTGGGACATCAACCTCTAGACAACAACCTATGAGCTTGACAATGTTCTTATGGATAACTTGAGATTGGATGATAACTTCATTTGCAAATTGCTCATTCTGTGCCACACTGACATTAATGGGCTTTTTCACAGCAACTTGTTGATTTCCATCAAGAGTACCCTTATAAACTTCACCGAAACCACCTTTTCCTATAAAATTTTCTCTTTTGATAAATGGCTTCAGTTCCTCCTTTTTGAAAATCTTTATAGTTTTTGCCTTTTCTAATGTGGGACCACCGTTCCTTTCAAAAAGTTCCCTCATCTTCCTTTTCTCTTTTTGAAGAAGCGCAATAAATATAACAATTGCCATCACTAGAATGCCACCAGTAGCACCTACATAATATATATGGAAAATGACCTCAATTATAAATTACCAAACATTCTAAAAAGTGATTGTAAGGGAAGAACCAACTAATTATTGGAAACAATCTTACACCCTGCATTTATGCTCCGTCATACCAGGTTTAGCTGGCATCACCCAACCCTTACTGAAGGTTATTTTCACAGAGTTCTCTGATTTTGCCCCTTGCACGCTGAAAATGGTGTAAATTCTATTCAAGATGTCTTATTGTAAGTTTGGGTTATAGTACTGTGCAATGTTATCATTTGATTGTTCAATTTTCCATTATAGACTGATAAAACTTATTCGCTTGTTGCCATGGTGAAATCTATCCAGATCGTGCTAGTGATTGTCGCATATCATGATTATGAGATTCGACAGATGGATGTCAAAATGACTTTTCTTAATGAAAATCTAAGTGAGGAAGTGTACATGGTACAGCCTGAGGGTTTTGTCGATCCTACTAATGCTAGCAAGGTATGCAAGCTTAGAAAGTCTATTTATGGACTGAAGCAAGCATCTCAAAATTGGAACCTTCGTTTTGAAGAAGTGGTCAAAGAGTTTGGCTTCACCAAGAATGAGGAAGAGCCGTGTATTTACAAGAAGGCTAGTGGGAGCGCACTGGTATTTCTTTCCTATATGTGGATGACATACTGTTGATCGGGAATGACATTCCGATGTTGGATGGTGTACAATATTATTTGAGAAAGAGTTTCTCAATGAAAGATTTGGGCGACACAACCTATACCTTGGGCGTAAAGATCTATAGAGATGGATCGAAAAGGTTAATTGGATTAAGCCAGAGTACGCACATTCACAAGGTGCTGAAACGGTTCAACATGCATGATTCCAAGAAAGGTTTCTTACCAATGTCACGTGGTAAAGGTCTCAGCAAGACTTAGTATGCTTCGACACTTGATGAGCAAGAGAGAATGAGTTGGATTCTGTACACTTCAACTATTGGATCCATCATGTACGCCATGCTATGTACGCGCCCAGATGTCTCGTATGCTTTGAGTGTCACGAGCAGATACCAATTGAATCCCGCTGATGATCACTGGGTGGCAGTAAAGAACTTCCTTAAGTACTTGCGAAGAACTAAGGAGATGCTCTTGGTCTTTGGAGGAGAGGAGGAGCTCGTCGTAAAAGGTTATGTCAATGCAAGCTTCCAAACCGATAGAGATGATTTGATATTGCAATCTGGGTTTGTATTCTATCTCAATAGTGGGGCAGTGAGCTGAAAGAGTTCCAAGCAAGAGACAGTAGCTGATTCCACAATGAAGCCAAGTATATTGCAGCTTCCGAAGCAGCAAATGAGGCAGTTTGGAACAGAAAGTTTGTTTATGAGTTGGACGTAGTCGTTAGTGCATCCTGTCTAGTGGACCTCTATTGCGACAATAGTGGTGCCATTGCACAAGTGAAGGAACCTAGGTCTAGCCAGAGGTCCAAACATATACTTAAACGATACTACCTGACCCGGGAGATCATTGAGAGAAGTGATGTGAAGATATGCAAAGTGCACACAGATCTAAATCCACAACCGAAGCATGAGGCACACACAAGAACAATGGGTATTCAATACCTGCATGATTGACTCTAGTGCGAGTGGGAGATTGAAAAGGATATGGTTTAGATCAACCATAGTGATGATTGTACCACTTATTTGTTCATATACGTATGATAACATTGTTTATCGGTTCCTTGAATAAATGTCATGGCTTTGTTCATTGGGTATGACTTGATTGTGAAACACAATGTTAAATGAAATTATTCTAAATGGGTCCCTGACCCATATCATCACGGGGAGCAGTGATGATTTGATCAGCACATATGTTGGTTGATGGAAATGTTTCACATACCATATATATGGAGATATCGAACTAATAATGTGGATACATGTTAGAGAACATGGGTAGTCGGATAGACCCACTCTGAGATGTTGTAAGATTGTTATCTCTTAATAGCGCCATCAGCGTATAGTCTCGAGTGGTATGCCTATGTGGTCCTTAGACCTAAGTTTGTCATAGATGCCTAGCATGTTGACTCGTATGCTTTGGTGCCATCTAATGCTACAACGTAAATGGGAAGTTATAAAGGTGACTATTGGGTATGCCATGATGCATTGCCAGGGGTGTGATAATCAAAATGGAATTTGCCCCTCCAGATAACGGGATAGATACCTCTGGGCCCCTCATCTGGATGGATAGGGAAAGCGCATGACTGTGCTAATGTGGCTAAAGAGTAAGTCATGGTTTGTATATATCACACTGTCGAGTGAAGTGGTCGAGCTATCAACAAGGGTGGCATGCATCTCGCCTTGAGCTTGACTGGTATATATCGTGTGGCAAAGGGATCGGTATGTGCAACGTACCAAGGTTCAGCCGAATATTGATTATGTGCATTCGAGAGTCAATACGTACTGCTAGGTGCCGCTGTTAATCGTTGGATCGGAAACGGGTTTTTGGATCCACGACCAACTTGTACCGGCCTAATGGGTCACACAATTAACGGGTTCGAACTGTCTAACGTGTTTGTGCGTGGATATGATCCGCGTAGGAAGTAGAAACCGTAGCGGGTCGAGGCCCACTAGCGTGTCTATAAAAGGTGAGACCAGGGGCGGCGCGACACATGAGTTGAACCTTCACCATGTCTAGCCGTCGTGCGCGCCCCCCAATCTCTAGAAACCCTAGCCGTGCGGCGAGGTGCTAGCACACTCCGCGCGGCATTCCTGCTCGGTACATGTGGATACTGCTAGAGGCGTAGCCGTCCATGGACGTGCTGTTTGATTGGATCTCCGGCGATCTCGGCGACTACTCCGACTACTCGGCAATCACTCGGCAAGCCTTCCAGACCACTCGGCGATCTTATTGGAGCTGATCGGAACGTGTACGACTACTTCCACGACGCGCAAGTCTTGTTCCACTGCATCGGCGCGTTAAGGGTAACGATCTATGATCCCCTACTCGCATGTGATCTTGGGTGAATCGCGTTATAATTTTTGAAATTGTGCTCGCGTAGCCTAACTGTTTCCCTTCAGATTTCGGTGCTTGCTCATGAGTTGCTTGCTCAGTGCTTACATGCGCTTGTCTTAAAGGCTGGATTTAGATTCCAATAATGTGGTATCAATAGTGCTTACCATTCTGTACTGCAGGTTGAAAGTCGGTGATCATGAAAGCCTACTACCAGGCTAGATGAACAGATGAAGCAGGCATAAAAAGTTCAGTATTCTTCAGAGTGAACAAATGCGTTATCTAAATGGAGACATGAATTCAATTCTTGATTTCCAATGCTTGTTTTTCTGGTGCTTCAAAACTAAAAATATTACAGATTCATTTCAACGAAGGTTATAGGAGTATGTAAATTTTCTTGTTAATGTTAATGACAATGGAATTCAAATGTTCAGGTCTAAAGCACACATGTTTTGAAATTGTAGCTCTAGGAGGCTCTGAAATTGTTTCTTCAGATTGCTCATGTATTGAATTTAAAAGCATTATCTATGTAATCACGTAATGCATGTATAGTTCTGTTTCTTGACCCACCTGACTGACTCTGTGCTTGATGCTGGAGAATAAGGTTGTTGTCAATGAAGAGGGGTCAAGAGGTGGATCAGCCAGGAAAAGAGGACGAGGATCAGCAGCAGGAAAATGAGAAGAACGAACTGGATAATGGAGTAGGAAGAATGGAGGATTTTCAGCATGCTTGCTGCTCTTTCCCTTTTGTAAATGGAAGCACTGTGCAGCACTGCAGGGGGCAGTTCTCTCACTGCATGTGGGTCCCACGTGGGCCCCACCACACGTGGGACCCACAGGCAGTGAGAGAACTGCTCTCTGCAGTACTGCAGGGGATATGCTTCCTTTTGTAAATGGTAGGCAGGCAGATGCATGATCTTGGCTGGTGGTTTCACTGTATTTAGCAGTAGTAGTACTGTTTGCTGATGAAGAAGATAATGTTCTTGGTTTTAGTAGTAGAGTTGATCAAGTATTTGAATACTGTCAGTTTGTATTGTGGACCATTGAATTAGTGATAAGATATTGGCAATCTTCATTTCTGAATGACCGTGGTTACAAGCCCTGATTGTAAATTAGAAATGTCCGTTCTAAAAAAAAATAGAAATGTTTGGTCTTGAATGTTTTGTTCATTTGCTCCGAATGCACATTAGGAATGGTAAATTATAAATCATGGATTTATTATTTTTCCTTCCATTTTCTCTAATTGGTTAGAGCAAACCCAACAAAAACTTCAAAGTACTGTAGCTGATGTAGACAGGCTGCTGGGAGGAGGGAATCTTTTAAAGTGTAGTGTAAATTGTGAAGGAAATTTAAAGGAAAGAATAGGGATATGGTGGTATAGTGATTTGAAGGGGCATATAGAGGGGCTGCTGGGTTTGCTGAGCATGTCCAATGGCAGGACTATGGGGACTATCCCTTCACTGTAGCAGTAGAGTAGTAGGTGTAGGGATGAAAATATGAGAGAAAAATGTTGAAAGTGGTAGAGTAATGATTGCATAGTGGCTAAATAGTGATGGGATAGTCCCCATATAGTCCTAGCATTGGAAATGCTCTTATACTCCAAATGCACATTAGGGCTGGTAGTCACTAGTCAACACTTGCTTGTTGCTTCAGGAGTTGGTGAGATGTGGTTATGGATCACCAAAGCCACTGCTACTAGCCATGGAGAATGAAAGGACTTCTGGCAACTAGCCATGGAGAATGGAAAGGCATCAGAATAGGGGTTAATTCTGGATACGATGCTACTGAACACTGCTTAAATGTAAAAATGATGAAGTGGTTCACTGGAAAAAGAGGCCGAGTTTAATGTAAATTTTTATTCAAAGTGTTGAAAATGGCAAAAGAACTGATACATCCCCACAACAATTTCTATCGTATGGCCATGCTTGTGGGGCTAGGAGAGTGCGATGATTTTTATTTCTCTCGCTGCAACGCACGGACATATTTGCTAGTACTGACACTAAAAAGTACAAATCTCACGGGAGCTCTCCTCTGCTGGCTCGTTTCTTAGTTCCGGTGGCTCGCATTGTAGGATTGAATATTACCTAATTATTACTTATCCCTTAAATTTGCACATATTGTCAACCCCACCTAGGGGTGGGAATGGATTGACCCACGATCCATTGGAACCGATCCACGGGATCTATTACTAAATAATGGATCAATGGATCAATCCATTGGGTTATCTACTTGATCCTGTTGAAGTATAAGTGAATTGTTCTTCTTTCTCCATCAGCTTAGGCTTTTGGGCGAAATGGTTAGGGCATGCAGCTCAATATGGTATCAGAGCCAGAGGTCTGAGTGCGATGATTTTTATTTCTCTCGCTGCAACGCATGGACATATTTGCTAGTACTGACACTAAAAAGTACAATTCTCACGAGAGCTCTCCTCTGCGGGCTCGTTTCTTAGTTCCGGTGGCTCGCACTGTAGGATTGAATATTACCTAATTATTACTTATCCCTTTAATTTGCACATATTGTCAACCCCACCTAGGGGTGGGAATGGATTGACCCACGATCCATTGGAACCGATCCACGGGATCTATTACTAAATTATGGATCAATGGGTTAATCCATTGGGTTATCTACTTGATCCAATGGATCTTAAGGGTCAATCCATTTTAAACAAGAAATACCCAAAACTTTAAATATTAAATATGCCATCCGTCCTGAAATATAAGGGATTCTAAAGATTTTGTATTAGATTAAGAAAGATGAGAAAAGGCTATGATGCCCCTACTAACTTCTATTCCCAATGTTCTTTTAAGATAAATAAAAAGATACAAAATTCTCTCACATGAGCATTTACTACTCACAACTACTCTCATCATATTATTAAATCAGATAGTACTAGGTCACTAAATGCCTAGAATCTCTTATATTTGAGGACAAAATTTAAATGCTTCAAATCCCCTATATTTTAGGACGGAGGGAGTATCATGTAATTTTTAAAATTATAAATTCTTCAAATCTTATAGTGCAAAAGTGATATGGATCGACCCTGAAAATCCATTAGGTCAAAGGGGTCAGATCCATATGATGCATATAGTTTTTTGGAGCGACTCATTTGATCCAATGGGTTAATTTTTTTGGATCGATCTGATGATCTAATGGATAATTGTGATCTATGTCCATCCCTAACTCCACCTACTATCCAATCTCCACGCCTGCTCCACGGCTGCTGCTCCCACAACACCATTGCCCCCTCGCTATCTTCCGCCGTCAGTCCATCACTCTAAACCTAGGTGAATGAAATATGGCAAGATATAATAAATATCGCGCATGCTTACCCACGGCAACCTTTGCTAGCAGAGGGAATGGATCGGTGCAACTTCCTCCTCTATTTTTCCATCCGTCTCTGCATCCGCATTCGTATCCCCCATCGGTGTTGACGCACTTCTGATGATCGCCGCTGCATATGGTTTTGTCCAAACATTCGTTGATATCTGCGTGTTAAAAAAGCTAGTACGTATTACATGAATATTGCAATTAATTTATAAAAATTTATCGCGCACGACCGTACCTTGGCATCCATTGGTTACATATGGGTTGCCTTCATAACCGTCAGAACACCGGCAGCGATAGCCAGGACCATCAGCTGCTGCGCCGCACGAGCTGTTGCCGCTGATGCATGCGTAGTCGTCGGGTGGCCGTTGTCCTTGCGCTGGGCACGCGCCTCTCCTGACGGCGAAGTCCAGAACCAAGGGGACGCCCCTTGGGACCTTGTTGGCCATGTATGCCTTGTCGCCGTACACGTCCCTCACGGTGTAGTTGTACCAACCCTTCTCCACCAGCATGCCGAAGGAGCAGTTCTGAACCTCCGACATGCCGACGTAACTCACCCGGTCAACGACGACAACGAGTTGGCCGTCTAGGCCTTTGCTGCTCGCGGCCTCGCAGCAGCCTTGTCCCGTGCAGGCAGACCCGTCTCCGGCGATCTCCATCTGATACCTGGCCCGCGAGACGCAGCTGATTATGCCGGCCCCGTCGGTGCCGCTCACCGACGTTGTGAGCCGGGAATCGGCGTTCAAGCCGATGCCGATGAGGACATTGTGCCTTGAGATGAAGAAAGGGCTAGGCACCCAATGAACCTGACGCACGAAGGAGCCGTGTGTGAGGTTCGTGGGGCAGCTGGAGCTGAGCGCGGTGTAAACCCTTGCCTCGCCACGGTCGACCGACACATCGATAAGCTCGATTGGCGATGGCTTAGAGCTCACCCACGATTCAGTGTCGATGGGCTGGCCGGCGTCTCTCCTTGAGTAGTAGCTGCCGGTCGTCCACACATATACCGTTCCATTGAGGAAGGCGCGAGGCGGATCGAACGTCTTGTTGCAGACGACTTCGAAACCCGGGAGGAAGCATCCAGACTCGACGGCGAACCCGAACGGGTAGGGGATGCTCACGCTGCCGCAGGTCCTGCTGCATGTGGTCTGCGGCTTGGCCGTCTGCTGTTCAGCAATGGTTGCAAGACTCATCACCAGGGCTATCATTGCCAGAAGCAGCTTTGGCCACGGGTGGCTTGCCCTGCAAATCATACTGGTCCTTACCATTGCAGGCTGCTGGTAGCTACCTGTAGTAATAATTGCAGAGTACCTAGCTAGGACGAAAGAGCTGATCAGCTGAATATTTAACGAGTTTTCTATCCATCTTAGACGTCTGGGATCCATTGGAAACAAAGTCCTTTTTTTTTTTAATTCGGAAGCACACTAGAAAAATCTGAGAGATATTTTTCAATGATTTTGCAATGGGGACTGGGGACAGGTCATCGCAGGTTGGTCGTGACACTAGAAAAATCTGTAATAGTTGTTGGAATTGGTTTTATACCGAGTATGGTTTTCCACTGTCGTGACCCCGGTGCTACGCACAAGGAATCCAACATCATGAACAGTACTATCCTAGGCAGCTAGTACCTCATGATAGACAATTAGGTGGAGATCATCGCAATGCAACAATAACTAAATAAAATAGAGTTTACATATAGCAATCATCTGCTTTTACATTAATAAACGGGCATTCCCGTTGAATAGTCCATGAGAATCTGGACAAATTGCGATGATATCCAAGGCGCCAACCCTCGGACATCACAACTAGCCAGGCACACCTCCAGAAGGACCCTATGGGTCTTGGCTTAATCCTGAATAACAAATAATCCACAATTCTTGTATAGTGAGGATGTGGCTCCTCAGCAAGCAGTCTTGCTTAATAATGAATGCGAGGATCAAGGCTATGGAGGTTGTTTTACAAAAAACCTATTGTCTAACAAATTTTATTTGTCAAGTTTATTAAGTTAATGCATGAACACAATATCCTCCGATAATCAAAGGGATGTGCACCCGAGCAATTAAGCCAACACCAACCTACACTAGTCAAGTTATTATTTGAAAGGGTGAATTCTACATGTGCAAACCTTCCGCTCCGTACATAACCGTGGCTATCATGATAGTTTTAACTCTACAGAGTGTGTATACTTTGCCCACAAGCCACGTCTCAATCCTTAAGGAAGAAACTGTACAAAGCCCTTCCAGCAATACTCCAACCACCACTTCGCCAACCCCTTTACTTTAGTTTCCCTCGGCCTGACCGATACCTGCCCCGGTAGTGGCCTACTGCTTGCTCGATACCGCATCGGGTCATTCCACATTGAAGCCATTCGTCTTCAGAATTGACACTCTGCCTTCCCTAGGTGGCCGCCATTTTGGCATAGCAACAATCCTTATCTGTCCACCTACGAGCCAGGGGTTAGTGGGCTTTGTAGTGTACCAGGCTAGGATCCAAGGCACGAGGCCAAAGGCACATGTGGTTGTACTGTATAGTTTGGTCTAGTAATACACAAGCTTGTGTTCTTAATAGAGGAGACCCTTCCATGCTTCAACCACATCCCAGAACCATCCATGCCGGGTCTCCCCTAGCCATCTAAGTTGACACAGAGCCTTTTCCAGTCGGCTTTGTTGGGATGGTTGATGCTATGAAGAGAAAAGCCGATGACTCTGGAGAAAGCTCTGGTCGGCTTAAGGTACTTGTTGGTTCCAAAAGTATTGTGGTGGTCGGCTTAAGGTACTGTTGGGAAGAAGGGATGTCATTACCTACCATTGAGAATTGCCCTATCAATCACGTGTTTGCTCCATCTGTAAAGAGGGCATCGGTAAAAGATCGCTTGGTGTTTCCTGAAAAGAAAGCTGATGATATTCCGATAGGGACAAATACCGATGTGCATCGTCCTACTAGAGTGTCATTACCACGATGGTGCCCAAGAGGAATTACTAAGTCTCAGAAACATTGTTTGCAAAGGATTAGAAATACTGAAGCAAAAGAAGCTGAAGCTGAAAAATTCAGGGACGCACTACTAGACCAAGTAAAGCTGATGAGGCCGGCTAGGGGCAAGCAAGAGTGGAGGCCTAAGATGAAATCGGCAATTGTAGTTGATACTAAAGCCGATTCCGATGAAGCTTCAATTGCTACAAATATGGTTTGCCTATTGCCTCGGGAATTTATGTGTGACTATGAGGAAGCTGCAGCTGAACTCATTATTGGAGCTGAAGATGCTATATTCAAGAAACCTGAGAATTCCCGATTACACTTGAAGCCATTGTTCATTATGGCCTATGTGAATGGAAAACCGATTTCGAGGATGATGGTGGATAGTGGAGCCACTGTAAATCTAATGCCATATTCTGTTTGTCGAAAAATTAGAAAATCTATAGAAGATTTGGTAAACACCAATATGGTGCTAAGTGACTTCAACGGAAATCCGACAGAAGCCGAAGGAATTCTAGTGATGGAACTCATAGTGGGTAGCAAGACAATTCCGACAGCTTTCTTCGTGATTGAAGGAAAAGGAAGTTATAATGTGCTGTTGGGAAGAGATTGGATACACTCCAATTGCTGCATTCCATCGACATTGCATCAGATTCTGATCCAGTGGGTTGGTGAGCAAATAGAAGTGGTTAGAGGAGAATCTTTAACTGCAGAAACTGATTGTGCTGGAATTTATGACAATCTGAAAGCACTATCGGGAAAACCTTTGGAGGACTGTGACTTCATCAGTTTTAGCAAATCAGGCTTTAAGCCGACGATGCTAGAAGCACAGTCTATGGCTCAAGGACACGAGGGTTTTTTATGGGAACCACGACTCTAGAGGAGATGGAATATAAACTAGGCCAAGGCTTTATATCGGCTGATGAACTTGAAAAAGTCGATATTGGATCAAATGGAAAAGAGATGCCCACTTATATAAGTAAAAAGTTGCCGCGGAAATATAAGGATCGACTTATTCAAATTTTAAAGGATCGTGTTGATTGCTTTGCTTGGGAATATCATGAGATACCTAGTCTAAGCCAATCCATAGTTGAGCACAAGATTAAGATGAAGCCTGGATTTTGGCCAGTAAAGCAAGCACCAAGAAAAATGAGTTGGAAAATTTACGATCAAGTAAAGGCCAAAATTCAAAGATTGCTAGATGCGAAGTTTATTCGGCCGTGCAAATATGTCGATTGGATTTCTAGCATTTACCTGTTGGGAAGAAAGATTCTGATAAGATTCGGGTGTGCATCGATTTTCGTGATCTGAACAAAGCAACATATAAAGATGAATATCCGATGGCAATTGCCGATCGACTTATTGATGCTGCCTTTGGCAATCGGTTTATCAGTTTCTTGGATGTCAATGCCGGTTATAATCAGATTTTTAAGGCTGAAGAAGATGTGAACAAGACAGTATTTAGGTGCCCAGGTGCTATCGGCTTATTTGAATGGGTTGTTATGACTTTTCGGCTGATAAGTGCTGGAGGTACATATCAAAGAGGGATGAACTTAATTTGCCATGATTTGATCAGTAAATTGGTTGAAATATATATTGATGACGTGGTGATTAAATCCTAAGAAGAGGAACAACACTTAGCCGATATTGTGAACGTATTGGATCGGTTTCGGAAATATGGCATGAGGATGAATCCAAAGAAATGTGCTTTTTGAGTATCGGCCGAAATTTTTTTGGGGTTTATGGTGCATGAGAGAGAAATTGAAGTGCATCCCAATAGAGTTAAGGCAATTCTGAAAACCAAACCTCCGGACACAAAGGTTTGTCTACAAGGGCTGATTGGTAAAATCAATTATTTGAGAAGATTCATCTCAAACTTATCGGAAAGGATTATCCCATTTTCTCCATTACTCAAGTTGAAAAATTCCGATAAGTTTGTTTGAGGACCAGAACAGCAGAAAGCATTTGATAATATCAAAGAGTATTTGATCAATCCACCTGTTCTGATTGCCCCAAGAGAAAATTTGCTGTTCAAGTTGTACCTATCAGTATCTGAAAAGACGATAGGAGCAGCTCTGGTCCAGGAAATTGATGGGAAGGAACATGCAATTTTCTATCTGAGAAGAAAACTATTGGATCCAGAAATCTGAAACACAGGCGCAGTGAACACAGGAAGGCACTCGCAATACTACTGCAGAGTGGAGAGGAGAATGGCCGCTTGAGCAAGTGCCTTGTAGGAAGGAACAATGATAATGGAGGTTGAGTATTGACTTTCTGAAAGGAGGTGCCTTGCAGGAAGAAGGGAAAGGATGCGGGAGCTGTCCAATGCCCGTTGGGCAGCAGCACGTCCAACGCCCATCTAGGGCTGCTAGTGGCTTCAAGTCCAATCCATTGCTAAACCAAACCACCGTATTAAATCCTACTTCCTCTGTTCCAAATTATAGTTCAATAATGACTTTTGGACAAAACTTTTGACCATTTGTCTTATTCAAAAAATTTTATGCAAGCATAAAAAAAATGTAAGTCATTCTCAAAGTATGTTTAATGATTTAGATGCCAGCGTCCGGACGTCCGGACGCACGCACGCTGGTCGTACCTGCCGCATCCGTCAGATCGCACATCGAACGGCTCCCAATTAAAAAAGCGCGCTCCCTTGCATGCGGTCTACCTTGATGAAAACACATGGGCCCCGCCCTGCATGCATGTGGGACCGCCCCCCCACTCCACGTCTTTTTATGGGGAAGGCAGCACGCAACCATGTTCACACCAAGACTGTGCAAATATCTATGGGATCTTCTGTGGTGCGCATGGTCAAAATCAAAGAAGCAGCCAACGAAAACTTAGAAAAATCTAATGAAACTTGAATGGATAACTAATGAAACTTAGAAAAATAACCAATCAAACTTGACAAATACCTATTGAAACTTGGAAAATATCTATCGAAACATGGATGAAACCTGATGAAACTTGGATGAAACCTGGTGAAACTTGATGAAACATAGATGAAACTTGATGAAACTTGACAGTCTAGGAAGTTTAATGAGTATGAAATCTAAGTATAGGCGAAAACCCAAGTTTCAATGCAAAAATTCCATGTTTTATGAGTACAAATCCAAGTTTCGAAAGAAAATGTTGAAGTTTCATTAAGCGAGATTTGAAGTTTCAATAGTGCACAGAAAAATATTTTACCCCCTGGCGTCTGAACACACGGCTCGCGCGCACAAAAAATCCCCAGTCACATGCAGCAAAAAGCGTTTGTGAGCTGCAGCACCGAGCAAGCAAAAAGGCAGTCATGTAGTCACGTGGATGGAGCATGCAAAGGGACAGCAGCCGGCAAAAAAACAGGCGTGCAGCCAGGGTCTCCTCTCGTGAGCCGTGCGGCCCATGAGCGCAAGCGCGTCCGTAGCGCCGGACGTCCGGACAGTAGTGTTTTTATAAAATAAATTATAACAAAATAAATAATATTTACGTATTTTTTTGAATAAGATGAATGGCCAAAACGGAGATTTAAAAGTCAACAGTAAACTATAATTTGGAACAGAGGGAGTACCTTTTAAACCCAATCCAATCCGTTCCACTTTTCATTAAACCCAACGTAGACCAACTTGAAAATTGCAAAAGATATAGCTCAAACCGAAGGAGAAGATTCCTTGCATCGATGGCTACCCACCCACACGTGATCTCTGATGAGATAGGGGAAGCTTTCTTTTTATCAATTCTAAAAATGAGCCTTGCATCGATGGCTACAAAAAAACAATGACCTTTGTGTAGAAGTTTTGGTCACATTAAACTATAACCTTTTGTTGAGCTTGACCTGGTTTTCTTATATATTAGTATATGTTTGAAGTATATATAATCGGCCAAATTGATCAATCCATACTGTGTACTTACGTTGGTGCATCTTGAAGTGTTTCAAACCATATGTTTATTTCGATTTGAATTAATCGAATTCCTTCTGTTGAAAAAACTAAAACCATATTGTATAGGATTATCGTGCCTTATGTCCAAAATAGATATCAGCATAGAACATGTGCAATTGACACTAAAATTTTTACCACATGAAAATGATATTAGGGAATGTACAATGTCCGAGCTAGATGCTATCTCATCTCGCTATGAATCATGTTACACATCCTTATCATAGTAAGAGGCCGAAGTCAAGGCACATAATCATTGAAGTCAGCGAGAAAGGCGAGCCTCTGAAGCCAGCAGAGGCGATTGGGCCGTTTAGATCGACTTTCGGATTGATTGTTAGGGACCACGTGTCCATTAGCATTGTGAAATGGGACGACGTACCTGCAGAGCTCAAGAACACGCTATGGACCAATATGAAAGAAGTATTCAACTTCCCCGAAGGGACCGAACAGAAGGTGAAGAGTTACACATTGAAGAAGATGTCAATGGCATTCAAGACGTTCAAGAAGAAGTTAAAAAACGAGTACGTCAACAATAATGTAGTCCCCGACTTCAATAAATACCAAAAGCTGCAAGATCATTGTTGGCGATAGTTACGCTCAAAGAAATTAATCCGCAAGCGCACGGATATCGTTGAAGCCTTTCACCCTAGAGTATTCTGGGGTATCGAATCCACAGGGAACAAGAAGCTACCAGTCTTGAATTAATCTTATCTAGATGGGAGAGAGAACAATTAGGAAGGTCAAGAGGGTCTTCTGGTTTCGTTCACACTGGCCTAAGAGTGAGCACTTAGTTCTATGCTGGCTTTATTTACGTCGGAGCACGGCAGGCCCGCTACCCGCCCACCTTCACTTAAGAAGCCTGGAGAGTTACGGTCACCCCCGAAGGGCCCTACGGAGCCAACCTTAACGTGGTGGAACGTTACTAAGGATAGACAGGACTGTCACCACCTGCTACCATCCACGACAGTCCGTTGGGTCTAGGCGTCAACCAAGGTAATTACTAGTCTAGACACCGCGTCTACACTAACAATTACTACTTTACTAGTGCACCAAGTAAAGTATTCACAAAAGGCAAAGTATATCTCACCAGTTGCAAACGGGGTTCTCACTAAATAAACTAGCATTGAACTAGAAGTACTTTATAAATAAAAGAGCATGGTTACAGTGTTACCAGACTGAAGAGGAGAACTTCACTCGAAGCCGAGCTTCATTCCCGACGTACAAGTAGGAGAGAGCCGGGGGCTCCAGCTCATCTCAAACACTCTCACCTCACCTCTCTTCCTACTCTAATACAATGTGGAACTAAATCCTTCTCTTCACCATGATCACAAATGAGGGTGAACATCTCCTTTTATAGTGTGCCGGAGCGAGCGAGTGAGTGCCACGTGTTGGGACAAGTGTCACTCAACCCCCCTCCGAAGGAGAATCCAAAGCGGCCCCGGGGGTAGGTCGGCCGGCCTAGGTGGGTCCGCCGGCCCAGCTTCGGTTGATCCCGGCCCTCCAAATCGCCTGGGATACTCCTTGTGTGGTGTAGATCATCTCCCTAGGACGGTTTGGCAGTTGGAGACCGGTAGCATTGGGTTCCTTTAGAATCCTATGCATTCTTGTGAAGCAATCCCTGTTTCTGGATCAAACCGACTTGCGTGGATGGTTGGGATGGCCTCTAGGTGTGTTGCTTGGCGTGTGGGAAAGAAACCGACGCAAATTGGCCAAAAAAAAGGGGCCGGCCGACCTGAATTGGGTCAGCCGACCTGATCTGGGTCGGCCGGCCGGTCTGGTCTGGTCCGGTCAGGCTCATCATCTTCCGGAGCTCATTTCTCCCTCATCCGAGCTCCAAATATAGCAAATAATATGTGCGTTCCGATTGTCTCGATGAGCTCTTCATCATGGTGCAGTCCATTTTGTCATTTGATGAATTTTCAAAATATGTTTAATTTAAACTCCATCTTTCGTTCGATTTGCATACAGCCGATAATTCATCTTTTCTTGTGTATGCCTGCAAAACATGAGAGTACACCAAAACTCGTGGAACTCATTAATGTTAGCCTCAATGTAGTTTGAGTTTCTTTATTTTGTAGATATGTTGACGGTCAAAAGCATACAAAATACTACAAATAAGGACCGTCAACAATCATTGGGATAAATTTGTAGGGTACAAAACTTCCCAACAAGGTCAGAGTATGAGTGAAAAGAATAAGAAAAATGCGGCGAAGAACCGATACCACCATCGTCTCGGTCCTGGTGGTTACCGCAAGGCGATACCCAAATGGGAGAAGAGGGAACATGACTTGGTTGTGAAAGGTGTCCAACCCGTAACAATGAGATGGTCCGACAGATCGAGGAATTGGTTCTTCGGTCATGACGGTGGAAAAACACCTCCTCGACCTTGAGGAGAAACTACGCGCGACAAAGACGATTATACAAGAAACAGTTCGAAGAGAGGTGCAGCTAGCCTTGAGCCAAGCGCGGGAGACTGGTCAGCAGAAACCGCCCAGTAATCCCAACGCCATCAGCCCCTCCATGCGGCGGAGCAGCTGCGCTTCCGGTGGGCTACCCGAAGAGGACTTGACCCGCTATCCCATGGACGACATCACGCAGCCGACACCTTGTGAGCTGCACTTCGAAGCGCAGAACCTCTCCATCTAGGCGGCTGAAGGTATGGCTTACCCAGTGGAGGCAGAGAGTAGGTCATCCATGGCCAACAGGTACCCCTGAGCTACGCCAAGGTCTCTGTGGACAAGGTATGCCAGGGGTATGGGGACCTTGACCTCAACAATGAAGGAGGTGACGGGACCATGAAGCTAGGAGATGCAGTACACAATTTCGTCATGTGGTGCAAATGGTTCATAATTTTTCAAGGTAACATGCTCGTGTCCCCTCCACGGTCTCCTGCATCAACTCCTCAACGAATCCTCTCACACGAAACCCCAACTAAGACACTGGCCAAGACAGACCACCCAACTAAGCAAATAGCTCCCAAGAAGGTGCCGGCTCGGTCAAGCCAGCCTGATGTGGCCTAGCACCTTACAAGAAGACAGGATCCAGGTCATCCAAACAAAAACCTCCGAAGCTGCCGTATGATATGATCGAAGAGGAAACTGAGTGGATAGAAAGAGGCCAGGTCACCGCACATTTAGCAAAGAAACCATCTCAACCGAGGGTCTAGCCCGATACGGATGAATGGCACAAAGGCAGGAGGTGTATCTTACCGTTGAAGGATAAGATCGACAAACCAAAAAGACCATCTGTATCAGACTACGAGCGCATCTTGCGTAAGGAATCTGATAAGGGAACATCAGAGGAGCAGATTCTAGAAGAGGATGCGCAGAGGAATTTCTATAATGAAGTCAGGCTTGATGCAGATCAGGTCTTGGGCCTTAAGGACATCCCCTTTGCAGAGGTACAATGAAAATTTGTGAAAGGTACATTGCTCGTCAGGCGTGAGGAGCTTCCCCGGCTAACAATGAAGATGCGGCAACTCCATGATTGGTATTTGCGCGCAACCGAAAATGGTTTGGACTCGATAGCCGTCGTCATCAAGCAACACCATTTCTACCGTGGGAACTTTGACTTCATGATTGAATGAGAGGTTCTGTACGAACTATATTAGGGAATGGCCCTCGACGTTGCCATGATGAGTTGTTGGTCAATGTAAGTGTATTGTTTGTAAATTTCGATCATGCCCGCCGGTATACTATACTAAGTTGGAGGCCTAACCAATTTTTTCTTATGTAGAATGGAGATAAAAAGATGCCTAAGAGAGGGAATTCACAAATTTGGCTTTCTTGACCCAATAGTCATTAACGAGAAAATAGCTAGAAAGTACCCAAAAGACACAGATGATACCATTTACGAAGGGCTAATGGGACAATGACACAAGAGGCATATACTTCTACCCTACGAATTTGAGTATGTGGTTTCGTACCGCCTTATTTTAATTCTTTTTCTTAACACACTGTTATAACTAATTAGTAAACCGCGTTGACATATATATGTGCAGCTTTCACTGGGCCCTTTTTATTATAGAGCTAGATCATAGCAAGATCACAATCATGGACTCGAAAAGGGAACCTGTTGAAAAGTACAAAGACTTCATCGCCATGCTCAACCAGTACATTGCTCTTCTATTCATTATCTTACTAGTTCTGTTTCTCCATATCAAACAAATTCAATTATATATAACTTGTAATCAAATGTGCAGTGCCTTCGCAACGTTCTGCAAGAAAACCGTGGGAACATTCAAGACGCGTTTCGAGTTGTACCTCGCTAAATATGTATGTATATCATATAACGAGTATTTTGTTAGTTAACGTAATTTCCATGCATCTATTTCACGATTTCAACTTTTCCACGACAGGTCTTGCATCAGCCATATGGAAACAATTTATGCGAATACTAAGTGTGCGAGATGATGCACAACTTCATCGGGGGCACCGCTAAGTACACAAGAAAAAATGCAGGTTTTGGGGAGAGTAATATATAATTACTATCTTAATAACGCCTAGCTAGCTACTTCGGACATTTTCTATAGTTTCAAAGATTGATAAGTTAATTTTCTATTTAAAGATAGATTCCCCTAAAAATGGTGGCAAAAAGGTTTGGAAAAAGGTTCAGAACTCTGGCCAGTACGTGTCAAAGCAATTCAAGAGCATATCCGATAGGTAAGCATCACCACCCTTTTGTTAATAAGATTCCGAAGCTTTTGAAAAATACTAGCCAACCGTTGAGGAGCGATGCATGAAAAAGATCCCGATAAAAAGTGTATGTGCACTTGTGTACATTGTATGATACTTATGTATAGCTAGCTAATGTGATATATGGTTTGGTTTCCCTAAAAAAAACATATTTTTTGTAATTTAAAGTTTATTGAATATGTTCTTTCGATTTTAGTTATCAACCAACTGTGCATCTGCTAATTGTGTTAAATGTGGTTTAGTTAATTGTGACTAAATAAGCATAACAGACAGGGGTAAAAATATAAATAAATTACATTGCAAATAAAAAATACACTGTATACACCTCTGTCCTGGTTGGAGCAACCAACCGGGACAATAGAGTCCCCAGCGGCCGCTCCTAAGCATCGCCATGTGCGCACATCTCAGTCCCGGTTGGTAGCTAAAACCGGGACATATAGAAGCTGCCCAGCTGCTGCGCTACGTGTATTTGGGGTCAGCCTATCGATGAGAGATAATCCCGGTTCCTGTAACCTGGACTGATGCCCAGCAGGCATCAGTCTCCATGGGCTGTCCCGCTTCAAAAACTGGGAGTAAAGCCCGTTCCAAACCGGGACTGAACGCCCGTTTCCTAGTAGTGTTTATTTACTTACATATGGACGTTAGCGTTAATGCATGCTAGGTACAGCTCATGAGATCCAGAATTAATAATTTTCAAACGATGGAGTGCACATGCCATCACGTACATATTCACATGGTTAGTAGTAGATGGCTAAACGTCATAAACTTCTTGGTCTTTATCAAGCAATCCAAAGCCTGTGACGCCTTTTGCGTGTTGCAAAAGATATAGCTCAAATTACTACATATTAACTGCAAGTGGGTCTTGAAAATTGGAGACTGAAATAATATATATAATGTTAATTGGACGAACAAAGTTGTGCCACACGTGTTCGCCCTTTTGTTCTATATTGAATTTAGTTATTAAAACAATGTTTTCACTGGTCTTGACCACAAGAATAGTTCAATTTTTAAAAAAATTCTTGCAGACAATCGGGCTAGACCACCTCCTTTTGTGGGCTAAGCAACTGGCCACACTACTACGGATCGGGACTTCCCAAGCGGCTCATCACAAGCGGTTAGCTTTAACCCGCTTGCGACCCGATCGCCACAAGCGGTTCATGGCCAACGGGTGGGAGGGTGGCGGGAAAGGGCATATGCAAGCGGTTCGTAATATAAACCGCTTGCAGAGACAGCACACTGTAAGCGGTTCTTATCACGAACCGTTTACAGAGTACTTCAAGCGGTTGACGATACAAACCGCTTACAGTGTGCTGTCTCTGCAAGCGGTTTATATCACGAACCGCTTGCATATGCCCTTTCCCGCCACCCTCCCACCCGTTGGCCATGAACCGCTTGTGGCGATCGGGTCGCAAGCGGGTTAAAGCTAACCGCTTGTGATGAGCCGCTTGGGAAGTCCCGATCCGTAGTAGTGTGGCCAGTTGCTTAGCCCACAAAAGGAGGTGGTCTAGCCCGATTGTCTGCAAGAATTTTTTTAAAAATTGAACTATTCTTGTGGTCAAGACCAGTGAAAACATTGTTTTAATAACTAAATTCAATATAGAACAAAAGGGCGAACACGTGTGGCACAACTTTGTTCGTCCAATTAACATTATATATATTATTTCAGTCTCCAATTTTCAAGACCCACTTGCAGTTAATATGTAGTAATTTGAGCTATATCTTTTGCAACACGCAAAAGGCGTCACAGGCTTTGGATTGCTTGATAAAGACCAAGAAGTTTATGACGTTTAGCCATCTACTACTAACCATGTGAATATGTACGTGATGGCATGTGCACTCCATCGTTTGAAAATTATTAATTCTGGATCTCATGAGCTGTACCTAGCATGCATTAACGCTAACGTCCATATGTAAGTAAATAAACACTACTAGGAAACGGGCGTTCAGTCCCGGTTTGGAACGGGCTTTACTCCCAGTTTTTGAAGCGGGACAGCCCATGGAGACTGATGCCTGCTGGGCATCAGTCCAGGTTACAGGAACCGGGATTATCTCTCATCGATAGGCTGACCCCAAATACACGTAGCGCAGCAGCTGGGCAGCTTCTATATGTCCCGGTTTTAGCTACCAACCGGGACTGAGATGTGCGCACATGGCGATGCTTAGGAGCGGCCGCTGGGGACTCTATTGTCCCGGTTGGTTGCTCCAACCAGGACAGAGGTGTATACAGTGTATTTTTTATTTGCAATGTAATTTATTTATATTTTTACCCCTGTCTGTTATGCTTATTTAGTCACAATTAACTAAACCACATTTAACACAATTAGCAGATGCACAGTTGGTTGATAACTAAAATCGAAAGAACATATTCAATAAACTTTAAATTACAAAAAATATGTTTTTTTTAGGGAAACCAAACCATATATCACATTAGCTAGCTATACATAAGTATCATACAATGTACACAAGTGCACATACACTTTTTATCGGGATCTTTTTCATGCATCGCTCCTCAACGGTTGGCTAGTATTTTTCAAAAGCTTCGGAATCTTATTAACAAAAGGGTGGTGATGCTTACCTATCGGATATGCTCTTGAATTGCTTTGACACGTACTGGCCAGAGTTCTGAACCTTTTTCCAAACCTTTTTGCCACCATTTTTAGGGGAATCTATCTTTAAATAGAAAATTAACTTATCAATCTTTGAAACTATAGAAAATGTCCGAAGTAGCTAGCTAGGCGTTATTAAGATAGTAATTATATATTACTCTCCCCAAAACCTGCATTTTTTCTTGTGTACTTAGCGGTGCCCCCGATGAAGTTGTGCATCATCTCGCACACTTAGTATTCGCATAAATTGTTTCCATATGGCTGATGCAAGACCTGTCGTGGAAAAGTTGAAATCGTGAAATAGATGCATGGAAATTACGTTAACTAACAAAATACTCGTTATATGATATACATACATATTTAGCGAGGTACAACTCGAAACGCGTCTTGAATGTTCCCACGGTTTTCTTGCAGAACGTTGCGAAGGCACTGCACATTTGATTACAAGTTATATATAATTGAATTTGTTTGATATGGAGAAACAGAACTAGTAAGATAATGAATAGAAGAGCAATGTACTGGTTGAGCATGGCGATGAAGTCTTTGTACTTTTCAACAGGTTCCCTTTTCGAGTCCATGATTGTGATCTTGCTATGATCTAGCTCTATAATAAAAAGGGCCCAGTGAAAGCTGCACATATATATGTCAACGCGGTTTACTAATTAGTTATAACAGTGTGTTAAGAAAAAGAATTAAAATAAGGCGGTACGAAACCACATACTCAAATTCGTAGGGTAGAAGTATATGCCTCTTGTGTCATTGTCCCATTAGCCCTTCGTAAATGGTATCATCTGTGTCTTTTGGGTACTTTCTAGCTATTTTCTCGTTAATGACTATTGGGTCAAGAAAGCCAAATTTGTGAATTCCCTCTCTTAGGCATCTTTTTATCTCCATTCTACATAAGAAAAAATTGGTTAGGCCTCCAACTTAGTATAGTATACCGGCGGGCATGATCGAAATTTACAAACAATACACTTACATTGACCAACAACTCATCATGGCAACGTCGAGGGCCATTCCCTAATATAGTTCGTACAGAACCTCTCATTCAATCATGAAGTCAAAGTTCCCACGGTAGAAATGGTGTTGCTTGATGACGACGGCTATCGAGTCCAAACCATTTTCGGTTGCGCGCAAATACCAATCATGGAGTTGCCGCATCTTCATTGTTAGCCGGGGAAGCTCCTCACGCCTGACGAGCAATGTACCTTTCACAAATTTTCATTGTACCTCTGCAAAGGGGATGTCCTTAAGGCCCAAGACCTGATCTGCATCAAGCCTGACTTCATTATAGAAATTCCTCTGCGCATCCTCTTCTAGAATCTGCTCCTCTGATGTTCCCTTATCAGATTCCTTACGCAAGATGCGCTCGTAGTCTGATACAGATGGTCTTTTTGGTTTGTCGATCTTATCCTTCAACGGTAAGATACACCTCCTGCCTTTGTGCCATTCATCCGTATCGGGCTAGACCCTCGGTTGAGATGGTTTCTTTGCTAAATGTGCGGTGACCTGGCCTCTTTCTATCCACTCAGTTTCCTCTTCGATCATATCATACGGCAGCTTCGGAGGTTTTTGTTTGGATGACCTGGATCCTGTCTTCTTGTAAGGTGCTAGGCCACATCAGGCTGGCTTGACCGAGCCGGCACCTTCTTGGGAGCTATTTGCTTAGTTGGGTGGTCTGTCTTGGCCAGTGTCTTAGTTGGGGTTTCGTGTGAGAGGATTCGTTGAGGAGTTGATGCAGGAGACCGTGGAGGGGACACGAGCATGTTACCTTGAAAAATTATGAACCATTTGCACCACATGACGAAATTGTGTACTGCATCTCCTAGCTTCATGGTCCCGTCACCTCCTTCATTGTTGAGGTCAAGGTCCCCATACCCCTGGCATACCTTGTCCACAGAGACCTTGGCGTAGCTCAGGGGTACCTGTTGGCCATGGATGACCTACTCTCTGCCTCCACTGGGTAAGCCATACCTTCAGCCGCCTAGATGGAGAGGTTCTGCGCTTCGAAGTGCAGCTCACAAGGTGTCGGCTGCGTGATGTCGTCCATGGGATAGCGGGTCAAGTCCTCTTCGGGTAGCCCACCGGAAGCGCAGCTGCTCCGCCGCATGGAGGGGCTGATGGCGTTGGGATTACTGGGCGGTTTCTGCTGACCAGTCTCCCGCGCTTGGCTCAAGGCTAGCTGCACCTCTCTTCGAACTGTTTCTTGTATAATCGTCTTTGTCGCGCGTAGTTTCTCCTCAAGGTCGAGGAGGTGTTTTTCCACCGTCATGACCGAAGAACCAATTCCTCGATCTGTCGGACCATCTCATTGTTACGGGTTGGACACCTTTCACAACCAAGTCATGTTCCCTCTTCTCCCATTTGGGTATCGCCTTGCGGTAACCACCAGGACCGAGACGATGGTGGTATCGGTTCTTCGCCGCATTTTTCTTATTCTTTTCACTCATACTCTGACCTTGTTGGGAAGTTTTGTACCCTACAAATTTATCCCAATGATTGTTGACGGTCCTTATTTGTAGTATTTTGTATGCTTTTGACCGTCAACATATCTACAAAATAAAGAAACTCAAACTACATTGAGGCTAACATTAATGAGTTCCACGAGTTTTGGTGTACTCTCATGTTTTGCAGGCATACACAAGAAAAGATGAATTATCGGCTGTATGCAAATCGAACGAAAGATGGAGTTTAAATTAAACATATTTTGAAAATTCATCAAATGACAAAATGGACTGCACCATGATGAAGAGCTCATCGAGACAATCGGAACGCACATATTATTTGCTATATTTGGAGCTCGGATGAGGGAGAAATGAGCTCCGGAAGATGATGAGCCTGACCGGACCAGACCAGACCGGCCGGCCGACCCAGATCAGGTCGGCTGACCCAATTCAGGTCGGCCGGCCCCTTTTTTTTGGCCAATTTGCGTCGGTTTCTTTCCCACACGCCAAGCAACACACCTAGAGGCCATCCCAACCATCCACGCAAGTCGGTTTGATCCAGAAACAGGGATTGCTTCACAAGAATGCATAGGATTCTAAAGGAACCCAATGCTACCGGTCTCCAACTGCCAAACCGTCCTAGGGAGATGATCTACACCACACAAGGAGTATCCCAGGCGATTTGGAGGGCCGGGATCAACCGAAGCTGGGCCGGCGGACCCACCTAGGCCGGCCGACCTACCCCCGGGGCCGCTTTGGATTCTCCTTCGGAGGGGGGTTGAGTGACACTTGTCCCAACACGTGGCACTCACTCGCTCGCTCCGGCACACTATAAAAGGAGATGTTCACCCTCATTTGTGATCATGGTGAAGAGAAGGATTTAGTTCCACATTGTATTAGAGTAGGAAGAGAGGTGAGGTGAGAGTGTTTGAGATGAGCTGGAGCCCCCGGCTCTCTCCTACTTGTACGTCGGGAATGAAGCTCGGCTTCGAGTGAAGTTCTCCTCTTCAGTCTGGTAACACTGTAACCATGCTCTTTTATTTATAAAGTACTTCTAGTTCAATGCTAGTTTATTTAGTGAGAACCCCGTTTGCAACTGGTGAGATATACTTTGCCTTTTGTGAATACTTTACTTGGTGCACTAGTAAAGTAGTAATTGTTAGTGTAGACGCGGTGTCTAGACTAGTAATTACCTTGGTTGACGCCTAGACCCAACGGACTGTCGTGGATGGTAGCAGGTGGTGACAGTCCTGTCTATCCTTAGTAACGTTCCACCACGTTAAGGTTGGCTCCGTAGGGCCCTTCGGGGGTGACCGTAACTCTCCAGGCTTCTTAAGTGAAGGTGGGCGGGTAGCGGGCCTGCCGTGCTCCGACGTAAATAAAGCCAGCATAGAACTAAGTGCTCACTCTTAGGCCAGTGTGAACGAAACCAGAAGACCCTCTTGACCTTCCTAATTGTTCTCTCTCCCATCTAGATAAGATTAATTCAAGACTGGTAGCTTCTTGTTCCCTGTGGATTCGATACCCCAGAATACTCTAGGGTGAAAGGCTTCAACGATATCCGTGCGCTTGCGGATTAATTTCTTTGAGCGTAACTATCGCCAACAATGATCTTGCAGCTTTTGGTATTTATTGAAGTCGGGGACTACATTATTGTTGACGTACTCGTTTTTTAACTTCTTCTTGAACGTCTTGAATGCCATTGACATCTTCTTCAATGTGTAACTCTTCACCTTCTGTTCGGTCCCTTCGGGGAAGTTGAATACTTCTTTCATATTGGTCCATAGCGTGTTCTTGAGCTCTGCAGGTACGTCGTCCCATTTCACAATGCTAATGGACACGTGGTCCCTAACAATCAATCCGAAAGTCGATCTAAACGGCCCAATCGCCTCTGCTGGCTTCAGAGGCTCGCCTTTCTCGCTGACTTCAATGATTATGTGCCTTGACTTCGGCCTCTTACTATGACTTTGCTGACGTGACTGGCTACTCGTTTGATCGAACTGGGTGACTTCATCGGCCTCGGTGGCTTCTACGGCCTCACCGGCTGCTGTAGGGTGAACTCTGTCATGGGGACCATTCCCAAACATCTCCATTAAAAATTCTTCATCACCAATCCCTCCGCTTGCCATTATAACAAATAAAGGCACTGAAAATACAAGTGCAAACACCTCAACACATTATATGTTAATCATTTCGAAATAATTTCCAATCAAATTTGCCTAGCCAAATTTAGCAGATGCATATCACTTTGGTCATGTCTCACGTGAAATCTTAGATCATCCTCACATAAGGGCATCACAATTGTGTTGAAGGATACGAATCATGAAAAAGGATGCATGCAAGTTTTAACTAACTTGTGAAGCTAAATTGCTTGTAAGTTTTAACTAATTTGTGAAGCTAAATCTTAGATCATCCTCAAACACATAAAGGCATCACAATCCTCAAAAACTCTTATTGGAAACAACTGTATAGATGCTTGCAAGTTTTCACTAACTTGTGAACCGAGATTGCTAGAAGCACACCAAAAAGGATGCATGCAAAGCATCAATATTCAAGTCACAGAAGGAAAATTGTATAGTAGTATGTACAATTAAATATAAATTTACAATGGGAGTGGAATCAGTGGCGGCGACACGGGCTGCGGCGTCATCGGAGGGGTTGTAGGCGGCGGCGACGTCAGAGGGGTTGTAGTGGGCGGTGACACGGGCGGCGATGACGTCACGGACGCGTCGTCAGAGGGCTTGTAGGCCGCGGTGACACAGACAGCGGCGTCAGTGGCGTTGTAGGGGCGGCGGCGTTGTCGGAAGGGCTGTAGGGGCGGAGACGTCACGGGAGCGTCGTCGGAGGGGGTATAGGCGGCGGCAACACGGACTGCGGCATCGGAGGGGTTGTAGGTAGCGGCGACACGGATGGCGGCGTCGGTTGTTGGCGGCGGCGTCATCGGAGCGGCTGTAGGGGGCGGCGACACGGGCGGCGATGATGTCATGGGAGCGTTGTCGGAAGGGTTGTAGGCGGCGGTGACACAGACGGCGGCATCGGAGGGGTTGTTGGCGGCGGCGAATCCGGTGGCGGCGGTGTCGACCTAGGGTTAATTTTGCGCGGTTTGGGTGTGTGTTTTGGAAAATTGGGGGGGAAAACGAACATATAGAGGACATCAATTCCGGTTAAATCCAACAACCAAGATTACTATGTCCATCAACCCCGGTTAAAATATCCAATCGAAATTAAAGATGCATTGACGTGCGGGCCCAGGTAACTGCTTTGTGTCTGAATGCCTTAAATCCCGGTTAGAGGTTAAAACCGAGAGTGAAAGTTGTGTTTTAAAATTTTTTTGGGTCCTGTAGGGGGCAGAAGCAGGGCTCGAACCGCAGCTGCACAGTGAGCCCGCGCTTTCGCCGTGCGCTACTAACCAGTTGGACGCAATACGCTTGTCAATGTATAAGGGGGCACATTATTTTTATGGATAGCAAATTTCTATTAAGAAAATTTTCAGAAAATGAGGTGTCTTCTAATATTGTAAATATTGTTCATAAATAGTATATATTCACAATAACGTATGAAAAGTTCTGAAATATTTTAACTTTCCTGTAAATTGTATAAATTCCAGTAAGCAGTACAAATTCCAGTAAATTGTATAAAATTCCTGTTAATTCTGTTTAATAGTATGAATTCCAGTAAATTCCATTAAAATTACAGTAAATACTTCATAAATAGTAAGATACATGTTTGGACCTAAAAAAAAGAAAATTTGCATTAAATTAAGAAAATTTAAAACTACTAAATAATGTCTAATCGGCGCTGCCCTTTCCGTCACTGCTATCCTCCGCCTCATCATCGTTGTCGTCGTCCCCTACCTCACTGTCACCCTCGTGCCCGCTGTCAGGGTCTGACGACGCGCCATTGCCGTCCGCTTCGTCTTCACCATCGAGTTCAGGGTTAGAGTCCTCAGCGCCCTCCGGATCATCGGAGAGATCATCGCAGAAATCGTCGTCGTAGGACCACCATGGCGCCTCATCCTCTTTCGAGTTGATATCCTCTGAGAGGTGCCACCTAGGGGAGTGGCAAAACTCAGAGCCTCCACCGCTTCGGTGGTGGCGACGACGGCGACGACGAATCAGAGATAGAAGACATGGCGGTCGGAGGTAAAAGCGAGGGAAAGGATGCCTCTGTGTGTATGATGTGGATTTCTTCCAAATTTATAGGGGACCTGACTGATCTTTGGCATTCCATTTTCTCTCGTGCGGATAAAAAATGTTGCTGCACGCACGTCGGCTCGCCTCCCCGATTCAAGCGCATCGGGGAGGCGAACAGTCTGCGTGTTTTTCCAATACTACATTAATTTTATCTACGCTAAAGATTGGATTCAAGATTCAAGATGAATCACCTTCGGCATCGGGCTGTGTGGATCCAGCTGTCAAAGGAGTGAGGCTCAACTAATCCGGAGGAAGGGGAAAGAACTGACATGTGGGGTAGTGAAGCCTTTCAATTCCGGTTTAAAACACACACCGAGATTGATGGCGGGAACTGACCTGTGGGGCCAGACAACTGCTGGTCACAAAAGCGTAGGGAAGCCCATCAATCCCGGTTTAATATACCAACCGTAATTAAAGAAAATAGTTACTCCTGGTTGAAACCTCCAACCGGGATTAAAGGTTTACTGACGTGCGGTCAACATAACTTCTTTGTGTCGGGAGGCCTTCAGTCCCAGTTGGAGTTTTAAACCGGGAGTGCTGGTTGTATTTTTCTAAAAAGTTGGGGCCTTCAGGGGCAGAAGCGGGGCTCGAATCGTGGCCGCACAGTGAGCCCGCGCTATTGCCGCGTGCTGCTAATTAGTTGGACGCAATACGCTTGTCGATGTGTAGGGGCGCGCAATATTTTTATGGATAGCGAATATCTGTTAACAAACAGACAGAAAATGAGGTGTCTGCTAATAAATAGTTTATGACACCGTCAAGTTGTAAAACATTATACATAAATAGTATATATTCTCTTTAGCATATTAAAATTATGAATTAATTTTGAAAGGTTTTAAAATTCTAGTAAAATATGAATCTATTAACAAACAATCCGAAAATGAGGTGTATAAGGAAGCGCAATGTTTTTATGGATAGCAAATTTTTATTAACACAAAGTCCGAAAATGAGGTGTCTGCTAATAAATTGTTTATGATATCGTAAAATTGTAAAACATTGTACATAAATAGTATGTATTCACTTTAATTAAAAAATATTTTAAAATACAGTAAGTGTTATATTTTTGTTGAAAAATAATTTAGCTTTGTTTATAAAAGGACGAAAGGTTATATTCATCAATATGCCTCAACCGATCTGCATTGCCCTTTAAACATTGGCGTCCGAGCGCATCCAAGTACTTATCATATATGATTTTTAGAAAATTATGATAAATAGTACATACATGCAACTACTTTATTTTTACAAGTGATCCTTCGTTGTGGTCATGGCGTACGTAGGGGCTTCGTCATCACCATTGAGGATAGTAATGTCTACATCCACTGAGAAAGGCGACAATCCTTCTTTTACCAGGAAGAACAATATGGTGCCTTACCTTACCATTACTACAAGTATTGTCCTTCTGCCTTTTGGTACCCCGTCCCTTTTGCATTTTCGGTTTGCTATCCATGTCAATCACATAGAAAATTTGTGTGACATCATTGGCGAGCACAAACGGTTCGTCCCTGTAGGCCACTTGCTTAAGGTCCACGGTTGCCATCCCGTACTCGTCAATCTGCACAGCTGTTAGTTTGACCCATTGGCACCGAAATAAAGGGACTTTCAAAGGTCCGTACTCGAGCTCCCAGATTTTCTCTATAAAACCATAATAGGTGTCCAATACATCAATTCGAACACCGCTATTTTGGTTCGTGCTCTTGCTATCCTGGGATGCAGTGTAAAATGTAAATCCATTTATCTCATACCCTTACCATGATACGATTGTCATTAATGGTCCCCGAGCTAAGGGTTGCAATTGTTCGTGGACTCCCTTCTTGCCCAACAGTTGCTTTTGTAGTCAACTGCCGAAACTCTCTAATTGCTTGTTTGCGATCCACTTAATCATGTTCTTTTTCTCTTCTTTGGTTGGAGTGTTGCTCGCATGATGGAGGTAATGCCCTTTGCCTCTTTCTTGCGGATGTAATTCCTGTCTGAGTCCTAATAGTTGTAGGTCCTTCCGTTTGAAAAGTATCTTTTGATTTGCCATACATATCTAGGAATCTTAGCAGGTTCACGCAGACATTCTTCATTATATACATGAAGTCCAATGAGTGACGAACCTCTAAGTTTTTTAAGTAAGGCAAATCCCAAAAAATTGACTGCTTCTTCCAACTAGCCTTCTTCTCAGCTTCTTTGGGAGAGAGTGGTGGGACAGGTTTGCTAACATGACCCTTTCTAAATATGACTTTCAGATCTCTCACCATAGAAAATAAATCTGCCTCACTGTGATGTTTAGACTTCTTGCGGTTCTCTTCCGTCCCATCAAAATTAACTAGGTTGCTCCGTAACGGGTGCTTCAGGTTGAGGAACCAACGGTGTCCTATGTATACAACCTTCCGAGAGTTTGTCAGGTACTTGTCTTCCGTATCGTTCAAGCATTCGATGCAGGCTTTATATCCTTTGATAGATAGGCCCGACAGGTTACCAATTGTTGGCCAGTTGTTGGCGATTCTTATGCTTTTTGGAATTAATCCGCAAGTGCACGGATATCACTGTAGCTTTCACCCGGGAGTATTCCAAGGTATCGATTTTCACGAGGAACGAGAAGTGTTCTAGTTTAGAATCTAACTTGATCGGATGGATAATAGTGGTAACGACAATAATGATGGGAGTGGGATAAGATATTTCGGGTTGAGAGGCTCTACGGTTTCTTACTTAACCAAAGATACAAAATCACTGACACACAATTGCTACTCTGAATCGGAGCTCGGACACTCACTACCACTCGCTATCCTGAATTGGAATCCCGAATGGTTATGATCGTTTTGATTGGGCTCAACTGGTCTGCAACTAACGATCACAAAGTATAAGCCGGATAATAGGGCTGTCACCACCTATTACCTACCACACGTCCATTGAAGCTGGTGCCTACCGGCTACTACCTAGTCCAAACACCACGTTTATACCTAGCAGTGATACGTACCAAAAACGTTACTTCGACACGCACCCCTACTACCTTTTATACAAATCTTTAGGTGAACAATTAAGCACAAAGATCTTAGCACTAGAAAATAGTACGGGCCTAATACCAACAGAGTAACCAAGTATATGAAAGAACTTTGCTTTATTCAACAAAGAATCGAGCTAAGTGTTACCGAACATTGGAACGAAGCTGAACTCGCACCCGAGTCAGCTCCGGAGCACAAGGTGGAAGGAAGCCGACACCTCCGGCGTCTCCCCAACACTCAACTCTCCTCTCTCCCTACTACTACATTTCTAAGTGGACAGCCTAGAGCTGATTTCTTCTCTTCTCCACTTTACCATATCATCAAATGAAGGTGAACACCTCCTTTTATAGTGTGCCGGGGCGAGTGAGCGAGTGCCACGTGTTGGGGCAAGTGTCACACAACCCCCTCCAAAGGAGAATCTAAGGCGGGCCGGGGGGTAGGTCGGCCGGCCTAGTGGGTCGGCCGGCCTGGCTTCGGTAGATCCCGGCCCTCGAAATAGCCTGGGATGCTCCTTGTGCGGTGTAGATCGTCTTCCTAGGTCGGTTTGGCAGTTGGAGACGGGTAGCATTGGGTTCCCTTATAATCCTATGCATTCTTGTGAAGCAATCCCTATTTCTGGATCAAACCGCCTTGCGTGGATGGTTGGGATGGCCTCTAGGTGTGTTGCTTGGCGTGTGGGAAAGAAACCGAGGCAAATTGGCCAAAAGAAGGGACCGGCCGACCTGGCTTGGGTCGGCCGGCCCAGGTTTTGGGTCGGCCGACCTGCTGGTCTAATCCGGTCTGCTCCGTCATCTTTCGGAACTCCTTTCTCCCTCATCCAAACTCTAAATATAGCAAATAATATATGCATTTCGATCATCTCGACGAGCTCTTCATCATGGTGCTATCCATTTTGCTATTTGATGACTTTTCAAAATATGTTTAATTCAAACTCCATCTTTGATCCGATTTGCATACGGCCGATAAATCATCTTTTCTTGTGTATGCCTGCGAAACATGAGACTACACCAAAACTTGTGGAACTCATTAACGTTAGCCTCAATGTAGTTTGAATTCCTTTATTTTGTAGATATGTCGATGGTTAAAAGCATAGAAAATATTACAAATAAGGACCGTCAACACCATTCATTAATGGTTACGAATAGCAATGCACGTAGAGTGAAGTACTCCCTTTTGTACTCATCCCATACACGTACACCATCGTTCCACAATGTTAGCAGATTTTCGATCAACAGTTTTAGGTAAACATCAATGTCGCTCCCTGGTTGGTTGGGGCCTTGGATGAGAAATGGCATCATAATATACTTCCGCTTCTGACACAGCCAATGAGAAAGATTGTAGATACATTTAGTCACTGGCCAGGTACTGTGATTGGTGCTCAACTCGCCGTAAGGGTCATCCCATCTGTACTCAACGCAAACCGTATGTTTCTCGCATCGCTTGAAAACTTTAGATATTTCCTATCATGTTTTCGCCACTGGGATCCATCTGCGGGGTGTTTTAGCTTTCCATCAACGTTACGAGCATTGTTGTGCCAATGCATCATCTTCGCATGCTCTTTCTTCGCAAACAAACGCTTCAACTAAGGAATTATAGGAAAATACCACACCACCTTTACCTCATCTGCGTCATCTCGCTTGGTCGTATACCATGATGTTTTGCACACCGGACAGGCTTACAAATTCTAACACTCATTACGATAGAGGATACAATCGTTACGGCATGCATGTATCTTCTGTACCTCCAAGCCCAAAGGACAGAGAGCTTGCTTGGCTTCGTACGTAGTTCAGGCAACGTGTTACCCTCTCGAAACAACTTCTTCATGAGGCCTAAACAACTCGTTGAATCTCTCATCAGACAATCCATTTGCCGCCTTCCATTGCATTAGTTCTAGTGTGGTACGCAACTTTCTGTACCCATGTCCTCAGTTTGGATACAACAATGTTTCACAGTCCTTCCACATGCGCTGAAACTTTTCGTAATACCTTTCATCAACGTATTCTCTTTCTCCATCAAGCAGCATCTGGTCTAGATCATCGTTGCCAAACTCCCCCTGCAAATGTTCGAAAGAATTGTGTTGGCCAGCGTCCGAGATATTATGGTCCACCTGTTCTTCTTCAGCCCATGTAATCTATACTTCGTTGTGCTTGGTTCAACGGGTATAATTTTTCATAAAACCTCTAGAGATCAAATGAAAATGAATTTGCTCAGAGTTTACCCACTCCTTTTGATTCTTGCAATCAATACATGGGCAACATATATAGTTTATGGTAATATTGGTTCGACATGACGAATAAAAGTTTTCAAACCCTCCACGAACTGCGAGGAACATCGGTACTTGTACATCCATCGTGGATCCATCTACATTATACATATTGATATCATTGAGTGCGACAGTAGCTTGAGTCTCAAATACACATATTGATACCATACAAACAAGCATGATTTAATATTACATATACAAACATGATTTAATACTTCACATACAATCATGATTTAATAGTACACATTAAAAGACATCAATGAACACACAAAGTCTGCAACAGGTACAATTATACATAAATTGTTCAGACAACAAAAATTGTTAAGTGCATAAAACTTAAATTAATAAGGACAACACAGAGTGCAATATCGATGTCTCAATCACACTCTACGGGAAAGTGACTTCCCCATCGCCACGTCGCCCTCGCCCTAGCCCTTGCCCTGGCCCTGCTCAATACCACCATTCCCGCCGCTGCCACCGTCGCCCTTGCCCTCGCCCTCCTCAATACCACCATTCCCTCCGCCGCCGCCACCGCCTCCGTTGTCACCGTCGCCCTCATCATCACCACCAATCCCGCCGCTGCCACCGTCACCGCGATGTGCAACATCATTGCTCACCACGTATTTTTTGTCTTCTTTTGCGCTACTTTTGTGTTGATTCGTCCCCCACAACAAACAACGGTGGAGGGGCATAAACACTTAAAAAAACAGAAAATTTTGGACCTAGGAGGAGGGAGCGTGGTTGCGATGTTACTGGCCCCTTCACCGGTTCAACATGACAACCTAAATCTCCCGGATGAAAATTTAAAGCTAAAAACGCAAACGAAGGTCAGCATTCGTGGTTGCGCCGATAGCGGTCGCTGCGGCGGTGGTGGCGGTGGGACCAGGATGAGGATGCGATGCCGGTAGATAAATATACCTCAGCGGCGTGGCCGGGGAGGCGCTGACGAATCGGCGGGCGCACGGCGACGACGAGAGCGGCTACCGTCTCCTCCCTCAGATCCTTCCCTCTCAGCGCGACGAAGAGTTGTGGATCCGGTCTCCCCTCTTCTCAGCGGCGCGGCCGGGGAGGTGGTGATGACGCGGCCGGAGCAGCGACACGAGCGTGGCTCCGATCCCCTTTCAGCCTCCCTCAGCGTGGCAAAGAGAGATTTGGTTCCGGTCCCCACTCTTCAGCAGCTCCTTGCTCAGCGTGGCGGGCTCCGATCTCCGCTCCATCCTTAGCGCGTGTGGCGAGCGAAGTCCCTCAGCTTTCTGTGCGGCGATGAGAAGACGACGGGGGACAAGGCAGTGGCTTTTTGTGACAGGAGAAATTAATGCACCAATTATCGGAGCTCAATATCAGTCCCGGTTGGTAACACCAACCGGGCACCTTTTGTGACTGGAGAAATGCTCGTCAATTATCGGAGCCCAGTATCAGTCCCGGTTGCTAAAACCAACTGGGACTTATACTCCCCTGCAACCATCTGTCGCACGAGGCGGCCTATTGATCCCGGTTGGTTGTACCATCCGGGCCTGAAAAGGGCTCTGCGGCCTCGCTGCCGTTGAACCGGGACTGAAGTTAATCTCAGTCCCGGTTTGTAGTTAACCTGGACTGACGTGCCGGGATAGAAGGCCCGTTCTCTAGTAGTGAAAATAGAGCAATTTTTAATATACTAGTATTAAGAAATTTAATATACATATGTGCCCACTTGAAACAAAAAATATAACGATTATTGAAGTTATTCCATTTACTTTCAAGGCGAAATATGTGGTGCAAACCCCTGTTTCGTGCAAACCCCGTGAAAACCATATATAAAAGTTTTGTAAATTCGTGAAAAAATTACTGGAGATAGGTATGTGCACGAACTACATCACCACCAAATCTCAAGTCTAAACTCAACATCATTTGGTCCGAATTTGTCTTTTTTGTTTCTCCCAAACGATATTGAATTTTGACATGAGATTTGGTGGTGATGTAGTTCGTGCACATACCTATCTCCAGTAATTTTTTCACGAATTTACAAAACTTTTATATATGGTTTTCACGGGGTTTGTATGAAAACAATGGTTTGCACCACATATTTCGCCTTCAAATCAGAATCATGTTCAAATTGATATTTATAAAATATTTCAAATTCATATGGCAACCAAGATCTTGTTTTGTTTGAAAAAATACCAGCAATACAATGTTGGAAACGATTTGGTCATCGGATCTACGAATCAAAAATTAAATCGAAAAAACGAGGTAGAATACGTTTGAAAATGAGTAGTTAATGCTCCCACAATTCTAGGCACCACATGCAGACCTAATTACTGTCAAGTGCAAATTCAGTTCATTTCAATTACTATGAGTTACTGTCGATTTGGCAGGACCTAATCGCTTGGTTGTTGGTTGGTGCGCTCGCTGGACAGTTCGGCTGCGGGTAGAATAAACCTAATCTACCCCCAGCGGTAGATTAGGGGCTCCGTATATATATAGTAAAAGTATTTGGTGCTCCATGGAGCCTGTGCTCCGTACCTTGTTTTGAAGCTATTAATTGCGCAGTTATTGCATTCACACCTTTGTATGGCAAATGATAACGTTGTTGTGCATGTATCTACTTTGTGTGCACAAATCTTGATGAAATCCAACGGCAACAAGGAATGGAGCACTGACTCCATGGAGTCCCGTTCCGTTATATGTAGACACACACACAAACACACACACACACACACGCGCGCGCGCAAACACACATACACACACTGCAGGAATCGGCAGGAGAGTCGACTGTCAGTTACCGTCTTGACGGCCACAACAAAGCCGTCGATACACATCCATTAGTATTGACGGCGACTTACTTACCGTCGATACATATGGGACACTCTCGACGGCCCACCTCTCAGCCGTCGACAGAGCTTGGAGTAGCCACACGGAAGCATCCGAGGCATGATGGCATCTACGTTGTGTCGATGGCCAGACGTTAAGCCGTCGATACAGGGAGCACCGGAAAGATAGCGTCGGCGGCTAAAAGGTGGCCGTCGACACAATGATTCTTAAAAACATGTTAATTCCTATTTTTTCAAATTTTTTTGTGATTTAAAGTTCATTTCAAATTTCTTTGAGGTTTTTATAATATTTAGTTAAATGATGCGAATGTCGTGTTGATGAAATGTATTTTGCTATGTATTTTACTATGTTTTTTGTTATGTTACAATCGAATAATATACGTCGACGTAGCCTTTAAATAATGTTTGAATTTCAATATTTAATTTTGAATAGTTAAAAGTTTAATTTTTTAGCAGATGAGGTTGTTGATTAGTATACTAAGTTGTACATAAATGTAACCTTATTACTAAAAATAAGTTAAATTTAAACACGTGTTTATTGATCATGGAAATTCATGAAATAATAAACTTTTACCTCAAATTCTCCGGAAAGCTTTCATTTACAAAGGAGCCATCGCACGGCAAGCTTTAAAAATTTTGATTTTTTTCTATACTTGTAATTTTATGTAGAAAACAATATGGAGTGGTCTGATTATTTCAAATGTTTTATGTGAAATTTTTAAAATTGAAATAGAGTTGCTTGACCGATTAAGCTCTTGGGGGGTGCTGCCCTCGAGACTGACAGTTCCGTCGATGGCTCCGTCTAAAGCCGTCGAGACAAAGTAGCTACATCGACGGAAGTCAACAGTTGCCCTCGGCAGAGATAGTCTCGACGGCTTTCGACTTGGTCGTCGATACAATCTCCCCCGATGATAGTATCGATGGTTAGGCTCTGTGCCGTCAAGACCGATAGGAAGGGACAATCTCGACGGCTTACTCATCTTGTCGGTATTAAGCCCGGACAAGGGCTGTCTCGACGGCCCACACATGGCCGTCAAGAGAGACGCACTGGATTCGCCCGTTACGGGCATAGTCTCGACGGCTAATTCCTAGCCGTCGAGACTGCAATGGTTTAGATCTCGCGTTAGGGCTCGGGACTTGGCATTTTTGCCAAGTCCCGAGCCCTCGCCTCCCCGTCGCGCCACCGCCGCGCCGCCGCGCCGCCGCGCCGCCGCCACGTCCTCGCGACGTGCCGCGCCGCCTCACCCCGACGCGCCGCCCCGCCCCGCCCTGCTGTTGACACGAAAAACTGGATCTTCGCGAACACACGTGCGAAAGCGTCAAGGCTAGGCTTGTGTCGCAACCAGGAACCAAACGTGCCAGTCAACTTGACCTGTAAATTGACAAGGAGTAAATTGTCAGCGACATGACCCCAATCGGCTTTAAGAAATAGCCAGATCAGGTTTTGCGAATCGGCTTTAGAGAATCCGATTGTGATTCTATCGGCTTAATTAACTCCTGATAGAGCTATAAATGTAAATGAATACTTAAGCATAAATATTTTCATCTCTTTTTGTTATTTTATAAGTAAAATTAGCCATAAATCTTTAGATCAATTTATTAGATTAAACCAAGATATATGTTAAATAGATTGGTCAAAGACAAGACTGTACTCAGATCTAATATCTAGATACAAACTTATAAACCGATTTAAAGGTTTAGAGCTAATATAGATAAGTACAATGCTAATCGGCAAACAACTAAACATGCAAAATCCTAAACAAGTATATGCAAGATCGATTGAACGAGACAGTTGCATACATCGTATTCAAGAAAAACATGTAAGTAAATTGACAATCAGCATTGCAGGATAAATATATATTACAAATCGATTGAACGAGGCAGTGTAATACGCGAGAACATGTTAAAGATTGGTAAACCCGAGATAGTCTGACATGCTTTGTATACATGAGGTCAGGACGATACAGCCATGCATACGGGTTACCAGAAGAGAATCGATTATTCCATCGAGATAGCTCTACCTGCGAGTTGAAGCCTTTCGATGAAGTCGATCAGATTCAAAAAGAGTAATTGTGTTTGTGTATGTCGTATATCGTTTACACGAGACTTGATACCCTATTTATACTGTTACAAAACTGATACCGACACGACCTAATTTCTCACAACTAAACCGTTGATGACGTCTTCAGATTGAATCTTCGTAATTCTTCTAGAATCTTGACATTATTGGAATAATTTCTCATGCAGTTCCTTTTGACAATGAAGCCCATCTCCTGATAAATCCCAATAATTCCGATAACATTACCTGATAGACAATATCCGATTTTCCTACCAAATTTGGGTGTTAACATATACCCCTAAGTTTGGCAGTGGAATCTTCTCATTAGCCGAACTTTCACTAAAAATCGGATTTTCCATCTAGCAATCTTGCAACATTTCTCAATTTTACCCCTGCATTTCTCACTTTCGGCCCGCTATGAGAACACGTGTCATCCTGTCACACAATATGGGCCGTAATAGTAACGCCGCACACCCCGTTTAAAACCCTAGTTTTACCGCAGCTATAAATAGGCAGCCATTCCATGTCATTTTCACGCTCTCCTTTGCACACAAACCTCCTGCATCGGATTTCTGGAGCTTTGAGGATTCCCAGCGCATAGCCTCCTCTCCCCAAGTCTCAATCAGCAAACATGTCTCAGGTACTATTTCGCTGTTCCGATTCTGAGGCTTTATATTCTTTGGGCCCAGTAGGAGAAAACGTTCCGTCGGCCTTCATAGATCATTCGGTAGCGAGGCTTCCGTTATTTGCCGATGAACTAAACATGAATAGTTAGAAATCGGCATTTCGATCCTGGCCTAGCCCGATCAAGGGATACAAGGATTGGCTATATCGGGTCTATAGCCAGAAAAAGGAACAACGGAACGAATTAGGGATTGCCGATGCCATCTTCCTTTCCTTGCACCCACCTCCAGCAGATGAACCTTTCATGGCAGCATCAGCATACTTCTGTTGCGACACAGCCAACGCTTTCCTTTTCCCACAGGACCAATAAGCCCTACACTTTTGAATGTAGCAATGTTAACCGGTCTTAGCCCCGATGAAGAAATGCTATCGGCTTTTGACCTTCCAGCTACCCTCAAGTTAGTTCGTGAAAAGAACTTTGGCTGGCAGCGTTATATCAGCACCCATTAGAAAACAGGCAACATCGAGGACGAAGAGCATATCGCTTTTCTGAACATGTGGTTAGATAGATTCTTCTTCTGCAGCCAGTCCCTCAGTCCCAATAAGGTCTATCAAGGAGTTGCCGAAGCTGTGGTAACCGAACAGAAGCTAGCTATCGGCAAATATTTGCTGGGAGCCACTTATCAAATGATGCATGAAATCAGAGAAAGCCTCTGTACCAGAAAAGCCGATTACTCAGTTGGAAATTTAGGTGGCCCCTTCTGGTTTATATGTTTGTTCCTGAAACTCCACATATACAACTCTATAGGGGAACTTGATTTCGGACTAGAGTTTCCGAATGAAGAAGAAACCGATAACAATGAACGCCCTTGCAGATCTTATGGAGAAATGATCTCTGTCAATTGCAATAAAAGGCGCCTAAATCAAGAGGATTTCTCCCATCCTCAGGTTGCATTCTTCACGATGTCTGAATGGAATATGGTCCAGAACAATTCAACCCGTATACTAATTTGAACAGATACACAGTTCCGTCTTTTTTCTGATTCTCAGCCAGCATAAGTGGCGAAGTCTTGTCAGCATTTAAAGAGTTTATCTCTCCGAGCATCTTCTTTGCTATTCTCAGCACAAGAACCCATATCAGAAAACCCTCCTACGAGTTCTACCATCCTACAATATTTGCTCGGCAATTCAATTTAGGACAAGATATTCCTGATTTATTCATATACTGCCACCTAAATGCCAGAGAAGACATGAACTCTCAATCGGCATATGGAATCTTAGCTGCCGCACACATCGACTTTGAAATGCTGCTGCAACTTCTCCAAAGTTTAGAACTTGGTGGGATTATATTGCCAAGAACATCTATGCCACTAAAGATGGAGCTACAACCTTACTCGAAAAGTTCACTGGCAAGAAAGAGGTTTGCAAACCCAACTGGCCGAAAATTTCAGGTATAGTAGAATTTTCATCAGAATCAGAGGACAGCAGCAAGAAAAATACCGATTCTGACAACTCAGATGATGAAGATAACTCTAGCACCGATGAAGAGAAAAATTTCTCTGAGTCAGGCCCCTCTTCATCGGATTCGGATGACTAAAGAACAGAATCTCAATATTATGCATCGTCTTCTGAGAACGAGGTCACTAACTTGTGTGCGTTTGCTAACTCACATCATTCCTTTTCCAATAACTAACCTTGCATTATTTTCCTTTACAGAGCAGAGACAAGCGCCCCAGGTCCAAGGTCGTTGGGGAAGAAGCCGGATGCCTCCACTCGACGGCCAAGTCTACGTCGGCATTCACCCAAGGGTCCTCCCAGCAGCAACCAAGGAAAAGAGGTACAATCGGCTTATAGTGAACATTCCTCCCAAAATCCTATATCTTGTTCATTTTGATCAATAGGGAGATCCGACGGTGATGCTGGCCAGAAGGAGAAACTGGCAACAAAAAAGCCAAGACCGCAAAAGGTGCGTACACCTGATAGCACGGAGTCAGTATGTGACACAGTAAGCACTTGATTTTTCCTTCAAATTCTTAAACTTTCTTTCGGTTTTCTTATCCGAATTCCAATTCCAGGATACCCCTCCCATCCAGAAGAAAAGGGACAGTACACCTGCTCCGCCGCCAGCATTGCAAACACCTCCAGCTTTCAACCCCAAGATGTAATCGGCAATTCCTTAACTTAGCTCACGAAATTTTAAATATTTCCTATCCTTTATAACCTTAAAAATTTCTTTCTCCAGTATATGTTTCAACCTCGAAGCCCAGTTTGGGTAACAGTAGCATCCACGCAGGTGATCACTTATGATGGGGGAAAACTGACGAGCTGAACTTCGATCCGTCAAGCATGGATTGGCTCGACGACGACCTGGAGATTTTATCTTCTCCGATCAGGACGCCAAATCCTCCTGTCGCCGCTGCCAAACCTTCTGTTGCTGAGCCTCCAGGGCCAACCGTTTTCTTCCTGACACTCTCCAAAAACTGAAACAAATGTGGGAGCTGATTAGGCGGAATCGAAAATTTTGGCCAATCCCTCTGCTGTACGGGACATTGCGGATTCCATCCAAGAGATCCTCCCGGAACAAATAGTATCAGCTATCCAAAAGCTGCTGCCTCTCAGCGAGAAGAAAGCCGAGTTCGACGCGGCCTTGGATCGGCTCCATCAAAGGGTGGCGCTCAAAGATGCCAAAGCAGAGTTGAAGGCCCTGACCCAAGATGCCAATGCCCAGAACGACAAACTCCTCAGGCAAAAGCAAGAGGTTGAATTGGCAAAAATCGCTGCTTCCAAGGCAATTTCCAGGGTTAAATACCTGGAACAAGACTTGGAGAAGGTGAATAAAGCCGAAGCGACCGCTCGCTCAAGCTTTGAGAAGTCAACATCGACTTGCAAGGAGCAGTATGGTATAGTGAAAGCTTGTGGCTTGGCAGTACTAGAAGCGAAGAAGATTCCGATCGTGCCAGGATCAATCGAAGAAGACACCGCCGTTGTCAACAAGATCCGTGTCACAATTGGTGATGCTGCCACAGCTATTTTTGAATTTTGTGAATGATTGGCCTGCGAGCCAAAATTTAAACATTGTTGATGGATGAATCGGCAATTGTTCCGATAAACACTTTTCACATGTTCCTTAGGCATAAAACATTCAAGGCCTTCGTGCCTTTGTAATAACTTTACTTATGTTATGCATATTCCTTTGCTTTCATTGATATTTCCATCTATAGGCGATTCATTCGAATCGGCTTTTACTCAACCGCAACGTGTTGAGTGAAATACTAACATCGACCTGATACAAGCGTTTGTCGACTTTTAAACTATAGGTGATTTATTTAAAATCGGCTTTTATAAACTTCTCTATTCAAGCTCCAATCCAAACACTTGGATAATACTTCTTCAAATATTTAGCATTAATCTTTTTACCAAAAACTTGCCCTTCAAGCGTCTCCAAAATATATGCGTTTCCAAGAATAATCCGATTGATTTTGAATGGTCCTTCCCAATTCGGTGACCACTTCCCGTACTTAGGATCTCTCGAACCAATCGGTAAAAAAGTCTTCCACACAAGATCTCCTACTTCAAAAGTTTTCGGCACAACTTTCTTATTATAATATCTGGCTACCCTTTGCTTGTCGCGTTGAATATGCTCCAAAGCCTTTAACCTATTTGCCACCATATCATCAAGCTTATCTATCATCAGATTTTTATAATCGTCGGCTTTTATATTGTTTTGTTCTTCAATCCTCGTAGATCCGACGATAGCTTCAACTGGTAAAACAACCTCCTGGCCATAGACCAATTCAAAAGGTGACACTTTGTGTAACAGCCCGGCTGTTATTTTTTATTAAGCATGCATACTATTGTTGTGTTCATTTGGTTTTTCAACGGTTTTTCAAAACTTCTCATTGATATGCATTCATCCATCAGGCTATGAGGTGGGAACATAGGACTTTAAACTAAAACCATGAGAATACCAGCCACCCGAGCTACCAGAATGGTGAGGTAGATATTGATCGGGCTTCGGCGGGCAACTATATATAGCCCGTTGGGCACGTTCCTTAGTCGGCCAAGCTAGAAAGCACCCCACCGAGCTAGCCCGAGTGATCCTTTACTCGTGCCGAGCTTCCCGACCAGACCCGAGTAATGGGCAAGCAAGACACGTGGTAGCACGGCGAGCAGTCGGGCGACCACTCCCGACTGAACCTTACCGGGCAACACCCAGCCCGGGGGAGATTTAACCAAGTGAGGAGAAGTCCGAGTAGAACTAGGAGGGCTACCTCTTATATTAAAAGCTGCTGAAGTAGCCCGGACTCGTTTAGTTCCTTATTCTTTTTGTCCCGGACAAAGACCCGCTGACTACCTTCTCATTGGACGAAATGGGCGGTGCTCTAGACAGTGCGGCACGTGGCCCAGGGGGACTGCGCGCGGCGACCGGATGGCGAAGAACAGCCGTGAGAAGAGCCAAGTGGCGAGGGAGCTCGTCCAGCTGCAGCACCCCACTTTTCTCACCCCTTTTCTTACCCAAAGCCTCTCATTTACAGGTGGGACCTGGCCCCACTTATCACCCACACATAGCAGCCCTATTTAAGGCCATAACCAGCCATCTTCCTCTCCTCTACACCTTCATTTCTGCTCCTTTCTCCAGCTGCTCGAGCTGAGAAGAACAGCAGCAGTTCAGCCATTCTCCACCCTGAAATCCACCCAAATACTCGGAGAGAGCTTGCGCATGTCAAGATCCGAGCTCTCCATCACCTGAGCTCCCTACACCTTCGAGGGCATTCTCATGCACGAAGGATCCGGTGAGCTCTCCCTCCTTTTGGTCATCCTCCATCTTCTGAACTTATAGCAGCAAGAACTCATCTCGTTATTCTTCTTGCTGCCATCTCTTGCATTAGCAAGCCTGGGGGAGTACATTGGAACCTTCTTCACCATCTACAGGAGTGGAGCTGCAGTAGGAGACGCACCAAGAAGGAAGGAGAAGGCAGCAGCAAGGAGCAGCAAGCAACGGAGAAGATGACCACGACCGAGCTTCATCCTCTTCGATCTCTCCATCCTCTCGACGTCCAATCCTAAGCAAGGCACTCCTTGCTTGGTAAGAACCTTAGAGAATATCTTCTCCATACCTGCTTGACCGAGCTTGTCCTCTACCTCAAAAATAGCACACACTGAGAGACATACCTGCTGAGTAACTTACCCGAGCTAAACTTGTTAGAGCCCGACCTAGACCTTGCCTTAGCGAGCTAAGATAAGCCACATCCGACCTATGGTAACTCTTATTTCATAAGAGGACAACCTTCCCTGGTAAGTAGGCTCATTTCCGAGCTACCTTGAGCATTCCCGAGCTTCATATTCCTAGCCCAGGCTACACATAGCACCCTGACTTCAAATAGTCATATCTCACTCATCCGAGCTCGGATTTGAGTGATTCTTTTTGCAAAATCTGCATTAGCTCATGAACTTTCTGAGATATTATGTTGTTCCATGCTTCTCTATGTTTTGGTATTTTATTTGGATTTTAGTTTATGTGCTTGTTACCGAAACGATAGGAAATGACGTTCCGGAGGAGCCCGGACTTGAGCAAGCTGCTCCCCCTTTCTACGACCAGTACCAAGGCACTTATTGCTCCCCTCATTTGACTCAATCATGTTGAACTCTATTTACTTGCATTACTTAGATTATGTTCTATCAACGTCCACTACAGGAAAAGATATCTGTGTCGGCGGCCAGAAAAGGCTGTGTCGACGGCCAGGTAGCCGACGACAACCTGTGTCGGCGGCCAAAAGAGCAGCCGACGACAAAAACGCCTGGTGGCACTCAGTTTCGTCGGCCAAGGCAAAACCGCTGACACTGCCTGCAGTGCCGATCGCGCGGTTCCAAAATTTTGAAATTATGATCCCGCCAAAAGATTTTTGTCCGCGGCCGACAGAGTTGTGTCCGTCGCCTGTAGGCCGACGACAGTCAGTGTCGGCGGGGAAGACCTGGCCGACGACACAGCTTTGCGATGGGCTACGCGACGGGGGAGGCGAGAGGGAGTGTCGTCGGCGCCCTGTGGGCCGCGGACATAGGACCAGAAGGCTGTATCGGCGAGGCTCTAATAGCCGAGGACACATCTTTGTGGGGGGCTGCTGGACGGGGGAGGCGATGGAAGTGTCGGCGGGGAAGGCCTGGCCGACGACACAGCTTTGCGGGGGGCTGCGGGACTGGGGAGGCGAGAGGCAGTGTCGTCGGAGGGTGGCCGACATCACAGGGGGGTCTTTGACGTCGGCCAAGGCAGTGCCGACGACACAGATCCCCTGTGATGTCGGCCAGGGTTTGGGCCGCCGACACAGCCCTTCCCACCCCCCTTCGCAACGCTTCCACCGACTGCTCCACCTCACACCACGCACGAGCGCTTTAGGGTTCCTGCCCTTTTGATGGTTCACAGAACCATTAGTGTACTTTTCATTTAGGTTCCTGTCATTTAGAACTGCTTATGACTTAGAATTGTTTGTGTCACCATTATGAACAGCTTGTATGTATATTTGGACTCAGCGAATGATGTTTTGTTTTATTATCGATCATTTTCTGATTTTGGAGCTATGTGAATGTGTATGTGCTCAAAATTGTGGTGGCAAACACCTAATTATGTGTGGATATACTGAGGGGAGTTGGGGAATATTATTGTGTTGGGAATTGTGTTTAATTGCATATTGAAATTGAGATTTTAATTATATCATGACAATTTTTTTTTGCTGCAAACAAGTTGTGTCGTCGGCCAGAGGATAGGCCGACGTCATAGATCAGGAGGGTGGTGGCAGGGGCCAGTGAGGGGAGGGGGCTTTGACGTCGGCCATGCCCCTGCCGCCGACACTGAGTGTGGGTAGGGGGGCAGGGGGCAAGGAGGGGAGGGGTTTTTGACGTCGGCCATGCCCCTGCCGCCGACACTGAGTGTGGGCAGGGGGGCAGGGGGCAAGGAGGGGAGGGGGCTTTGACGTCGGCCATGCCGCTGCCGCCGACACTGAGTGTGGGCAGGAGGGCAAGGGGCAAGGAGGGGAGGGGGCTTTGTCGTCGGGAGCACTCTGGCCGACGTCACAGAGGGGGGGCAGGGGGCTCGGGTAGGGAGGGGAGGGGAGGGCAATGACGTCGGCCATATCTCTGGCCGACGTCACTGATGGGGAGGTTGTCTCGGCGGTCTATTGTCGGCCGACGTCAACGAGGAGGGGCTTGGGGGGCAGGGAGCAGGGAGGGGGAGGGGAGAAATGACGTCGGGGATTTGTTGGCCGCCGACAAAAGTGAGCAGTGTCGTCCAAGCAGTGTCGGCGGATCTGTGTCGTCGGCCAGCCGCCGACAAAGGCCTATGACGTCGGTTTTTTGGACCAATGACGTCGGTTCTGGCCGCCGACACTGAGTTTGATTCCTGTAGTGATTATCGGTACATCAGCAGGTCACCTAACTACGAACTCAAGATGTACCTTTCTTTTTGAACTACTCGTTTTTAGCAGACGAGGGATTTCTTTCTTTACCAGTTATTACGCTATTTCTTTCTACATCAACTGGCGACACTGACCTCTTTCTTTTGTTTTGAAACTTCACACTAGGAGTGCCTGCCGCTCTCTTGCGTGGGACTCTTCTTGTTGTTTTTTATCCTCGTTGTCCTCTTTCGTTGCTTTTCATCCTATTTTTAGCTTGAATAATTGATGAGTGGATAAATCAACGAAAAGTCACATTTGCTCAAAATCAATTTCAGGAAAGATTCGCTTCAGAACCATGGAAGACTTTAATAACGCAATTAATCAGAAAAAAGGAGGTACATACGAGCTCACGCCCGTATTAATTTCAATGTTAATTTATTATGAACGGTCAGATCTTGTTTGACGAGATGATCAAACGGCTAGGCAGAGGCGGATCCAGCCCTTGGGCGCAAAGGGGCTTCAGCCCCGGTCCTGTCCAATAGCAAATACTCTTTTATAGAGTTATAGGTATTACGTGCAAAAAATAAATCAGGCACCAAGCAGGGAAGGCCAAGGCCTTTGAAGGTCGCTGAACAGCAACAATCATGTCTCAATTACTATTGGCTGAAACAAACGGACACTAGAAGGCCCATTTAAACTCACGTTAACGTAGGACGAGCCTTGAGCCCAGGATGGTTCAAATGTTCAATGCCCATTAATCCATTATCTGACTGTGAATTCGTGATCGACACCGACACGAGCATGTGATTACACGATGACGCCGTCCACCCATCCCGTCTCGCTGTCTCTGTTTTGTTCGGTCTCCACCTCTCATCTCTTTTCTCCCATCAGCTTAGAGCATGCCTAGCAGTGCTCCATAGCACTATTACGGTCAATCTCAAATCTCCGTATAACTATATAACTATAGAATAAGACTATAATTTAAATATTCGATATAGTTACTATTTAAGCCTTACATATTTCTGTTTTAGCCCCTCTCTTATAGTGCGGCCAGTAACAAAGGGGTGACGTGGATAGTGCGAACATACAGGCCTACCCGCATAGACACTAGAGGCCGGCTATATGGATGCACCACGAGCTGGACCGTCTGGGCCTTGTATGATTAGTAGATTGCATGTATAGGTAGCTGGGCGATGGCTGCTGCCAATAAGTAGCTTCCCACTTCGTTGTACTAACTGAAGGGAAACGCGCAGGCTACGCTAGCCGAAAAACAAATTTTTCGCGCACACCCAGGATCAACATGTAAGTAGGGGACCATGGATCGTTACCCTCGACGCGCGGATGCAGCGGAAGAAGACTCGCGCACGTAGAGGAAGTAGTCGAACACGCCCCGATCAGTACGCCGACTGCTCGCCGTGGGGTCGCCCGTGCTCGGGGTGAGGTCGCCCGGCTCGCCGAGGGGTCGCCCGTGCTCGCCGAGGGGTCGCCCGTGCTGGGGAGAGGTCGCCCGTGCTCGCGGAGAGGTCGCCCGTGTTCCAGGAGAGGTCGCCCGTGTTCCAGGAGAGGTCGCCTGGCTCGGGGAGAGGTCGCCGATCAGCAAGCACGTCCGCGAAAGCGGCAGTGCCTCTAAGGTATCCACACGTCCAGGGGTGGAACGTCGCGCGCCGGTGTGCTAGCACCACGTCGCGCGGCTAGGGTTTCCTCAGGAGCGGGAGGGGCGCGGCGGCTAGGGTTTTGGTGGAGTGCATCTAACTCATACACCGCGCCGCCCCTGGCCTCCAACTTATATAGACGTGCTAACGGGCTTCTACACTAGAAGACCCGTTAGGACTCTATCTCCTACGTGGATCCATATCCACGCGCCGAAACCCATTAACAGAAGTGAATCCGTTAAGCATGTTCCAACCCGTTAAGTGTGTGACCCGTTAGGTTCATGTGCAAGTCGGCCGCGGACCCGGAAACCCGTTTCCAGTCCACAGATCAATAGCGGTATCTAGCAACACATATTGACCCCCGAATGCACAGAATGATCTCATCGGCTAAACCTTGATACACACGTACATACCGATCCCTTTGCCACACGACACCAGTCAAGCTCAAGGCAAGATGCGTGCCACCCTTGTGATAGCTCGACCCATTCACTCGTTCCGTGTAATGGATATAAGATGTGACTAACAATTAGTCACCTTGGCACGGCCGCGCACTTTCCTTATCCATCCACACCGAGGGGCCCAGAGGTATCTCTCCCGTTATCGAGGAGGGGCAAATTCCATCTTGATCTATCACACCCCTACGCCATGTTTCGCGGCATACCCGTAAGTTACCTTTATAACTACCCAGTTACGGAGTAGCGTTTGATAACCCCAAAGTATACAACTACGCATGCTGGGACTCTATGATGATCTCAGGTCTAAGGACCATATAGGTGTACCACTCGAGACAACAATCTGATGGCACTATTAAGATAACAATCTCAGCAGTGTCTCGGAGTAGGTCAATCCAACCATCCGTGTTCTCTAACACGTGTCCACATTATTGATTCGATATCCACAATATCTATGGTATGTGAAACAGTACCATCAATCAATACATGTGCCGATCAATCATTACTGCTCCTCATAATGATTCTGGATCAGGGATCAGTTTAGAATAATGTCATACAAACAATGTGTCTCACAACCAAGTCATACTTGATGAACAAAGTTATGACCATTATTCATGGAACCTGATAAGCTAGTTATCGAAAAGTACATGAACAAAGACGTATTACACAATCATCTCATGATTGATTTAGGGCATGTTCCCTTCACTAACTACTACAAAATATTTAAAGGTGGCACGTTAACATCACGAGCTTCCCATGGTTATTAGGAATAGGTCGCTGAGGCTCTCGTTGATTTAGGCCTTTTTTTAGTCTAATTTAAATTTAAATTAAATTTGTTATTTTTTTACAAATCAAACGATTCAGTGCTTTGTAATTAATTTTATGGAGTTTTAATGGTTCTTTTCAGAGTTTCTAAAAAACAATCATTGACTCTCCAAGACCTCTTTTAAAAGGTCACAACCTTTTCAGATAAAAATTTTCAGCTACTTTTTACAAATCAAACGATTCAGTGCTTTGTAATTAATTTTATGGAGTTTTAATGGTTCTTTTCAGAGTTTCTAAAAAACAATCATTGACTCTCCAAGACCTCTTTTAAAAGGTCACAACCTTTTCAGATAAAAATTTTCAGCTACTTTCAGTTGAAACGAACTAGGCCGTAGCATTTCTGTATGATTTGGTTTTAGGCCCTGTTCTTTTCAGCGTATCGTGCCATTGCGTATTACTGTAGCAAATTTTATTATTTTTATATAGCCTATATGTTGCGATAATTTGTAACGATTTTTTCGTGACTTTTAGTAGTCCTTCCAAAAGATCTTAAAACTATTTTAAATTATTTTTTAAATATTTAGACCACTTTTTGAGGGCTCTCAAATTTGCTACAGTATTACGCCAACGCAACGATACGTTGAAAAGAATAAGGCCTTAATTAGAAAACTTATTTTTGTACGAATCATTTGATGTAACATTTATAGAAATTTTTTTGTCTTTGTGGAATTTTTTGAAAAGTTTTAAAAATAATTGTAACATATCTTTAGCCATATCAAGTCTTTTTTCAAAAGCCATGAAATTTTAAATTAAAACTACACCGACCGTAATAGCTGAATCAAAAGGACACAAAGTAAGTGTCGCTATTTTTTTTACACATGCTAGTCTGCTTAGGCTTGAGATTATAACTAGAATTATATTATACACCAAAAAAATTAGAGGTAAACATCATGCGGAGCCGTCGACCACAAAAATGGCCTTGTGGAATTACTGGTCCTCCTATGGTTGACGGCCACACGACGTTGCCAACCATGTCCCTCTCTCCCCCTCCTAATGATTTTTCTTACAGATCTGAACAATATTTTTAATATATTTTTCAGTTCTTTAAAGTCTCCTTTTGGAGCCCGTCGTAGATTATAATGTCATTCCAGCTTTCAGCCTTATCAAGTACTCCCTCCGTTCCAAATTGTAGTTCATTGTTGATTTTTGGATCTTCTATTTTACCATTCGTTTTATTTAAAAAATATATGTAAATATTATTTATTTTGTTGTGATTTGTTTTATCATTAAACATACTTTAAGCATGATTTTTTTTGCATGTTTACACTAATTTTTTTTAAAAAGACGAACGGTCAAAAATCGTGTTTAAAAGTCAACGGTAAACTAAAATTTGGAATGGAAGGAGCAGGGAATTTTATCTGGTGCCGAGGACACTAGCGTGTCCCATTCCTGACCATGTGTTTTTTTTTATTTCTGATGCCAACCTTCCCGTCAGTGCATCCAGCTTGTGCGGGACATGGCCGCTGCCAATAAAACGGCTCCCCAGCCCCTGTGCAGGGAGTACATGCGCACCATGGCTACCACCACCCGCGACGCACGCGCACCCAGCCTCGTTAGTCCCGTGCCGTTCAAGGACATCGGCGAAGGCCACGCGGCGCAGCCACCGGAAGAGTACGACGACATCGACGTCGCCGCCCTCCCGAGCTCTCCCTGCTTGCCCAAGCATGTGCTGCGGCGCTACCAGGGCACATGGCTGCTGGAGCCCGACGTCCGGGGAGTCATCGCCATCCAGCGCGGCTTCGCACCACGCCGCGGCGACGTCTTCCTCGCCAGCCCGCCCAAGTGCGGCACCACGTGGCTCAAGGCGCTCGCCTTCGCCGCCATGGCGCGCGGCGAGCACCAGCCCGCCGGGGAGGAGCACCCGCTCCTCCGCCTCAACCCGCACGACTGCGTACAGTTCATGGAGGGGGGCTTCGCGGATGGGTGGGGGAGCAAGGTGGACGCGCTGCCGTCGCCGAGGCTGATGGCCACGCACATGCACCACTCCGTTCTGCCTGCGTCCATCACCGAGTATCCCGACTGCAAGATCGTCTACGTTTGCAGGTGGCTCGATCGGTACTCATCCAATGATCCATGCATGCTCATGCCATACGCCATAGATGTAAAGATATATAATCACATGATTATATATGTAATTTATAAAATTAATTGGCAGGGAGCCAAAGGACATGCTGGTATCCATGTGGCACTTCATGAGAACCATTGCACCTCACGTCCCCTTTTCCGACGTGTTTGAGGCCGTCTGTGAGGGAAGCTGTTACGGTGGCCCTATCTGGGAGCACGTCCTCGGGTACTGGAACGCGAGCAAGAAGGACCCGGAGAAGGTGCTGTTTCTGAGGTACGAAGACATGATGCATGATCCGGACAACAACGTCCGGATGCTGGCACGGTTCCTCGGGCAGCCGTTCTCGCCAGCCGAGGAGGAAGCCGGGGTCGTCGTCGACATCGTGAAGCTCTGCAGCTTCGAGAGGTTGAAGAATTTGGAGGCCAACAAGACCGGCTTCACCTCCACCTCCCGCTTCTTCTCAAAAAATGCGTTTTTTAGGAAAGGGAAGATAGGCGATTGGGTGAATCACATGACTCCGGAGATGGCACAACGTTTGGACGCCGTCTTCCGGGACAAGCTCCAGGGATCCGGTCTCGCTTTCTCCTGATGGCTCGAGATGCGCTTATCAACATGTTTAAGGTGACCAACCTGATCACTTGGATGAATAAACTGGCTAAGATGAAATTAGCCATGCATAGAATCAAATGAATAAGTTTAAACCACTCTGAACATGCTTTGCGTGTCACAGCTTCTGTTTTAAACCGAGCTCACGAGCTCAGGAAAAGAATGAGTGGTAGAGATCGCACGGTAACAGTTCACTTATGAAGATTCAATGGGGCCAACAACGTTTCCGGTCTTCATTGTCACTGCAAACTTTTGCCGCGCTATCTGAACTTTCGTCGTGCTGTAATTTTGATGTTATCTGAACCTACGTTTCCGTTGGAGCACCCTTCATGGAGAAAGTACCGCTCCGATTCTCTAGCAGTAGCCCTTCACCCGCTCCAGTAGGCAGACTCCAACCTTCTCAACCACTTGGGTCTTTCACAAGCTCCTCCTTCGAAGGCGACCAACCACTATCCTCCAAATTTAACACTTGAGTAATAGGTTGGAGAAAAAGCAATCCCACCGGGTCAAGTTCCCATGAAGCACCTGTCGTGACCCCGGTGCTTGAAGGGAAACAGGTAAGCTACGCGAGCAACAATTTTGAAAAAAAATTATCACAAATCACCCAAGATCACATGCAAGTAGGGGATCACAGATCGTTACCCTTGACGCGCAGGTGCAATGGAAGAAGACTTACGCGCGTAGAGGAAGTAGACGTACACGTACCAATCACCACTGAGCAGGTTGCACCGTGGTCAGGGTCGCGTGCCGACTGGTCGGAGAGGTCGCGGATTGCTCGCTGAGAGATCGCCGATGCTCACCAAGTGGTCGCCGACTTGTCAGTGTGATCGCCGAGCAGATCATCCGCGCACGGCAGCGCTTCTAACGGTATCCACACGTACCGAGCAGGAACGCCGCGCGGGGTGTGCTAGCACCTCGCCGCACGGTTAGGGTTTCTGTGGAACGAGAGGGGCGCATGACGACTGCGCGTGTTGAAAAGCTCAACTCGTGTCCGACGCCGCCCCCACGCCTCCCCTTATATAGATGCTCTTGTGGGCTTCGGCCTGCTAGGGTTCCATCTCACACACGGATCACATACACGCATAAACCAGTTAAACAGTTCCAACCCGTTAAGTGTGTGACCCGTTAGGTTTAGTGCAAATCGACTGTGGATCCAATGCAATGATCAACATAGGTACCCAGCAATACGTATTGACCCCCGAATGCAAAGAATCAATATTCGGCTGAACCTTCGATACATCCACGTATACCGATTCCTTTGCCACACGATACCAGTTAAGCTCAAGGCGAGATGTGCGCCACCCTTGTTAATAGCTCAACCACTTCACTCGATAGTGTGATGGATATAAATCATGACTAACATCTTAGTTGCATTAGCACGGCCGTGAACTTTCCCTATCCATCCACATGAGGGGCCTAGAGGTATCTCTCCCATTATCCAGAAGGGACAAATTTTATCTTGATCATCACACCCCTGGCAATGTATCGTGGCATACCCTGTAGTCATCTTTATAACCACCCAGTTACGGTGTAGCGTCATACGAGTCAACATGCTGGGCATCTATGACAATCTTAGGTCTAAGTATCATATCGGTGTTCCACTCGAGACTATACACTGATGACGCTTATAAAAGATAACAACTCACAGCGTCTCGGAGTAGATCTATCCGACTACCCATGTTCTCTAATATGTGTCCATTCTATTAGTTTGATATCTTCATATCTATATTATGTGAAACATTACCATCAACCAATATGTATGCTGATCAAATCATAACCACTCCTCGTGATGATATGGATCAGGGACCCGTTTAGAATAATGCCACTTAACAATGTGTTTCACAATCAAGTCGTACCCAATAGACAAAGTCATGACATTTATTCAGGGAACCGATAAAAAATGTTATCATAAATACATGAACAAATACGTGGTATAATCATCATTATGATTGATCTAGGGCATATCCATTTCAGTACTTATACCGGGAATCCAACACAATGAGGCGATACTAGTTCCAGGCTAGTATCTCATGATGGACAAATAGGCAAACATTATCGCAAATGTAAACATTAACTAAATAAAATAACAGTTTTAAGGTGTTATAGTTGGCAACATTCGCCTTATTACAATAATGCAGGTGGCCCTGCTATGTAGCACTAAATGTTAAGAACGAAATAAAAGATGATCAGAGTGGCGACGGAGAATCGGCGATGACATACAGGATTGACCCGAACACGATAGCTAACCCTGGCACCTTCACTAGGATCCTTCCGTTTCTGCTTGTAACATGAATAACAAATATATCCGCGATAGGTATAATGAGTACGCAGCTACCCAACAAGCAATACTTAACAATACATGCAGGAACAAGAGATGGATGGTTGTTTTACCAAGACATCACCTATCTACTCAAATGTTTGTTTAAGTATTAATTATTCAGTTAGCACCAATGAACATTCTACTACACAATATCCACAGGCACTCTCCGCCTACACTTGACCAGGGGTGATCAAAGCGGCTAAACAGGCACTCTCTGCCCACACATGACCCCATATAGGCGATCATGCGGCACAACAAAACAGGCACTCGCTGCCCACACATGAACTACTCATGAGGCATAATGAAACAGGCACTCTTTGCCCACACATGACCAAGAGATGATCATGCGTCACAAGGAAACAGGCACTCTCTGGCTACACACGCACAAGAGACGGAAATGCGACACAACGGAACATGCATTCTCTGCCCACACATGACCCGGAGATGGTCATACGGCACAACGATACGGGCATTCTCTGCCCACACTCGGCTAAGGGATGATCAAACGGCTCTACGGGTACTCTCTACCCACACATGACCAAGGAACGGTCATGCGGCACAAATCCTAACACTTCACCAAAGTAACCCCACAATACAATATTTTACTTGATCAAATTTATCTTTAAAATCATCATGAAACCTTAGCTGCACAATGTGCGATTTTATTAGAAGTGACCCTATTAATTACCCAAGCACATCTAAGCAACTACACAAAGTATAGGCTAGGAAATCACTAAGGTTCGGTAAATAAGGCTAGTACATATTAGTGGATGACTAATACAACTTTAGGATATAAACTCACACACTAATCAGATTATGCATGCACTTAACAAATAATAAAACAAAAATATTCAACAAACTAGGAAGCAATATGCATCTAGCTTGCCTTCAAATAAGTCAGATCCTTGAGAGTCTATAGCAATTCCTGGGCAGCAGCCCTCGCAATAGTCGCAGCAAGAATCTACGCGCAGGAAAAAAAACAAAGAACACCAAATTCAGTATAGAAAAAAATAGTTAATAAAAAATATAGGAAAATTCTTGGGATGTGCTTCTCGAACAGTGCATTTTTCAGGAAAGGGAACATAGGCGACTGGGTGAATCACATGACTCCGGAGATGGCACAACGTTTGGACGCCGTCTTCCGAGACAAGCTCCAGGGATCTGGTCTCGCTTCCTCCGGATGGCTCGAGATGCACTTATTAGCACGTTTAAGGTGACCGACCTGATCACCTGAATGAATAAGCTTGCTAAGATGAAGTTAGCCATGAATAGAATCAAATGAATAAGTTTAAACCACTCTAAACATGCTTTGCATGTCATAGCTTCTGTTTTAAACCGAGCTTGGTAAAAGAATGAGTGGTATAGATCGCACGGTAACGGTTCACTTACGAAGATTCAATGTGGCCAACAATGTTTCCGGTTTTCACTATCACCGCAAACTTTTGCCGCGCTATCTGAACTTTTGCGGAACTGTAATTTTTATGTTATTTGATCCTACGTTTCCGTTGGAGCACCCTTCGTGGAGAAAGTACTTGGGTCTTTCACTACCACTTAGGTCTTTCACAAGATCCTCCTTCGAAGGCGACCAAGCCACTATCCTCCAAACTTAACACTTGAGTAATAGGTTGGAGAAAAACCAATCCCTCCGGATCAAGTTCCCATTAAGCACCAAGCACTACCTAAAACCACAACACTCGATCTCTCCCAAAAACCTAGTTTTCTGGCTCTCCCTCAGATGACTTAGTGAATGCTCAAGGAGTGCAGCAACAACCCAAAACGACACCCGGTAGCATTTATATAGGAGCCCCTAAAAAACTACTCGTTTGGGCGTAGGAGCATTACGCACCAGACAGTCCGGCACACGCCAAAAGGTCTGGCCAAGCAGTCAAAACGACCGAACCAACCCATACCGAGCATGCCACACACACCCATAAGACAATGGGTCAACTGGTCTGGCAGGACATTCGACGCAACATCACAACAATTCAACCCACTGGACGCGCCGGCCTGCACCGGACGGTTCGGTACACCGTCCAACCGCAATGACACAAACTTAAAAACTCATTAGGCGAGACAGGCTACGCGCCGAATGGTCAGGCACACCAACACCTCGATGCCAAAACTCTCTAGACAAGCCGAACGGTCCGGCACACTATCTGGCTACCCCGACGCCAGAACTCTTTGAACGCGTCGGATAACACGGCGTACGGTCTGACAGCCACAACACAAAACCAAACACACAAAAAACACTTGCAACCTCACCCTCGAGCACCTAGAGACACTCAGCCTAGTGTTTCATGGAAAAACGAGATCCGACGACGTTAAACCAACTCTCATCCCCAAGCTCAAGTCAACAAAGAACAAAAATACCTATAACATTTTAAATGAACTTCGGCACACGGGTTCATTCTACAGCATCCTTAGCCTTGATGCTATCCAAAAAGCACGACTTGGCATGGTTACATGTCATCTCCACCAAAACCAATCATTCACACAAAAAAACACGTAGGGGTCTTGAACCTCACACCTAACAAACCTTTTTTTTACAATTTTTATTTTTGGATTTTTTACAATTTGTATATTTTTGAATTTATATTTTTTTGTTTTATGGTTTTTCTCTCGTATAGTTTAAATTTTCTATATCAAAACTTCTGCTTTTTAAATATATTTTAGTTTTTATTTAAATTTTCATTCTTTATTTGACTATGGGTACATTTGGCACATTCCATTGGCGACAAACAAAACATACCATTAAATAAATCCTACCACTATTTGGTAATTCTCAATTAGATTTGACCCAAACAACACAAAAATTGTGAAATGAATGTCATGCCTTAGATTGTGCATGATTATTCACTCACAAGGCAATTGAGGGTTCTAAACCAAACATATCCTAAAATAGCTTTCAAATCATTAATTTGAATTTCGTGGGCAGATGCTAGGAATAAAGTACTCCGCTAAAAATTAATATTTAAATTACAATCCAAAATCTTTAGGAAAAAAATTGATTTTGCTTGAAATTAATTTTCAAAAATAGAAATAGTGAAAAACAAATCCTCCAACTTTATTGTATACTGTCTTTTTGCATATTTTTATGTAATGATTAAAAACCTTTCAAATCATGAAATTCATTTCCTTTAGAAAATATCACTTCAAATAAACTTTTAAATTTCAAAAAAACTATTAACATCACAAATTTAAAATTTGGTATGTGACATGAACTACTTCCTTCGTTTCACTATATTTGTTCATAGCCTCGGGAGTATCTGTTTCAAATTGATTGCCCATTGTGGTAACCAAACATGTTTTATGATTTTAATGTTATACCCCTTTTGTAAGCTGGTCAAACAGTCATTTCCAAGGAAGGTTAAATGCATGAAACCAATCAAATTCATACATGCAACAAACCAAATCCATTAATTGGAGGTAACATAATCAATTCAGTGCACCGATCCACCGAAATTTTTGTTTTCTTGATTTGTGTGCAATTATGGGCATGGTCAAATATAGCGAAATAGAGGGAGTAGTAAGTAGAACAAATGATAAATAGTCTCTATTGGTAGGATCTAATGCGAATCGATAGAAAGAAAGAACCAAGGAAGAATATCGAACAACAATTACCCGAGGTGCACTCGGAAGCCGATCAAAAGGTGATGTATAACAAGTTGAACTGACTTTTAAGCAGCATAGAGACTCTTGAAACTATATTTGCAACGATAACAAATACTTCTACAATAGATTTTACAAGAATGCCACTCCAATAATTTGCGTTTTAGTGCATGCAACATTGTTTGAAACAGTAGTTAACTCTCTTTTGTTGCTAATTTTGCTCAGTCAGTTACCTTCTTAGTTTTTTTTGTTGGAAGGACATTTCAATGGACTGGCTATAGCATAATCTATAAAATTAATATGAACCCACATGTAATAGTGCACATGCACCTTCAAATCAGCTATAAACTTGTTGTAAATTAGTAGCCAATCTACATCTCTCTTTTCATTCTTTTCTTCATGTAAGCAAAATATTGAATTGACATCCACCTTAACTATAGATAGCATAAATTAGTAACCTTCTATCTTTAGCACAAAACTCAAAGCTAATGTGAGAGCAAGTGCTCACTACCTCATCATCAAAAGTTTGATTCTTTCCACGGGGAGCAAGAAGTCTTGGGTGATTGGGTTGCTAAGTGCATTGTTTCTTCGAGTAGATTTGATCAATCTGACCATCACAGCGATGGTACGAACAAAAGCGGCATTATTTAACTAAAGCATAAAACCGCTATTTAAAACTAAAGAAAGCGATCCAACAGTTTTACCTTTATTTTCCTTCCCAATTGCAACTCAATGCTTCTCTCCCTCTTTCTTAGTGTTTGGATGGTAAGGAATGCCCTTCTTTTTAGCCATTTTAAAAAGCTAGCACAATCCTTTTGGAAATGTCCTCCTTCCTTACAGAAATGACACCTCCCACTGTTTCATGCTAAAGACTGATTTCTCCTTATATTTCTCCCACTGTGGGTCCGGTGGCCTCGTAGCTCGGCGAAGCTTGGCACCGACATCTTCTCCTTCTTCCCCCTCCTCCTTTAATAGTATATCCAATTAATCCGGATGGCTCGAATTGATCAAAGATTATGATCTTGGACTTCATTATCACCCGGGCAAAGCCAATGTGGTTGTCGACGCTTTGAGTCAGAAATCGCAATGCAATTACATCCTGGCTAAGCCTGATTCGGATATGCTCTGTTCCGAGCTTCAAAAGCTCAGTTTGGAGATAGTCCCTCAAGGACATCTTGCTACCTTAAAAGTCAAACCCGACCTCATTGACCAAATCAAGAGTGCCCAAAAGATGGATAAGGGCATAGCATTCATCCGAGCCAACATGAAGAAGGGTAAAGCCAATTGTTTCTCAGAGGATGCACAAGGTATCCTCTGGTTTGGAAACCGATTGGTAGTGCCCAACAACAAAAAGTTGAAAGCATCTATCCTGAGTGAAGCACACCACTCTCCATTATCTATACACCCCGGAGGAACCAAGATGCACCAAGATGTGAGGCAGAGATTCTAGTGGACTCGTATGAAGAGATAGGTTGCCCGGTACGTTGCTGAGTGTGACGTGTGCCAACGAGTGAAGGCCGATCATCTTAGACCGGCGGGCACTCTCCAACCGCTGCCCATACCCGAGTGGAAATGGGATGAGGTTGGTATGGATTTTATCACCGGTCTTCCCAAAACACAGAAGGGATTTGACTCTATCTGGGTGATCATTGACCGACTAACCAAATCTACTCACTTCCTACCGGTTAAGACCGGTTATCATACCAAAAACTTGGCAGAGATTTATCTATCTCGCATCGTCCCTTTCCATGGTGTTCCCAAGGTAATTGTTTCCAACCGAGGCCCACAATTCACTTCACACTTTTGGGAGTGTCTTCACCGGGCAATGGGAACACAACTCTCCTTTAGCACAGCTTACCATCCCCAGATCGGTGGCCAAACCAAGAGGACTAACCAAATATTGGAAGATATGCTCCAAGCTTGTGTTCTCTCTTATGGCAAGAATTGGGAGAAGAGCTTGCCATTCGCTCAATTCTCCTATAATAATAGCTACCAATCCCGTCTTCAAATGTCTCCATTTGAAGCGCTTTATGGGAGAAAGTGTAGGACTCCCTTAAACTGGTCCAAGACCGGAGAACGTCCATTCTATGGTCCCGACATAGTGGTTGAAGCTGAAAAGCAAGTCAAGGTAATACAAGAACGATTGCGGGCAGCGTAGTCACGCCAGAAGAGCTACGCTGATTGTCGTCGCCGAGAGCTCACATTTGAAATCGGTGATCATGTCTATCTCAAAGTGACCCCGCTAAAGGGTACTCATCGCTTCCAAGTCAAAGGGAAGGCAGCACCTCGCTACATTGGTCCTTTCCAAATCATCGCTAAGCGAGGGGCTGTAGCTTATGAGCTTAATCTTCCATCTTCACTATCGGACGTACACAACGTCTTTCATGTTTCCCAGCTCAAGAAGTGCCTCCGAGTTCCAACTGAGTCGGCCGAGTTGGAGCATCTTGATCTTCAATCTGATTTTTCTTTTCCGGAGCACCCGATTCGTATCCTTGATGAGAAAGAGCGAACAACTAGAAGAAAGACAGTGAAATTCCTGAAGGTGCAATGGAGCAACCACACGAAAGATGAAGCAACCTGGGAGCGTGAAGAACAACTCTGAGTGACCTATCCTCACCTCTTCACCGAGCCGACTGAATCTCGGGGACGAGATTCTTTTTAGGGGGGGAGGTCTGTAACAGCCCGGCTGTTATTTTGGATTAAGCATGCATACTATTGTTGTGTTCATTTGGTTTTTCTACGGTTTTTCAAAACTTCTCATTGATATGCATTCATCCATCGGGCTATAAGGTGGGAACATAGGACTTTGAACTAAAACCATTAGAATACCAGCCACCCGAGCTACCAGAATGGTGAGGTAGATATTGACCGGGCTTCGGCGGGCAACTATATATAGCCCGCTGGGCACGTTCCTTAGTCGGCCGAGCTAGAAAGCACCCCACCGAGCTAGCCCGAGTGATCCTTTACTCATGCCGAGCTTCCCGACCAGACCCGAGTAACGGGCGAGCAAGACACGTGGTAGCACGGCGAGCAACCGGGCGACCACTCCCGACTGAACCTTACCGGGCAACACCCAGCCCGGGGGAGATTTATCCAAGTGACGAGAAGTCCGAGTAGAACTAGGAGGGCTACCTCTTATATTAAAAGCCGCTGAAGTAGCCCGGACTCGTCTAGTTCCTTATTCTTTTTGTCCAGACAAAGACACGCTGACTACCTCCTCATTAGACGAAATGGGCGGTGCTCCAGACAGTGCGGCACGTGGCCCAGGGGGACTGCGCGCGGCGACCAGATGGCGAAGGATAGCCGCGAGAAGAGCCAAGTGGCGAGGGAGTTCGTCCAGCTGCAGCACCCCACTTTTCTCACCCCTTTTCTTACCCAAAGCCTCTCATTTACAGGTGGGACCTGGCCCCACTTGTCACCCACACATAGCAGCCCTATTTAAGGCCATAACCAGCCATCTTCCTCTCCTCTACACCTTCATTTCTTCTCCTTTCTCCTGCTGCTCGAGCTGAGAAGAACAGCAGCAATTCGTCCATTCTCCACCCTCAAATCCACCCAAATACTTGGAGAGAGCTTGCGCATGTCAAGATCCGAGCTCTCCATCACCTGAGCTCCCTACACCTTCGAGGGCATTCTCATGCACGAAGGATCCGGTGAGCTCTCCCTCCTTTTGGTCATCCTCCATCTTCTGAACTTATAGCAGCAAGAACTCATCTCGTTATTCTTCTTGCTGCCATCTCTTGCATTAGCAAGCCTGGGGGAGTACATTGGAACCTTCTTCACCATCTACAGGAGTGGAGCTGCAGTAGGAGACGCACCAAGAAGGAAGGAGAAGGCAGCAGCAAGCAGCAGCAAGCAATGGAGAAGCAGACCACGACCGAGCTTCATCCTCTTCGATCTCTCCATCCTCTCGACGTCCAATCCTAAGCAAGGCATTCCTTGCTTGGTAAGAACCTTAGAGAATCTCTTCTCCATTCCTTGCATCATCTAGGCCCCGTTCATGTGTTCATCTTTGAGCTAAACCGAGCATAGGTACAGCAGTCTCGAACCCGTTCAGTTTCAGTCCGTATCCAGAAATAGCCACTCAGTAAATAATTTTTATAAAATCAACCGTAGCCCGGATCGAGAAGTATTCTACATGAAATTTGTTCGCCAGGAAATTCTCCACAACTTTCATGTTGACCCCGGGTTTGAACAAGCTTGTCCTCTACCTCCAAAATAGAATGCACTGAGAGACATACCTGCTGAGTAACTTACCCGAGCAAAACTTGTTAGAGCCCAACCTAGACCTTGCCTTAGCGAGCTAAGATAAGCCACATACGACCTATGGTAACTCTTATTTCATAAGAGGACAACCTTCCCTGGTAAGTAGGCTCATTTCCGAGTTACCTTGAGCATTCCCGAGCTTCATATTCCTAGCCCGGGCTACCCATAGCACCCTGATTTCAAATAGTCATATGTCACTCATCCGAGCTCAGATTTGAGTGATTTTTTTGCAAAATCTGCATTAGCTCATGACCTTTCTGAGATATTATGTTGTTCCATGCTTCTCTGTGTTTTGGTATTTTATTTGGATTTTAGTTGATGTGCTTGTTACCGAAACGATAGGAAACGACGTTCCGGAGGAGCCTGGACTTGAGCAAGCTGCTCCTCCTTTCGACGACCAGCACCAAGGCACTTATTACTCCCCTCATTTGACTCAATCATGTTGAACTCTATTTACTTGCATTACTTTGATTATGTTCTATCAACGTTGCATGCTAGTTTCTATATGATATTTGATGCGTAGAGGTAGTTATATCCCACTAGTGGTCAGTTTACTAATAGGTTGATACATCCATTCCTTGATAGCCTAAGTGGGTACTAATTATCTATGGTTGTGTCACGAATGCTTAGACTTGCTTAGAGTCCACGTGGTTGAGAGCAATACTTGATTATGATATCTTGATGATGTTTGGATGTGAGTATTTGAAGTTGTGCCGGAACGGGTGATAGGAAATGACGGGAGGAAAGATCCCGGTCATATAGCCCCGTTCGGGCAATTAAGGACCGAACATGGTGCCATCATTTCGAGCTACTATACGTACGACCACATGTGTCTATGGGGACAGTTAGCCGATTTTATGTGCGTGCTTGTATCGTTGGTGATCATTGGGGCTATTGTTGTTTATTCGCTTGTGTTTTGTTGGTGGGGACCTCCCAGGGGCCGCTTCTTAGCCATGGGTAGCTTCCGTGGGGTCTCAGGGCGGCCGGACAGAGGGCCCTGAGTAACGTCCACAGCAATAGTTAACTCCATTGAACCACAACACGACACGTGGAACCGTGGGCTACAGTTACCGGGCGATCCAATGATCTGGCACGTACATCTAGGAGGCTTCGGCATGGCATGCTGTGTCATGTGGGTAAAGTCGTACACCTCTACAGAGTTATGAACTGTTCGAACAGCCGCGTCCTTTGGTTAGGGATGAAAGCTCGTTAAATCGAGACACTTCGGTTAGCATTTGGGTTCTGGAATGGTTATGGTGTGGACCGGGCTATGTTTCCGAGCACAGGGTTGCTCGTGGCGATCGGTCGGATAGAGACCGGGGACGGATAGAGTCCCGTTGATGTCATGGTCGGATAGAGACCTTGGGCGGATAGAGCCTCGTGGATTGATGTTGATTAATGATGCTACTGTTGGTTCACAAAGTCTTTACATGTTTTTTTCAAATGCCATTTACAATCTATTTATGATTACGTCTTGCAAATGCTCTTTATGCTGAAACTGTGTTGCTAGCCTTACATTGGATATTTATTATGCATGAACAAGGCTAAAAGTACCTTATAGTGCTGAGTACCATCTGTACTCAACCGATGTGCTGATCAATGTTGCAGGTGATAGCGATCCCACGCTTGAGTACTACTATCAAGCGGGGAACGACGACGCTAGTGGACACGGTGCCGAGTTCTAGTTTCTAGCCGGTTGCCCTTGGGTTGGGAGGCATACCACGCTGGCCTTTTGTTCTTTTAAACAATGATCTTTCGCTGTTTTTGTGAAACATTTATCTAGTCCGCTGCGAACTACTCTGAACTATGTTTAACTTATTTGTATGGACAGCAGTTCATACCCTTTTGTAATATTAAGTTATGACCATTTGTTATGTGTTGTGCTATCAATCCAAATTATTATATGTGTGTAATGGTAGCTGATCTTGGGAGCCGTTACTGAAGCATATATCCGGTACTCGAGTTCACCGTAGTTTCAATTGAGATAGCCCGCTCTTATCGTTGCAGCCCGGGCTGAGAGCAAACCCACATGGTATGCTTGCGGGCTACTCGTGTGTTGGTTTTCAGCCATTCGGACAGCCCGAGAGCCTTATCTCCAATAAGCCGAGTGTGAGAATGGGGGTACTGACACTTTGGTAACCCTATGCTTAGCAATCCAATACGCCCATAACGCATCTGCCAAAGTATTATGCCAACCCCGCAACCTTTCGTCGAATTTTCTCTTAATCAGCTTTATAGGACTCTTATTTGAAGATTTTGCTTGGCCGTTGGCTTGAGCATAATACGGCGAGGAGTTGATCATCATGATTCCCAAGCTTCGAGCATAATCTTGAAATGCCTCTGACATAAATACCGATCCTTGATCTGTAGTGATTGTTTGATGAATACCAAATCGGTAAATTATATGCTCTCTAACACAATCGATTGCTTCAGTGGCTGTTACTTTTTTCAAGGGAACAACTTCCACCCATTTAGTGAAATAATTTGTAGCCACTAATATGTACCGATGCCCCTTAGACGATGAAGGAAATATTTCTCCGATCATATCAATTCCCCATCCTCGAAATGGTCACGGCTTCACAATCGGATGCAAGATGGATGCAGGCGCATGCTGGATATTTCTAAACTTCCGACAATCTTTACAACCTTTATAATATTTGAAACAATCTTCAACCATGGTTGGCCAGGAAAACCCTACACGGTTCAGCATCCATCTCATCTTATATGTCGATTGATGTGTTCCACAAAGCCCTTCATGAACTTCTCCGATTGCAACTTTCGCGTCTTCCTCATTTAGGCATTTAAGTAATAACCCATCAAAACTCCGATAATATAGCTTATCATTGATCATCACATATCTTTGGGCTTTCCTTTTAAGCTTTCTATTGGTTTTCCCTGAGGATCTTTAAGATAACCAATAATCTCTGCCTGCCAACCCAGTGGTATCGAACCTTCAGTTGGAACAATCTCCAACTCCATGATCGGCTTCACAATTATGCTCTCTCGGAACATGTTGGATTGTGAATATACTGAATTGTTTAGCCAAGTTTGAAGCCCTCTCTAAATACTTCCGAAGCAGTTCACTATGACACTCATATTTACCGATCATCTAAAAAACTACCAACTGTGAATCCCCATAAACTTCTACAGCAACAGCTCCAGCTTGGATTAACCACTCCAACCCTTGAATCAAAACTTCGTATTCTACTTGGTTGTTAGTCAATCCAAAGTCCATGGTAACACTGAATCGGTAAGAAACACCACCAGGGGATACTATGAAAATACCGGTTCCACATCCCTTTTCACAAACCGATCCATCAAAGAACATCAACCATGGCGAAAGAATCGAGAGATTAATGTCTTGATGGTGTGTAATGAAATCGGCTAATACCTGCCCCTTGACGGCTTTTGGAGATTCATACGTTAAATCAAACTCGATGAGAGTATATGCCAATTTTCCAAGACGTCCTTTGATAATCGGAGCATTAAGCATGTATTTGACCACATCAGTTTAGCAAACCACTTTGCATTCAACACCCAACAAATAATGGCTCAACTTAGTGCAAGCAAAGTGTACACAAAGGCAATATCTCTCTACTACCGTGTATCGGGTTTCTGGATCAAACAACTTCCTGCTCAGATAAAAAATTGCGTGTTCCTTTCCGTCTATGTCCTGGACAAGAACTGCCCCTATTGTTTTTCTCGATACCGATAGATACAACTTAAATGACAAACTCTCCTTTGCGGCAACTAGAATAGGTGGATTGATCAAGTATTCCTTGATATTATTAAATGCTTTCTGCTGTTATGGCCCCAAACAAACTTATCAGAATTTTTCAACTTAAGCAATGGAGAAAACGGGATGATTCTTTCCGATAAATTTGAAATAAATCTTCTCAAATAGTTAATCTTACCAATCAGCTCTTGTAAGCGAACCTTTGAATCTGGAGGTTTGGTGTTCAGAATCGCTTTTACTCTATCGAGATGTAGTTCAATTCCTCTTTCATGTACCATGAACCCTAAGAAGTTGCCGGCTGATATCCCAAAAGCGCGCTTCTTTGGATTCATCCTCATGCCATACTTTCGAAACCGATCTAACACGGTCACAATATCAGCCAAGTGTTGTTCTTCTTCTTGAGATTTAATTACCATATCATCAATGTAAATTTCAACCAATTTACCGATTAAATCATGAAAAATCAAGTTCATCCCTCTTTGATATGTAGCCCTAGCACTAATCAGTCCAAAGGTCATAATAACCCATTAGAATAAACCGATAGAACCAGGACACCTAAATGCGGTCTTGTTTACATCTTCCTCGGCCATAAAAATTTGATTGCAACCAGCATTGCCATCTAAGAAATTGCTAATCCGATTGCCAGAAGCAGCGTCAATTAATCGATCAGAAATCGGCATCGGATAATCATCTTTATATGTCGCCTTGTTCAAATCCTGAAAATCGATGCACACCCGAATCTTATCAGAATATTTCTTCCCAACCGGTACAATTTAGAAATCCAATCGGCATATTTACATGGCCGAATAAACTTCGCATCCACCAACCTTTGAATTTCAGCCTTCACTTGATCATAAATCTTCCAACTAATTCTCCTTGGCGCTTGTTTCACTGGCCGAAATCCTAGCTTCATTTTAATTTTATGTTCAACTATAGATCGGCATAGACCAGGCATCTCATGATATTCCCAAGCGAAGCAATCAACCCGATCCTTAAGAATTCGAATAAGCCGATCTTTATATTCCCGCGACAACTGTTTACTAATGTAAGTGGGTCTCTCCTTAACATCTGTTCCAATATCGACTTTTTCAAATTCATCAGCCAATATAAAACCTTGGCCCATCTTATATTCGATCTCCTCTAGAGCCGCGGTTCCCATAAAAAACCCTCGTGTCCTTGAGTTACTGACTGTGCTTCCAGTGTCGTCGGCTTAAAGCCAGATTTACTAAAACCGATGAAATCACATTCTTCTAAGGGTTTCCCCGATAATACTTCTAGGTTATCAAAGATCTCAGCACAATCGGTTTCTACAGTTAGAGATTCTCCTCTAACCACTTCTATTTGCTCGCCAATCTACTGGATCAAAATCTGATGCAGTGTTGATGGAATGCAACAATTGGCGTGTATCCAATCCCTTCCTGACAGCACATTGTAACTTCCTTTTCCTTCAATCACAAAGAAAGCCATTGGGATTGTCTTGTTTCCCACTGTAAGCTCTACCACCAGAATCCCCTTTGCTTCAGTCGGATTTCCATTGATATCGCTTAATACCATATTGGTCTTCACCAAATCTTCTGTAGACTTTCCAATTTTCCGACACACAGAATACGGCATTAGATTCACAGTGGCTCTACTATCCACCATCATTTTTGTTATCGGCTTTCCATTCATATAACCCATAATAAATAATGGCTTCAGGTGTAATCGGGAATTCTCAGGTTTCTTGAATATAGCATCTTCAGCTCCAACTACCTGTTCTACAGCAGCCTCCTCATAATCACACATGAACTCCCGAGGTAATATGCAGACCATGTTGGTAGCAATCGAAACTTCATCAGATCCTATGTTAGCATCAATAATAACAGCCGATCTCAGCTTAGGTCTCCACTCTTGTTTGCTCCTGGCTGGTCTTACCGGCTTTCCTTGCTCCAACAGAGCATCCCTGAACTTTTCTGCTTCTGCCTCCTTTGCCTCATTATTTCTCATCCGCTGCAAGCGTATTTTCTGAGATTTTGTAATTCCACTTGGACACCACTGCGGTAATGGCACTTTGGGAGGCCGATGTACATCGGTATTTTTATTCATCGGGATTGCGTCGGATTTCTCACTAGAAAACACCAAACGATCTTTTACCGATGTTCTCTTCACTGGCGGAATAAATGCGTGATTCATGGGGCAATTCTCAAGAGTAGGAAATGACATCCTTTCTTCCCAGCAATATCGGAAAAAAGGATATTCCCAATGCTCCATTTCCCAGCTTTGATTCCTTGAATTTCCTTGTAGAGGCTCAGGAGTATTTGATTTGATGCTTCTATGAGGTGTATCCTTAGCCAGCCGATCATACTTTTCCAACAGTTGATTAAAAGTTGGTTTTGGCCTTGGTTTTATAATTGGAATATCTCTTCCACGCCTCACCTCGCGTCATTCGCCATTTCTTTCACCACCTCGTCGGCTTGCTGCTCGGAATTTCAATTCTGGCTTTTCTTCCACCACAATCCTCCTAGAACCAACGAGCACCTTAAACCGATTAGAATTTTCAGAATCATCGGCTTTTCTTTTGACAACATCAACCATTCCAAGAAAGCCGACTGGAAAAGGTTATGTATCAATTTGCGAACTTTTGCCTTGATATCGAAGTTGCCCGCTTTCGATCGCTTTCTGCACAAGCTGTTTGAAAACATTGCATTCGTTAGTGGCATGCAAATATGAATTATGCCACTTGCAGTATTTACGTTTCTTAAGTTCTTCAAGTGGAGGGATCACATGCCCCTGCTTAAGCCGAATTTGCTTTTCTTGCATTAAATGATCAAAAATTCGATCACACTTGAATGTATCAAAAGAATACTTGCTCTTGAATACTTGCTCTTTTCAGAGCCCTTCGGCTTTATCCATCCAAGCTTGAATTCCTTCTTACTGCTCACCCACTCAGCAACATAGGCACCAACCTCCTCAGTATCGGAATCATCGGAATCTTCTATTTCCTCAGTTTCCACAATATTGACAGCTTTGTCTTTCCCTTTATTGTTGTTATTATTCCGATACTCCTTCTGACCTGGATAAGAATTATCAGAGAATCAGCTTTCATATAGCGCGATCTTGTGAGCCAGATGGGAAATATTAGCAAATTCTTGATTGCCCACCTTCTAATTGACAGGTAATAAACCTTTGAAAGCCAATTCTGCTAATTCATTGTCGGGTAGTGAAAGGCTGTAACATCGGTTTCTGACCTCTCTGAACCGACGTAGATAATCATTTACCGATTCTCCTAATTTCTACTTGATCATCATAATATCAGTCATTCTAGCTTCATTCTCTCCAGAGTAAAAATACTCGTGGAACTTTTTCTCCAGAACTGGCCAGGAAGTGATACTGTTCGGAGGGAGTGAGGTAAACCAGTTAAATGCCGATCCCGATAGCGACAGAGGGAACAATCGGCATTTAAGTGTATCCTTTGAAGCAGCTTCTCCACATAACTCAAGAAATCTAGTAATGTGCTCGCGTATAGAGGTGTTATCGCTTCCACTGAACTTAGCATTTGCGAAATCTGGGACTCGGTACTTGTGAGAAAACTCCGTTTCATTAAAAGCCATAGGTACGGCATGGTATAATGTGGAGCAATCTTAGGGGTGTTGAACCCACACTGTTTCATCATGTTGTATACCAGGTTCGTTGTCATCTCTTCTAGATTCTCATTCATTCAAGAGTTGATCGCCTGATAGATCGGATCTGGTACAGGAATTATAGCCTGATGATTCGGTATTGCTTGAACCGGGTTTGGATTGATTGCCCCTAGCGCAGGATTTGGATTAAAAACTTGATTTGGGCTAGCTGCCAACGGAGCATTTGGCGGAAAAGCTCCAGCATTAGACGTTCTTGCCTGGGTATTTCCGATCTGGTCGTAAGGTGGATACCGGTTCCCCAAATTCATCTCTTGTGGAATATTCTGATTCCTTGGAGGGGTCTGCCCAGCCATGATATTATGCAAAGCACCGCTAGTCCCCTCTTGCACAATCCGCCCTAAAACCGATGATTGATCTAGCATCGATCGGTAGACGGAACTATTAATCTGATCCCTTATGACTTCAGAAAAATCTCCAGTAAGCAATGGATCTCCGATGGAAGTTTTTGTGATCTGGCCACTGCGAGTTTTCCGATAGCTCGTCAACATTCTTTACTTGTTTTCCTCATGAATTTCAGCGAGCCTATCTTCAATCTCTTTTTTCTGATCAGGGCTCAGTTCATGAAAAGTCACAGCTTTAGCAGTGAACTTAAGTGCCTCTATCGCCGCCTCAACATCAGTGCGCGTCATCTTATCAATTCTGATTCTTGGGTTCCCACCAGGCGTGGCAAAAAGTGTGTTGACACAAAAAGTTGGATCTTCACGAACACACGTGCGGAAGCGTCAAGTCTGGGCTTGTGTCGCAACCAGGAACCAAACGTGCCAGTCAACTGGACCTGTAAATTGACAGGGAGTAAATTGTTAGTGACATGGCCCCAATCAGCTTTAAGAAATAGCCAGATCAGGTTTTGCGAATTGGCTTTAGAGAATCCGATTCTGATTCTATCGGCTTAACGCCTGATAGAGCAATGAATGTAAATGAATACTTAAGCATAAATATTTTCATCACTTTTTGTTATTTTATAAGTAAAACTAGCCATAAATCTTTAGATCAATTTATTAGATTCAACCAAGATATATGTTAAATAGATAGGTCAAAACCAAGACAGTATTCAGATCTAATATCTAGGTACAAACTTATAAACAGATTTAAAGGTTTAGAGCTAATATAGATAAGTACAATGCTAATCGGCAAACAACTAAACATGCGAAATCCTAAACAAGTACACGCAAGATCGATTGAACGAGACAGTTGCATACATCGTATTCAAGAAAAACATGTAAGAAAATTGACAATCAGTATTGCATGATAAATACATATTACACATCGATTGAACGAGGCAGTGTAATATGCAAGAACATGTTAAAGATTGGTAAACCCGAGACAGTCTACTATGCTTTGTATACATGAGATCAAGACGATACAACCATGCATACGGGTGTCGACAGGTGACTAACTGGGGGGTCACCGCCGGCAATGATTATATATGGGGCAATGCGCGCAAGATCCAAACTCGATGGTAGCACAAGACAAGGATTTATACAGGTTCAGGCCCTCATGGCGGAGGTAATACCCTACGTCCTGTGCTCTGGGATTATATAGGGTATATGTGTACAAGATGATCAGCCTGGGAGACGATCAAGATGTAGATGTGTAATTCTCTAGGTGGCATGGCCTCGATCCTGATCTATGGCCCCCTACCCCCTTTATATAGTGGAGGGGGTGGGGTTACAAGGAAGAGTCCTAGTCTGTTACGAGGTAGGATTCCTATCTCTAATTAGATACATAGTTATCTTGTATTACAAGTATACATTCCCTATTAATTAGGGATTGGCTTCTATCTTCATGTCTTTTCTTGCCGAGCAAGTCTTCTAGAGTCCGGGCGGCACCCGTCCTCATCCACCCGACTTGGTCCATCCCCTGTCGGGTGGTCTTTTAGGCCCGCCGTGTGGATACCCGGGGTCTATGTTATCCACAGTAGCCCCCGAGTGCTTCATAGTCGAGTTGCTGCTCTTATTCGTCGCACCTTGGATGAGTCATGCTTCATGCTGAGTGCTTGTAGATTGTTGCTGCTCCTTCCCGACCGGCTTCTGCCTGTTATCTGCAAGGAGACTGTGAAGGACTCATAGAGAGTTGTTAGTGACACCCAGCCCGGGATTGCCGGAGTTCTAGCGAACGGCCCATTGTAAGGCGCATCACCTTGATTTTGAAGAAGTAGTACCTGTACTCGTCTTGCGATGTACAGCTGGCGACCCAACATGAGGCTTACCTTTAATTTTGGCTGAAGAGCCGGTGATACCTGTACTCGTCTTGCGATGTACAGCTGGCGACCCAACATGGGGCGTACCACTGATTTTGGCTAAAGAGCCGAGCGGTACCTGTACCCGACCGTAGTAGGATACAGCTGGCGACCCAACATGGGGCGTACCACTGATTTTGGCTAAAGAGCCGAGCGGTACCTGTACCCGACCGTAGTAGGATACAGCTGGCGACCCAACATGGGGCGTACCACTGATTTTGGCTAAAGAGCCGAGCGGTACCTGTACCCGACCGTAGTAGGATACAGCTGGCGACCCAACATGGGGCGTACCACTGATTTTGGCTAAAGAGCCGAGCGGTACCTGTACCCGACCG
>SPJY01007910.1:1759841-1774444 GCA_005191435.1 Raddia distichophylla | reverse complement strand
GGTCCTCCGTACGCACAGATCCAATCACGATGTTGTCCTTCATCACATGATCCCGAAGGAAGTGATGTCGGACGTCAATGTGTTTGGTGCGCGAGTGTTGAACCGGGTTGCTAGCTATCTTCACAGCACTCTCATTATCACACAGAAGAGGCACGTGGTCAAGTTTTACACCAAAGTCAAGTAAGGATTGTGTCAGGAATAGAATTTGCGCACAGCTACTCCCTGCCGCTATATACTCAGCCTCAGCAGTAGATAGCGCCACGGAGTTCTGTTTCTTTGATACCCACGACACCAGACATCTACCAAGTAGGTGACAGGCTCCTGAAGTGCTTTTGCGATCAATCTTGCATCCGACATAATCTGAGTCAGAATAGCCAAGGAGCTCAAACCGCGCACCCTTAGGGAACCAGAGACCTATGCTAGAAGTGAATTTTAGATATCTAAAAATCCTTTTGACAGTTTTCAAATGCATTTCTCTAGGGGAGGCCTGTTATATAGCGCACATGCACAGAAACAAGATCGCGTCCAGAATCTGTCTTTGAGCCGTCGCCGTATCCGAGTCGGGAATTGGGCCGTTGGCGTACTACTCATGAGTAGATGGCTGTGGCGTTCCCCAACACGAGCGGGAGGCGTTGTTGTAGTTCTCCCCAGATCGGATCTGATCCAAATCAAGGAAGTGTAGTCGCCGGTGTCGTCGAAGAAGCAGTCGGCTCCCGAAGCGGAGAGCTTGGCCGGGGGCGGAGATGACGGCGACTCCGTTGATCGATGCCATCAAGCTTGCTGAAGATGATCTTGACGCTGCCCCTACCTGGCGCGCCAACTGTCGACAGGTGACTAACTGGGGGGTCACCGCCGGCAATGATTATATATGGGGCAATGCGCGCAAGATCCAAACTCGATGGTAGCACAAGACAAGGATTTATACAGGTTCAGGCCCTCATGGCGGAGGTAATACCCTACGTCCTGTGCTCTGGGATTATATAGGGTATATGTGTACAAGATGATCAACCTGGGAGACGATCAAGATGTAGATGTGTAATTCTCTAGGTGGCATGGCCTCGATCCCGATCTATGGCCCCCTACCCCCTTTATATAGTGGAGGGGGTGGGGTTACAACGAAGAGTCCTAGTCTGTTACGAGGTAGGATTCCTATCTCTAATTAGATACATAGTTATCTTGGATTACAAGTATACCTTCCCTATTAATTAGGGATTGGCTTCTATCTTCATGTCTTTTCTTGCCGAGCAAGTCTTCTAGAGTCCGGGCGGCACCCGTCCTCATCCACCTGACTTGGTCCATCCCCTGTCGGGTGGTCTTTTAGGCCCGCCGTGTGGATACCCGGGGTCTATGTTATCCACAACGGGTTACAAGAAGAGAATCGATTATTCCATCGAGATAGCTCTACCTGTGAGTTGAAACCTTTCGACGAAGTCGATCGGATTCGAAAAGAGTAATTGTGTTTGTGTATGTCGTATATCGTTTACACGAGACAAGATACCCTATTTATACTATTACAAAACTGATACCGACACAACCTAATTTCTTGCAACTAAACCGTTGAAGACGTCTTCAGATTGAATCTTCGTAATTCTTCAGGAATGTTGACATTATCAGAATAATTTCTCATGCACTTCCTTTTGACAATGAAGCCCATCTCCCGATAAAGCCCAGTAATTCTGATAACATTACCTGATGCACAATATCCGATTTTCCAACCAAATTTGGGTGCCAACACCTGCTGTCGCGCCGCAGCCCCGACGCGCCGCCCCACCGACGCGCCGCCCCGTCGCCTCCTCGCCAGCCCACGCATCCCGGCCGCCCAGTCGCCTCCCTACGGCACTGCCGCACCGACGCCGCGCCACTGTCCCGCTGCCTCCGTCACCCCGTCGCATCTTCCACACCACATCGAGGTATTTTCCCGCCTTTTTTTAAATGTTGGTATCGACGGCCACTAATATTTAGTCGAGACTAATTGTTGCATAATCATGATTAACATGAATTAAATAATATAATACAGGAAAATTAAAAAAATAGTAGGAAATGTAGTTTAAAATTTAGGGTTGTTGTTAACTATATATTAATCTATTTATTATGACCGTTGATGGTGATTTTCATTATTTATCGTACGATTAGGTATTGTACATGAATGAGTTTAGTGGATGTTACCTAACCGTACGTCACCCATTCAGAAACGGCACATCCCATATGAAACTCGGACGGTGATTCATTGTGTTGTAATACGAGATGTGACACGCATTTCTGAATTGTCTAGTGGAGCCCCTTATGGGCGTCCCAGTGGGCAGCCAACGAATTACCGTTCGATCACACGTTGCGTTGTGGTACCGGATGATTCAAGATGAGATTTTCGACGGTGTGACCTTAAGAGAGGTTCTCTAGTGCATAAAATAAGTGCTTCGGAGCTTTTGTAGGTTCCCAAGCCATCGTTGCACTAGGAGAACCCATAGGATTATGCTGCCAAATGTCATCTCGAACCTCTAGTACCACAATGCGAAGTGTGATCGAACGGTAATTCGTAGGTGGGTTTAGAAGCCTTCCAAAGCCTAATATAAAACCCTCACGTGCAACGATGGCTGGCAAATCAGAGATGGAAGAAGAAAGGTGTTGGATGTATAAATGATGGCAACAGAATGGACACCACTCAGAAGAATGGTACGACAAGACTGAGATTTCTAAATCGTGCTTTCCGGGATGCGCCAAATGAAAACACCTGGGTAAGTATGGATTGCGCGAACTGTAAGAAAAGAACCCGCGCTCAGATGAAGATAGACCTGTATACGCATGGCTACAAAGCCGATTACCGTCGATGGGTTTATCATGGAGAGAGTCGAGAGTCGGTGGGCTGATCGGCATCTCACAAAAGAACAAAACCTAATTTAAAATCAATCAACAGTTGTGTACTGTTTTACGGGGAAGATGGTACGGAGAACTACGGTATCATAGAGGAAATAATTGAACTAGTATTCGAAGGAAGTAAGGAACTATCGGTTGTTCTCTTTCGTTACATTTGGTTCGATCCTTTCAAAGGGGTTAGACGTCGACCAGAGTTAGGTTTGGTGAAGGTTAATCACACGTCAAGATTATAAGGGTATGATCCGTTCATACTAATAAACCAGACGGAGCAAGTGTGCTATTTGTCTTATCCACGTCACAAAGCAATGAAAGGTAGTACTACGCCACGAGAAAGATCTTAAGTCATGGTGGGTTGTGTACAAAGTTCGAAGACCTGGAAGGCTGGCTACACCGACGTCCGATGATTACCATCAACCAACACAAGAGCAACGTTTGAATGGAAATGTCGTGATTGATGTTGGGAATGGACTAGATAATCTAGTAGCCACAATAGATGACGATGAAAATAAAGAAATAAATCCACCTAATCAGCAAACACAACAAGCGCCACAAGCATCGCAAGCACAACAAGAAGGGCTTATCGATGATCCTCTCGATATAGATGATACATATTTCTAATTCAATGGCATTCAAAATGGTTAATATTTTCCTTTTAATTTTTTATTTTTAATAATATGTGGACTAACATTTACTTTTAAATGCAGTATGCCACGACGACAGCTCAGGAGGAGCACCTCGTAGGACGAGGGCGATGACCGTGATCTCGAGGAGGGCTAGGAGGGCACTCCTGAGTCTGGACAGGAGGGTACACCAGATCAGGATGAGCTGGCACTGACACAGGAGTCTGGGGCCGGAGAGGGCTCTAGCCAGGCTGGGAGCTCTCAGTGTAACACCCCAGTTCCTAGAGAACCCAGGATGCTACGAATTGTCCAACAACTATAAAATTTCGACAGCATTTCCTTTGTTTTCTGTAAATCCGCACCAAAGAGATAACACACAAATTTATACAACCACAATATACTATATTTTAACCTCCACCAAGACTACAAAGAAATAAGTATTTGCCTAATGACAATGAAAACCGAACACCTCCAACAATTACCTTATCTTTGGCGATGGCGGGGCTCAATATGTCAATTAACAAAGCAATCCACAAAGGCTTAAGAAATACAATTCTACACAACCGTACATTGAAATTGTTTCTAAAATGATGTAAGCAATTAATATATCTAAGTCACACTGTAAAATTGTTCACTTATTTTAATGTGAGAGGTAGTGAGTGCTCATGACGATGTGCTACTTCCCAAAAGTCCCATTTATGCTGGTGCCATCTGTTTACCTAAAACCAAATGAAAGCAAGAATGAGTATTCAAAAATACTCAGCAAAGTATATGTATAAACATAAATAAAGACAACTTCATCCATGAATCCATACTCAGAAACAACCTTCCATCCAACAATCCAAACAATTCACCTCACATCAAATCGATGCAATGCAATGCAAATGCGTCTGTACTATGAGCTCATACCGGTATAGCTAGGTGCGCACCCGACGATGCCGCACCTTGCCCGTCTTGTTTCAGGCGGGGACCAATTACTCCACTCCCGTGGAGTGCCTACCAAGTAGGACTTCAGAGCACTCCGGACTAGTCACTTTTGACTTTCTCACCGACCTCACCGGACTAGTCAAAGTGACTTTCTCACCGACCTGGCTCATATGCACATGAAGCAACAATGTTCTTCTGTCATACAGTTATCGTCACCTTCACCACATAGAGATAACAACATAATAACCAACTAGCCAAAGCACAACCATATACATCTAGGACATAGCCATCCATTCGTAAGATAAAACTAGAACAACCAAGCTCATCCAAACAAACAATGTTTAACATATACTTGCCTCTTTTACAAAACAAGACGGAGGGACGAAACGACGACGCCGACCCCGAAAGAAAACCGCCTACAAGACATACCATTCAACCAAACTAGCACCGATATCCAACATCATGAGAAAATTAATACATCTAGCTTAGCTTTTAATTCTCTATACCAAAAAGTCTAATTTACCAACCATCTATCATTTTCCATATAAAATTTCATTATCTAGCCCAACATGCCAAAGACTTAATAAGAAACCCCATCGCGGCCTACACTGGACAACAGCAGGGAAACGGTCATATCTCCCAAACCGCTAGGCCAAATCATGTGTTCTTGGATGTGTTGGAAAGCCAAGAACATAGGCTAACTTTTTCTCCACATCATCGAACCTAGTTCTCGATGAAAACCCTCCAGTTTTGCAGTACAAACTACTGCACAAAGTGATTCCTATAACCAACAAACCAATTAAGACATAGAGTTGCAAATCCACCCCTAAATCCTATCCCAAACATCATATAGAGCATCAAATTATAGAAATTAGTCATCAATTGAGTTACCTAGAGATGAAATCCACAAACCCTAACTCCTACCTTCTTCTTTTCCTTTTCCTTTCTTTCTCCTGCACATGGTCGACCACTTCTTCCTCTTACCTTCCTTCCCTTCTTCTAGCCGGCTCCTTGCTCTTCACTACTGACCACCGACGAACGCAGCAACGGCAACCGCAAGGAAACAGCGACACGGTGACGTCCAGGCAGTGGTAGCACGGCAAGGGTCGGTAGCCACAGGGAGATGGAGGCACGGGCACGACGTCGGCGGCGGCTGGCTCGAGCATGACCGCGGCGACGACTGGCTCGAGCATGACGGATTTTAATTAGTCTAATAAAGGTCTTGACGTCAAATAAAAACCAATTTTATACGTCAACATATTCCGAAATTCTGGCATTTGGGAGGGAAAATCAAGGTTTATACTAACATTTTAATTAGTCTAATAAAGTTCCACAAGTTTTGATGAGTTTTGGGTCCATAGGTACAAAATGGGAAGAACCGGAGCCGAATCGGGCAAAATGCTAGGCCGACCGCCCACCCTAGGCCGACCGACCTGGCCACGTCACCAATCCGGCTCCGGCTTCTCTCAAGTGGCATAAAAGCACAAGTAGAAGACATCTACACCATCCACGACAGTCGGTTTGATGAAATGGACACGGTTGCTTCACAAATGAGCATAGGATTCCCTTGAATTCCTTTCTTGCGCATGTCAACTTGATCCACCGGCTTAAGGGGTTAATCTACACCATCAAGGAAGCATCCTAGCTGAAATCCACGGCCGGGAGGTGAAGAAGGTGGGTCAGCCGACCCACCTAGGCCGACCGACCCACTCTTGAGTCCCCTCAGATTCCCCTTTGGAGGGTGGCAAGATGACACGTGTCCCAAGCCGAGGCACTCCCTCATTGGCTCCGGAACATTATAAAAGGACCCCTACACCTCACTTTCGGAGAGCACAACACATTCATCATCTTCATTCCACTATTAGAGTAGCTCTTAGTTAGTAGTAGTTGGGAGTTAGAGTCAAGTCGGGCTGAAGCTCGAAGTTCAGGAAGTGTCTTCGGGAATTTGGGTAATAGCTCCTGTACCCTTTCCTAATTGTTTCAATTAGTGAGATTACTTCATTCATTGCTTATGTGTTGAACTTTATTTGAGCTAAGTATATGTACATAAATGAGTTGTGTAGATTTGCCTTACCGGTCGCTTGTATTCATCTGGAATCAGTTTAGGTTCGCACTCACATACTGTTAGAGCCAGGCATTGAACCTAGATCAACTTCTTTTTGGTACTGAGGAAGATTGATTAGAAATAGTAGCAGACGTGTCTGAGACTAGGACTAACTCGGTTTACACCCGGGCCCACGTATATGTGGTAGGTGGTAGGTGGTGACAGCCCTATCCATCCGTAGATACTAAGTATCTCATGCGTAACCCACAGCGTTCGGCTTTGGACCAATAGAGCCCTATCGAAATGATCATAACCATTCGGGATTCCAATTCAGGATAGCGGGTGGTAGTGAATGCCCGAGCTTTGACGACGAATATCAAGTGAACCACTGTTAGATTGCCAAGCTCGCTCAATAAACTGAATCACACAATTTTGAGAACTTATTAAACTTGTCTCGTTGTCCTCCCAACTGTCTATCTAGCTAGAGTAGCTTTCTCTTAATTTGTGTGAATATTTACTTTGTGTGTGTGTGTGTCACCGGTCCTTTCTATTTATCCTAACCCCCGTTACCTAGACTGGCTGGTATTTTAAATAATTAAGATATAGAGGATTGTCTCTTTAAACCCTCGTTCCCTGTGTATTCGATAACTCTAGGAATACTCCTGGTGAAAACTACAAGCGATATCCGTCTGCTTGCGGATTAATTTCTTTGAGCGTAAGTATCGCCAACAATAGGCAGCTGATGCAGGCGATGAGGGAGAACTGAGGAGCCATGAGGAAGCAAGGCAGAGGCAGGAGGCGGAGATGGCGAGGCAACGGGTGGAGTTCAAGCAGAGGTTCGCCTATCTAGAGTCTCGCTCTCGACTGGACGGGGTAATGTCCTTAAACCTAAAATATCCATCCACATGTCGTTTATTGCAATTAAATGTATAAGTTAGTCGTAAATAAAATTTTAGGCTGGCCCGAGTGGTATCGCTGGTGGTCCGGTCTTCTATGGGGGTCCGCCATCATTTCGATGTGGATACGGGACACTGGCTACTTACATGACCTACGGCGTGCACACTGCTCCACCAGGTGACTACGTGGGCCCACCACGCCCACAGGGTGACTTGCCGTACATTACGGAAACAGTAAGTTATTAACTCATGTTAATTCATGTTGCAAACCGTTTATATGTGTTATATATGCAGGGTTCCGGTTCAGCGGTTCTCGGTGAACTTCACAACACGGAGGGAGGAGACACATCAGCTAGCTAGGAGGGTCCTATTTGGGTTACCGACCTCTTCGCGAGCGCCCCGCCGATGTTCACCCAGCCGTCCAATCCACTCCCGTCAAGCGAACCCCGGTCGAGCGATCCGGATCAATAGCTTGCTAGGTTTATTACAATCAGTTTATAATTTGAACTTCGATGTGTTATGTGATGAACTTGGATGTGTTATATATGTGTGGTGATGAAATTACGTTCATATTTGTGCATTTCTATATATTTGTGCACTTTTGATGAATTGTGGTCGCGTATATGCGACGTGGGGTATATGTAAATTACGGGGTGTTTGGGTTTGCAAGTGCGGCTGCTGTTGGGAGTTGCAGCTGCAGCCTCAAAAATTTATGATTTTTTTAGTTTTTAAAATTATTTTTTTCTGTTCTGCTACTGTCTCGACGGTCAATGGAAGGCCGTCGAGACTACACCCCAAGACTGTGTGGGCCAACCAATGATAACAGCTATAACGTCAACCGTCGACACTGTTTTCTCATACCACGTGACCGCCTGCCTAGGTGGTGGGACCCACTTCTCTGTATCGACGGCTATTTTAGGGCCGTCGATACTAGGGCGCCCTTATGGCAAACGGCGTCTAGTCGATCTGTGTCGACGGCTGTAACGTCAGCCGTCGAGATTGTTACTGTCGACGGCCCGACCGTCGAGACAATGACTCTCTCGACGAAGCATCCTCGACGGCTCGAGACTAATTTATCACGACGGTTTTGTTATATATATATAATATATACACACACACACACACATATGGGGCAACATATCCCGTGTACACAGGGGTTTCCGTGTAAACCCGTGTACACAAACTAACAAAAGTAATGAAAAATTCTGAAAAAAATTTGCAGATGTCCTTATAAACTTGCTCTACCTTGTATAAAGTTTGAAAATCAATTTAAATCTTAATAAGAGTTATAAAAAAGAGAAAACTACATCAATTTTAAACCATTCAAATCTGTCTTTATTTTCTCTTTTTAATAACACTTAATATAGAATGAATTTGATCTTTAAACTTTATACGTCGGTAGAGCAACCAATGAAGAACATCTAGAATTTTTTTAGATTTTTTTTATAACTTTTGTTAGTTGGTGTACACCGGTTTACACGAGAATTCCTTTGTACACGGGATATGCTAACTATAAAAACTATAATTTTTAATAATTTTTTTATAACTTTTGTTAGAGTGAAGCATGCAGCTAACTCTGAATTTGCAATAAAAACTAGCGGAGCAATAGCACTGTCAAAATTTGCCTTCCAGGAACCGAAGTGTAATAGCCAAAAAACTGATTTTTTTGCTTGCATGGTCATATGACCATCTTATCTTTGAATTTGTAAAAGATATCATCTCTAAACTCATTTTATTGGCAATAACAATATTCAAATTTAGCAATTCAACTTTGGGTGGAATATTTGATTTCTACACCTAGGAAATAGTATGAGCTTACTAGGTAAATCCAATTTAGGCCAAATAAAAAAAGGTTAAATACTTGAAGTCATTATTAAAATACTAGTAGAGAAATGATTTTCAGTGACACTATGAAATCGTCATCATAAGTCAGCAAAGCGTCATCACATGTTTTTTATGACGATCTTATGACGAAATAGGACTCGTCATTGAAAGTGTCACAGAAAACTTCTACTGACAAATTTCTTTCTTTCTTTCGCCTTGACTATTCGTCATCAAAAACTTATTTTCTGTGACGATAACAGTTGTCATTAAAAGTACATAAAACGTCACGCAAAATTACCAATTCATCATAAAAAACGGTGTTGGCAAGCTGCTAAATACGTTGACCTGATCTTTTGTGATGAAAAATGTCGTCGTAATATGATGACACGTGGACAGATTATTTCGTCACTAAACATTCTAGTGCCACGTCGGCGTCCTGGATGTCGCATGACGTGGCGTATGATCGACGTCATCATATTCGTTGGATGATGACGTGCCATATCCGTCGCATCATTTTTTATTATTTTTTTAGCTGTTAATGTGGACCCAACATTGGCCCAATATTTATATATAGTTGACACAAAAAAATAAATAATAAATATCAGTAAGTACTATATTATAAACATTTATAGACATATGAATTAAAAATATGATAACTCTTGCTTTGTACAAATCTAAATTTTTGTCTAGCAGCACAATCTTAGCATCCTTTCCTTTTCCCCGTCGACACGCCATATCCTTTCAATCATTTTTCCTCGCTAGTATTCACTAGACCAAAATAACACAGAAGAAAATAAGAATAAGTAACATACATATTGATCAACTAGACATGTATACAATAAGACAAGAATTTTGTAGTCTCTTTGAAAGAATTTATCAAAGCATCATTTCAGTATGCTACTGAATTTTAGATAGATTCCAAAAAAACCATGATGATAAGTTAATGGTATATTCAACAAGGAATTCACCACTGCTGCTCATGTGTTGTATAAATATGGTAGTCTATAATGATAGCACTCGGTCAAGAAACAATGAATCGGCAAAGAAACAAACAAACAAGAAAAGAACAATTTTGCCTTAAATCCAAGTCCTTCAGAGCCTAGTCCATCTGCTTCCTGCGAAAGAAGAAACAATCGGGAAGAGGAAACCCAATCGAATAGCAAACAAGATAGGCTCATAGCGGCTCACAGCTCGGCCATGTACCTGATGTGCTTCTTGATGTTGGCCTGATGAGCTGGTACATCTTTACCCCCATTGCTCAACATCTCGAGCTTCTATATGCAAGACACACGAGATCAGATCATACAAGAACCACCAATCGGCGCAGGAGTTTGAAGGTCTAGCAATTGAAAAGCTCACACATAATCAAAACACATATATTCCAATCAAGGTAATATTAGATGAAAACTTTCACAAGATCATGTAAATTATATTTCATAACATAGTTCCAAGATGATAAAACACAGTTAATGGAACCTAACTTGTAATTTTAAATAAATTCACCATGCTGAATATATATTTGTAATTTTACCATCTTGAACTTATATTTGTTACTGTCTAGCATGCAAATTATGAATTAAAATTACAACAATGATTCAAACAACCATAAACAGAATATGTGCTTAACTAGAAGCATGTTATGTAACTTCTGAAAAGGCAAAGTGGCAACATAGTCCATACATGTAATTTATAACATTGTTGATAATGAACCATGTACTCCTACAAGACACTATTTGCCAAATGGAGATTTAGAAAAGATAAAACAATGTATGCATTAGCAGGTTATTACCTTCCAAGAAGGAATTGCGCACTTGCTCTTTGGAAACACCCAACGCCCCCACCACCATCCCAATGCCGCCACCGAGTTGTTGAGGTAGAGCAGGATTATCTCATCCTTCATGATACAAGAATCGAAACAAGGCAGCCTGGTCATCTCATAGATCCAACCCCACCAAAATGAATAAGGGGTTGGGATCCAATTCATAATGGTATCCCTAGAGACTGTTGAGAGTAAACGCACAGCAATAGGCAATAGGATCCGATCAACAACCTCATCTAGTCATCTCCCAATCTCCAAAGTCCTAGTCGCTATGCAACGAAGGATTGGCATGTGTTACCACTTACCACAGCGAAGAAGCATTGTCATTGCAAACCTGAACGACTTAGGGTTTCAAATTCGGGATAAATTCACAAAAAATTATACAAAAAATAGTACTAATGTTTTTGAACTGTACGCCAGGTAAAAAACAAGCTATTTGATTGAATCTGGATCAAATCCTAGCTCAGAAAATAAGGGGGAAAACCAAGAGAGGAGATGGAGGAAGACGAGGCAGGGGAGAGAGGGAACCATAGTGGTGGCGGGGAACGAAGGGGAGGCGGCGGAGGGTGGGGAACGGAGGCGGCGGCAGGGCATGGAGGCAGTGGGCGGTGGGGCACGGAAGCCGCCGCTGCCGGAATCACCACCGGCCGAAGCCCGAGCCTGCCGCCGCCTCTCTCCCTCTCTCATCTCTATCCCTCCATCTCTCTGACTACTCCCTCTCTATTTCTCTCTCATCCCCCCCCATCTGCTCTCTCTTTGCTCCAACTTTCTCACTCCTATTTACACAGCCACCCATCCCTTTATTTTGCTGTCCAGCGGGACCAAGAGCTACAGTAACTTTTCAATTCCCTTGATTTCAATGAACGGTAATCCTTCAAATTTTCCCCACGGGTCCGAATCAGCCGATTACAGTTTCTAAAAATCCTGAAAATTCACCACTACCTACTGTAATTTTATATAAATTTTAATTCTACTATCTTTTGTTGCATTTATTTATTGTTGTTTTTCTCGTTTTGTGTGCGCCACATCGCGTGGGCGATGGAGATTATTTTATCGTCGCCGACGTTCAAGGACTCCTCATTGCTGTGATGGTAAAGCAGCCACATTGACTTGTGGAGGTCGTGTGTTCGAGGCTTCACTTTGGTGCATATTTTACTTTTTAGGTTTTTTGCCCCTCATCTAGTCTTAGCATGTATAATACTTCTGGCTACTTCTTCTTGAGCTGACACATAGCAATTTTTTGTTGCCAATGGCATTGAACGAACAGAGCTGCGGCACCCTATTTTTCTAATGGCCTTATTGTCTATTTTTTCTTTTCTATTCCATTTTATATAGGGCATTAAAAACTAAATCAAAACGAGATAAACTTCCAAGAAAGGAAGCATGCCATAAAGAAGGTCACTAAACATATGCATATGACTTTAGCCCGAGATTATCATACCAACCTGATGTCCAATTTTCTATGACGTTGCATATACTTATTTTGTGGTGAAATTTCAACTTTCGTCACTAAAAAATAGGGCTACCTGACGCTTGGTTTTCTGTGACACCAGTTCACATCATCAAGAAGTTTTCGTCATAGATAATCATTTTTCTAGTAGTGATACATGATATTCATAAATATAATGATTAGAAATGTACCAAGTGAGGGAAAAATTCTACTCAAGGCTATACCTTTATAAAAATATACATACATATGTAGGTACTAGCACTGAAAGCGCGCTTCGCGCGCTAGGCCGGACGTCGACGCTGATTGTTACAGTATGTGACGCTCTAAAATTAGAAGTACGTAAACATATATTAACACGCATGGTAAAAATTTTCAAGGTAAATGTCGGCCCTCATTTTTATACTTACCAGAGGGCCGCTGTACACATGCACAAGACCCTGGATCAGTACTCTGGTGCGTGCAATACATAGCCGAGTATCATGCAGACATACGTTTCATTATTCGAAGAATTACATACCTGATTGTATGACGCGGGCTTAATATTAATTAAGCCGAAGGGCCTGACGATGGTTAAAGGCAAATCGTCAGAGTCAGCAGAGCATATAGGTTTAACCGCAATATCTTTCAACGGCTATGCAATCTTGCAGGCGACTGGAGAAAACTCTAAACGGCATCATGGCCATCGTAGCCAAGTCATCTCCTTTGCGACACTCGAGTAAATCCTTCTCCTTAAGGTTAATCTAAAAGAGTGGAAATATGCGAGGTCAACGTCATCCAAACGCTGGCTAGTTAACAGTTCCCTTAATGCATATAGTGCTTACAAGGCTTTGATTGAGGGTAAGGTTATTTTATTTGCGTAAAGCCAAGTTTATAAGATTTTGGAACATCCTAACTAGCATCAACTAGAATTGGATCTTATTAATATCAATCAAGGGTTTCCATCTTAACAAGGCACCCAAACACAATTAATCACCCATGCACACCAACCAACCCTTAATCGACCAATTCTCATCCAAATACACAACCCACAATCGACCAACTCTTATCCATAACAACCAGCATAACAGATCACCACAATCCATTCCAGCTTATACCCAATTAACACACAAATTGACTAACCCTCGATCATAAACCCAACCAGCTTACACAATCACCATACTAGCCAATACTTTCCAGTCTTTCTCCTGGTTGCTCCCACCCAGACTTTCTCCTGGTTGCCTCCAACCAATCCTAGTTCTGCCATCCTTCCAGGATTTGGCGAATCCTGTTGCGGACCACACATGCCATGGCATGATCACCCCGGCCTAGTAGGGTTGCCGGCCCTCCCTAGCCGACCATCACCCTGGGGATGTGTGGCCTTAACCACTATCCAGTGAGGGCTAATACTTGCCCCTAACGAGACTGGTCCCAGAGGGTCTCTACGCGTTGCGTTGGAACCAACCTGGGCAGCGATCTTTTCCGCTACGTGTGTTTATCTGCGCTCCTCCTGGGTAAACCCTGGCTACACCCAGCACTAGGCATCTCGTGCCTTAATCATCCCTCAGGATGTCCAAATCCAACTAGGGGCAACCCACCATTCTTTCTCTACTTCCACGGTCATCGACCACACCATACCACACACTTGGACTTTCCAACCGACTAGCCCAAACCGTCCAGTTATCCCCATATCCAAACCCACAAACACAAGCAGCCCAACATGCATCTATCAGCCCTAACTGTCATATGTCATGTCATATTAAATGAGAATAATGAATGTCCGGTGAATATCGGTTCACCGTTCCGTGGCGATTAGCCAGAAGATTTGTTAAGCCTAAGCCGGTCTAAGCAAGTTTTACCCATTAGGTAGGGTTAAAGTGGTTACCAGACTAATCATAGGCTAACAAGAGCAATGACAATCAAGGCAGTCATTAAGGCTAAACATTTCAAGGCAGGCATGTATAAGTATAACATGATTAACAATTAGGCAATCTAATAAGCATGCAATTTGATAATTAAACAATATAGTTTAATGAAAACTGGGTATGAATCATCGTAATAGTGATGATAACCCGCACTAGGGAAAGTCGCTGTCTCTCCCTAATATGGATCACATCTAAAGAGTAAGTGTTAACTCGCCTTGTTCCGGGAGGTGGTCCTCTTCAGCGTCCCCAAA
>SPJY01007910.1:1587055-1759691 GCA_005191435.1 Raddia distichophylla | reverse complement strand
TTATCCCCATATCCAAACCCACAAACACAAGCAGCCCAACATGCATCTATCAGCCCTAACTGTCATATGTCATGTCATATTAAATGAGAATAATGAATGTCCGGTGAATATCGGTTCACCGTTCCGTGGCGATTAGCCAGAAGATTTGTTAAGCCTAAGCCGGTCTAAGCAAGTTTTACCCATTAGGTAGGGTTAAAGTGGTTACCAGACTAATATTAAGCTAACAAGAGCAATGACAATCAAGACAGTCATTAAGGCTAAACATTTCAAGGCAAGCATGTATAAGTATAACATGATTAACAATTAGGCAATCTAATAAGCATGCATCTTTAGTAATTAAACAACATAGTTTAAGGAAAACTGGGTAATGAACATGATATTAGCGATGTTAATCCGCACTAAGGAAAGTCGCTGTCTCTCCCTAATACGGATCACATCTAAAGAGTAAGTGTTAACTCGCCTGAGATCCTGATTCGCCCTGAGATCCTCCTTAATCCATTGGGGTCTACCGACATGAACCAAATGACACAGATAATCACCACGTCGCGGGAAAGCATAATGCACGATATGCAATCGCTCCTACGAACATAGTAGTGAGTCTATGTAAGCTACCCTAGCATCTCTATGTTATTCCTACGAAGAGTCTTCCATGAGCTTCTATAAAGAGGTAAACCTTATAGAGGGCTCACGGTGCGGTATGCCGGTTACGTTTCCTTGCCGAGGTTTAATCTTACGTTTGAAAATAGGTGTATGCATTATATTTTGGATTATAATACCAACGCTCGTTATCATCCTTCTTAATGGTTGTCATGGATTTCTTACGAGATAGTGTGTATCGTACTTTAGTCACGATTTTTATCGATGGAGAATCTTTTTAGCTATTAATGAATTCTAGGCGTATGATAATTTATATATAAATCTCCTACACCCATCCATACATAGTTCTGGTTTCAGTTAACAAGTGAATCATTCTGGTTTGCCTTCCATATAGAAAAATATTGCGCAAGTTCACTAATCGCTTACCCATGCAACAAAAGCATGATGCATGAACGACCTAGGTTTCACCTTTGGCATTAATTTCCAGATCAATTAGCGAACCTACTTTTCGTATGATATGCTCTAGATGTCAGAGTGCATTAATAAGTAGTATTTAACGATATAATAGTTTTCATTTTTTCCAAAATGCGATTTCATACGATAAGATCGTAATAAGGAGACTAGGGTTTCTAGGCGACTTAAGATGACGTCTTTTCGGAATTCAACCTACGTACGGGGTAAGGATTATCAGAGTGGACATACACTAGGTGCTTATAAATGAAAGATATAATCCTAAGATATATCCATTAACACTTATTTTCTAAGTTCAGCTCCTTAAATAATTTAATAGGGTATGAGTTAATTATTTGTTGGGTTTAGCAATTAAATAATCCTATGCATACACTCAAGCAGCAAAGGCAATTTAAAATGTTCTAAATTCATTAAGACATTTGCCTAGCCATTATATTTTCTAACCAATATTTGGGTTCAGAATCTTAAATTAATATAACCAACAAATACCGATGACAAATCAGTCAACCTACAATTATGTTTCCCTGTATTACAGGAAAGAAGCTATACTGCACATTTGGCATGCCGTGATATATGGGTACGATATGTACAGGTCATTCACTGATCTACCTTTGTCAAACTATAGGCATGTCCCGGATAGGAACATGCTGAAATGCAACTTATGACGCCGAGTGCATCGACATATTCGAAATGACATGGATCAGTCGGAGGCAGGGCGTCCTGTGAAAATATGCAGCTGATACAATGAGGTCGGTGACACGTACGTCAACTGTAACAATCCCAGTGGTGGAATGTACGATTTGGGGGCTGGACCTTCAGGGTCAGCACATGATGGTCGACGTCCTTTCAGTTGATTGGACATGTAATGTAATGCAGCGAAATTTGTAATATTTATATTCGTGGATGTCATGTAGTAAGGACATAAGATTTCACTAGTACTTCGTACCATGTATTGTAATAATGCTATATCCATCGCAGACATGTACTATTTACGATGAGGAATCTTTGCCATATTAATATTTATGTTATCTGCATTTTGAAGTATGGTAATCCGTAATTTCTTTTTACATTGATCCGTACGTTGCTGTAAAAGATTTTATTAATTCGCTAATTTTATGTAATGCATGTGCTTCAGCATGGCGGACGAGGGTGGCGAACAGCAGGCCGATCGCCTTTTGGATCCCTCTGTGGACCTAAGGCATCGGTCGCGCAGGAGTGCCGTTGAGGACGTCTGCTCCCAGCCTTTCGTCCTAGAGTACTGAAGGAGCTACTGACTGTCGACGCCTGCTGGGTTAACAGGTCAGGACAAAAAAAATTGTATATTTCTTAATGAAAGATTACGATATCTTATTTATTATGGACAGCCCTCGAGGAGCAGCAGGCCCTTCCGCGTCGGCTTCCGCAGACGCGGTTCTGCTTCGACAGGTCTCTGCTTGCAGCTCTCGTTGACCGGTGGAGGCCAGAGACCCACACCTTCCACCTGCCCTGTGGTGAGGTCGACCCCACCCTACAGGATGTGTCCTATATACTAGGACTTCCCTGTGCGCGTGACCGAGTGGTGGCTGTGGACGTGTCGCCACTTTGGCGGGCTGAGCTGATGGCCCGGTACGCCAATATCCAGCGGCGGCCGGGTTGCCCGAACTACAGGCCCATTCCAAATTTGGAGACGCATGAGCCAATGAAGAGGTGGATACTACAGTTTACGGTAATAAAATTCGAAATGATATTCTTTTTAACCAAATGACGTCATGCATAATACCTTTTTAAACTTTTTAACAGGCGGAGACCATCCACCTGGAGGCAGACGAGGCTACAGTGCCTAGACACCTCGAGACTTACCTGCTTTGGCTGTTTGGGTATGTGTTGTTTTGCAACACGACTGGGAATGCGGTGGACAAGTTTCTGCTTCCGTACGCCCAGTCGATCGCCGACTCCCAGGGAGCCCAGGTACCCGCCTACAGTTAGGCCTCCGCGGTGCTTGCAGCTACCTACAGGGGGCTGTGCGACTGCGTCTTCAAGACGGAGGAGGCGGAGCCGTTGATCACAGGCTGTCCACTGCTACTTCAGTTGTGGTCGTATGAGAGGATCACCGTCGGTCGTCCTCTCATGGATCACAGTCTGGACGACGCCATTTACTACCATTTACTACAACGAGACCGAGGATAGACCTACGATGGGGTTCTTGTGGTTTCGCCGACGGGTAATGAAATGAACCACACTTTTGATTTGTCCTCCTATCTTATTGATATTCTGTAATTTGATAATTTTACCAATTTTGCAGCCGACATGGGCTCACGTCACACCCACAGGGACTACCCGGACTACGTCCAGATGCTGGACGAGCTGCAGGACCACGACTTTCAGTGGAAGCCCTATCGGGACGACCTCGTTGAGGCCGGTGCACCTCTTGGCCTGTCGTCGCTCTGTACACGTGACTCCGAGTACTGGCTTACGAGGATGCCAGTACTCTTCGACATCTTTGTCGAGGAGTACTCACCGCATAAGGTGATGCATCAATTTGGGCTCCTACAGCAGTTTTCCCTACCAGTCGTGCACACCGTTCCCCGTCACGTTCACCAGTGCGTTCGATACACGTGTTTTCTTGACAATTGTTGTTTTATAGTGGCATGGTCTAAGCATTTAATATTGCAGTAGATTCACCAGACGAGGCCAGAGTGCCGGCTCTCTTTGGGGTCCTTGACACCTTCAGGAGGATTTATGAGAAGACCACGCGAGCTATTCGTCTGACGTCCTGTTGCACCGATCCAGGCGCACTCATTCCCGTACCTACAGCAGCCCCCAGACCACCGTTCTCCTGTATAGTAATGCAAAATTATTTTTCACTTGAACATGCACATATGAATCATAATAATGAAATATACGTCGCGTGTAGTGCACCAGCGTCCGCGTGCTCCAGCACCGAGTGTTGCAGGGGCATCGGTTGCCTTCCAGGGGTCGTCTAGAGGCTTCCAGGGGTCTTTTCGGCCCCGGCACGACGCGCCCGGTACGTCGGGTGGGTTTCGTGGCCCAATCCTTCCTACTGTCGATGTGCCCTAGCCGTCCACTCAAGCGGCCTCTACGTTTCACGGGTCGTTGAGGCCACCTCCTGCGCCCACATTTTCTGGTTAGTTCTCCTGTTTTATTTTCGATAGTCACATATGTGATGATGCTTACAAACAAATACATTGTAGCTCCTGCGTACACATCGACTTGGGACAGCCCAGAGGCTGGCACGGAGATGCATTACAGCCCTCTCGTCGAGCCACCGGCGTACCAGGGCAGTCCTCTCCGAGCGGATTTCTCGGACTACTTCTTCGGGAGTCACCAGGAGATAAGGCCGTCACAGTTGTCTGAGGCACCCCCTATCGCCTCGCAGCCGTCGCAGCCAGAGCACGAGACGCTCGAGCCAGAGCACCGACCGCACTGGGACGTCGAGGCCCCGGACCGCTTCACTTTTCCCTCTACACAACTCGGACGTGCACGCAAGCCTCGAGCTGATGGTTCTGTTGAGGGCGTAAAGCCTAAGAGGGGTTGTGCGTAGAATCTTTGTTAGTTCATACCTTTTGTGTGTTGTTAGCATCGCTACTATGTCACTTTTATAACCTGTTGTTATTATTTTATTTATACTATTTTGCCCATGCTCGACCGTACCCTGCAACGTTTAACGATCGCCGACGTAGCGTCCATCGTACCCGATAGCGCAGCGCAACCGAAACCCCTAAGCGACTAATACTGCTATCATGCCTCTACTCAGGGAGGGTTTATATAGGCCAATCCCAACATATACTTCAACATCTACATGGTGCAACGGCTCATTGGGAAATAATGCATTCTAACTGTTCGTGATAGCGACCTGACACGCATGCGCAAATAATTCACGTTTACTGTTCGTGAAATTGACCAGTCACATCAGCATTGTCTCTCTGCTTTACAAAAGGACGACCTGTTCCATGATTCGACCCATCACGCATGCTCGGTCGAGGTGGTTGCCAATGATATAAGTTTTCACTGTTCCAATAATCGACACCGGATGTGACTACACGACAAAGCAAAAGTAGCTCCTCGCCCACACGCTGCTACGAATCCGAGGTCATTCTCCTTTAAATGGCGCATCCGGTGCCCACGAATCTCGCACCACAGTAACACCAGCAGCAGATATCTCGTTTTGAAACACTCGTCCCTTGCACTAGACCTGTATCTTCAGTCGTTTCGGAGGTGGCCTCTTATCCATTTCATTGTGACTATATTTTTTGATTTTATTATGTTCAACCTGCTTATATATGTGTTCTATGTGTTTTATCGTCCTCTTTGTGTGTAGTACATGGATAACGTGCATACTACTACTAGTCCATTTGTGCCACCTAGATGGTGGCTTTCATATGACCTAGGAGTTCAAGCACACGCACCCTTTGAAGATTTGTCGATCGTATCGAGAGCTCACTACAACACAAATCATACGATGCTTAGAGATCCAGATTTCTACAGATGATGGCCGAAGTGCCTCCACGGGGTTGACACGATAGTGAAGACTTTTGATCGTGTTGCAGATGGTTTTAGGGGCGTAGATTTTACAGATGTGCCATGTTTGAAATGCGTATACCATCAAAAGTAATCTTATTTGGTTACAAAAAGGTTATTGAGAATATACTCGAATGTTTGCAGACACAGGATTGAGGCTTTACAAAATGGATGGATGATCCATACCCAATGGTAGCATCAACATACATAGACTATCTACACGGCAGAATACAACAGTTAGAGCGCAGAATAAATGGTCTACTGAGTGCACAAGAGACAGAGTGGCACCAAAGACAATTAGTTCTTGACCCACAATTCGAGGTGAACCCCCCATGCACTAATTATACATGCCTTTGTGGATGTCACTACCCCGACAGTCCGAACGAACTAGTGCGCTACAGGCGAAATAAATTTTGGAGGGAGTACGGGCACATCAAAGACCCAGACTTCGTACAAAATCATTCATGCAGTACTTGGTGCATTTGTCCATGTCATTTTCCAGATCAACTACCTTAAACGCACACGTACTTGTATTTCGATCAAAGTCAGAAAAAACAAAGTGTCATTTTACCTTCTATCATTCCCGGTTGTCACCGTTAAATTTTATTATTTTTCAAAACCGATGATTAAATATTAAAGCACATTGATTAACATGATACAAGTCATGGCACGTATGATACATAAAACAATTTATCATATAGCGCATCATAACTAAACCTACATGTCTTAGGAGATTTTATAACATAGTTGTTCCACACGATAATCATTCTACTGGGTACATCGGGGTATTTCCCCTTCGCAGACGCGCTAGGTCCTGCTTCCCTAGCTCTACCAGCCCTCTCGCGCTTTCTGGCACGGTCGGCCTCCCGCTCATTCAACTGCCGCTGCCGGTCTGCTTCGCGCTGTGCTTGAAACTCCTCTCTCGCAACCTTGTTTCTTTCTTCCCTGAGAGCGTCTTGCCACCGTTCCTCAGCCATAGCACGGCGCCTCACCGCCTCTCTTTGCATTTCCCGCTCCTGGTCGGGAGTTTGCTCCGCGTTCAAATATTGGACAAACTCGCATAATGGAGGCTAATAAAATTGAAGTTAGCTTTTGTGTCTATATGTTCCTTATAAAACATAGAAGTAAGAAGTCACTCACTGGGTACTTTGCCTTCCTCTCCATCTGGGGTGTTCGGTCGTACGGATAGTTTGCGAACTTCCAATACCTTCTCCCGTAAGTATAGCCCATGTCTTGGGACTGTCTCAAAACGCAAATACTGCCGCAGAGACACTTAGGCGGCTGAACAACTCTCGGGACAGATTGATGAACAGACTCCCTTGGTGGCGATGGGAACTCCATGTCACTCCACCCGTGGATAGAGGTTGTTCCTAAACAGAAGTGCTTCCCAACACTCTGCTCATCTGAATACCTTGCCTGCTGCTCCCCTTTTTATAGCCGAGCGTGTGTCAATTAAATTATCAAAAATCATCTAATTAATTCATCCCTAATGAGTAATTTATGATCAAAACACGTTACCACAAATATCTAGTTGTGAGTGTGGCAGGCAGGAAGTGACGGCGCAACAGTGCGAGCACCTGTAGGAATCCAAAGTGAGAGCAAAATATATGGCATGAACGAAGTGATGGCATAGCAGTGTGAGCATGTAGCAGGAATCCAAAGTGAGAGTGACAGCAGGCAGGAAGTGATGCAGGGCCGGCCCTGAGGGGGGCAGGGTGGGCGGCCACCCTGGGCCCCCAAAGCCATGGGGCCCCCCCAGATATGCAAGTGTACTATGGGCTTTGGTCTTTGTCTCAGTCGCGAGTCTGCGGACCAGAGCCCATTTTGAAGTTAAATATTTTTTGGTTTTGGTTTATATGGCGATCTTGATGAGTGTTGCACTAAATTTGGAGACACTTTCTCTCATGATGGTTCATATTTTAATTTTAACTTTTATTTTGAAGTCCCTTTATATTGTTTGAGTCATTGTTAAGAACTATTTGTCTTCCTATGTTATCAATTTATCATTGAACCACTTAAGTTTCGAACACCCAAATTCGAAAACCTATGCCCGCCACTGTGTGTGTGAACAACTATTTGACTCTACCATGTATGGTTCTAAGTCAATTCTTGCACAAGCACATGACTTCCAGCTGCTGGTGGCTGAGATTGCGCACTTGGGGTGTGCATTGCCACCTAAGTTTGTGGCTACGGGCATTATTGCCAAACTGCCTCAATCTTGGTGGAAATTCGCCACGGGTCTGAAGCATAGGAGAGAAGAGATCTCTCTTGAGGATCTAATTGCGGCCCTTGATGTGGAGGAAAAGGCGAGAGCCAAAGATGCACCAGTTGCCTCTTCTCAGGAGAGCAATGCAAATGTAGTTGAGAAGAAGGGTGGAAACAAGAATAAAGGCTCAAAACCGAACAAGACAACAAACTTCAAGAAGATGAAGAGTGAGGCAAAGGATATGACGAACATTACCTGCTTTGTGTGTGGGAAAAATGACCACATGGGGAAAAACTGTCGTCACCGCAAGAACAAGTCGAACGGTCAAGGCAAGAATAATGCCAATGTGGGTGATTGGTGAAGTTGGAGGCTCGGGAGGGTATGGTAATTCTCCTGTAGTATTTTCAGCGTATCAATCCACTCATTGGTGGGTTGACACGGGTGCTAATATTCACGTCTGTTCTGACATATCACTGTTCTCTTCTTGTCAAGCAGCAGGGCCTTCCTCCGTCTTGATGGGAAACAGCTCGCGTGCTTCTATTCTTGATGTTGGCACGGTGGAACTGAAGCTCACTTTAGGGAAGACTATGCACTTGAGGAACGTGCAGCACGCGCCGATAATAAATAAGAATCTTGTTAACAGGTCTATGTTGTGTAGAGATGGCTACAAGTTAGTATTCGAGTCAAATAAAGTCGTCTTGTCTAAGTTTGGGAACTTTGTCGGTAAAGGTTATGAAAGCGGAGGCCTGTCCTGCATAAGTTTTTATAGTCTTGTTTGAATGCTACAACTGCAATTAATAATTGTGAGTCCAATGTTTGGCACTCACGTTTGTGCCATATTGGATTTGATACCAATTCTCGAATGTTCAAAAATGAATTAATTCTAAAATGCGATATTGTCAAAGGACTAAAGTGCAATTCTTATGTGCAAGCTAAACAACCTTGGAAACCCTTCAAGAGGCTAAAGAAAGAAAAGAATTCGGCACTGTTAGATCTCATCCATTTTGATTTGTGTGAAATGAATGGAGTGTTGACAAAAGGAGGCAAAAGGTATTTTCTTACTCTCATAGATGATGCAATTCGTTATTGTTATGTGTATGTGCTTAAAACAAAAGATGAAGCATTGAATTTGTATAAGGACGAGGTTGAGAACCAACTATAAAAGAAATCTGATCGTGGAGGAGTGTAATTCTCTCAATTTTGTGCTGAACGTGGTATAATCCATGAGGTTACACCACCATATTCGTCTCAATCTAATGGGGTGGCTAAGAGAAAAAACCGAACATTGATAGACTTGGTGAATGCCATGTTGGAGAGTGTCGGCATGCCTAAGTTATGGTGGGGAGAAGCTGTTTTAACAACCTACTGAGTAATTACTAAAAGAAGTGAGATTACTCCATACAAGGGATTGAAGGGGAGAAAACCAAATATTAACTATCTAGGCACACGGGGTTTTTTTGCCTAAGGTCAATATACCAATGCCGAAAAAGAGAAAACTCAGACCTAAAACCGTGGACTGTGAATTTCTAGGATATAATTTTAATAGCACAACCTATAGATTTTTGGTTGTCAAATCAGACTCTGTTGATCTTAGCATTAACACAATAATTGAGTCTAGAGATGCTTCTTTCTTTAAGAATATTTATCCTATGAGAGCTGTAAGCATTAATAAAAATATTCAAACTTCTGAGATTCCTTTAAATTCTGAACCGACTTGTGAAATATTTTCATAGAAGCTCCTCGTACGAGCAAGAGATAAAGGATTGAAAAAACCTTTGGTGATGACTTTATTGTATATCTAGTGGATGATGTGCCAAAAACTCTTTTAGATACTTATGCATCACCTGATGCAAAGTATTAGAAAGAGGCGCTCCGTAGCGATATGGATTCCATCATGTCTAACGGGACTTGGGAAATTACTAAATGTCCTAGTGGGTATAAATCAGTTGGATGTAAGTAGATCTTTAAAAAAATGAAGCCTGATAGGGCTGTTGATAAGTTCAAAGCTAGACTTGTGGCTAAGAGTTAATACCCAAAAGGAAGGAGAGGATTTTTTTTATACTTACTATCCTGTTGCGAGACTTCCTACCATCAGGGTACTCCTTGCTTTAGCATCTTCTCTTCATCTTTATGTTCATCAGATGGACGCAAGGACAATTTTCCTTAACAGAGAGTTGTAAGAAGAGATTTATATGAAGCAACCCGATGGATTTGTTATTTCTAGACGGGAGAACTAGGTGTGTAAATTATTGAAATCTCTATATGGCCTAACGCAAGCACCTAAACAATGGCATGAGAAATTTGATAAAACCTTGACAATAGCTGGTTTTGTTGTGAATGAAGCTGGTAAATGTGTTTACTACCGCTATGGTGGGGGTCAATGCGTAATCTTATGTTTGTATGTTGATGACATACTTATATTTGGGACCAACACCGATATCATTGACGAGGTCAAGTCCTTATATACGTTCTTTGATATGAAAGATATAGGTGAAGCACATGTCATTCAAAATATTAAATTGATCAGAAATGAAAATGGGATCACTCTAAGTCAGTCCCATCATGCAGAAAAGATTTTAAATCGTTTCGATTTTGAGAACTACAAAATATCCCCAAGCCCTTATGATGGAAGTGTAAAGCTTCGCAAAAATAACGGGTTAAGGAAAGATCAATTGAGATATTCACAAATAATTGGGTCCCTCATGTACTTAGCCGGAGCAACTAGACCTGACATCTCATTTACGGTGAGCAATTTAAGCAGATTTATGTCTAATCCGGGGAATGATCACTGGGAGGCTCTTGAGAGAGTATTGCACTATTTGAGAGGTACAATCTCCTATAGGATCCACTATACTAGATACCCACCGGTACTAGAAGGGTATAGTGATTAAAATTGGATCTCTGATACCGATGAGATCAAAGCCACAATTGGCTATTTGTTTACTCTAGCGGGTGGTGTAGTTTCATGAAGGTCTTGTAAACAGACTGTATTGACACGGCCAACGGTGGAAGCTGAGCTAGTAACATTAGACACAGCCACTGTTGAGGCTGAATGGCTTAGAGAGTTTCTGTTGGTCTTGCCAATGGTTGAGAAACCAATTCCACCAATTCTAATGTATTGTGATAACCAAACGGTGATAACTAAGGTTATGAGTGCTAAGGATAATATGAAGTCCTCCAGACATGTGAAGCAATAGGCTTAAATCTATTAGAAAATTAAGAAGCTTCGAAGTAATAACTGTGAATTACATACGCACTAAGAAAAATATGGCAGACCCTTTTACAAAGGGGCTCTCAAGAAATGTAATTTCTTGCATCTAAGGACATGGGAATGAGGCCCATTTAAGTTATCGTAGCTGTAACCCATTCTATTGATCGAAGATCCCGTGATTTAGATAATGGAAAGAATAAGTTAACGGTGCAACAAGAGTATACACATAACGTATCCATGTCCAAAGTACTCTCAACTGTATGGAAGGTTGGTTCTTGACCTTAATGTATTCTAGTGTCCTAATAGGAGGAAAATGTATCAGCCTACAAGATATCTATAATGAATACACCTACTTGAGCCTAACCATGTGGATGCAGTTCACAAGAAGGGATTTCTTTAGAAAGCTCATGAGCAGATTAGCGAGCATGACCATTTAACGCCCTGTTTAGACGAGGTTCTGTGGTAGCCTAGTATCAGTTAAGATTTCGAGTGAAATCTAACCCCACAAAACAATGAATTCAGGGCTTAGTCCATTCATTAGTTGTGGCAGGAGTGATCTCGTTATTCTATATTCAAGTTCAACCCGTACGGGACTTACACCGAAACACTGGTATATTAAACGTTGATTCTGAACAACAATTAAATTATTGAGTCGTTTCATGCTGTGGCATTTGGTGGGGGATTGTCGGAATGTGGCACATAATCCTTAGGCCCATTCATGCAAAATACCAACGCACATGAAATTTAGTACCACCTTGCTAGTTAATGAGAGAATACACGAACATACAAGGGAGAGCTTTCAAACCCCCTTGTCATGAAGCACGTAGGGAATGAGAGTTTTATTTGCTAGAGTCACATGCACGTGTGCGCGTACGTGATTTACCATGTTTTTCTGCATGACTTGTGACTTCGCGAGTCGCCGTGTCGTGGATTTATTCCTGGCGCATTAATCTTCTTCTATTTTTTAGATTTATTTGTTGGTAAGGTAACTCCCCACGTCTGATTTTTATGGATCGAGCGAGCGGTTAGCAACGTGCGTGCGCTACGTGCAACGGGTGTCCGTTTTGCGTTGGGAGGTGGTTACGATTTCGAGAATAAAGTCTCTAGGAGACGTCTAGGAGACTTTATTCGTTTTCTCTCTCGTTTCCATCTGCTGTGTTGAGCCCTCGCGCGATCTTCGCTCCTCGTCAACCTTCCTCTCTGCGTGCACTTGGAGGAGGGAGAGCAGGATCTCCGATCCAGTTTCTGCCGTGAGACCTGCAAGAGAGGGTACAATTAGGTTTCTGGACAACGCATCCACGCGACCGCTCACATTAGCGAATCTCGACGTCGACTACTTCTTCTACGACTAGCTGCTTCTTCTTCGATTCATGCTTCCCATCAATCCCTACGTAAGTTTCTTTCACTCACTTCAGTAGTCGCGAGTGCGGCTAGGGATTCCTCTGATTGTAAGTATGAATAGCCAGTTATGTATCTGTTTGGTTATTCATGTGATTTGCTGCGTAATTAATTTCGGAATTAATATGATACCTATTTTTTCAACAGACACGATGCCATCAATCGTAGAGAACATGTTACCGGATCAAACATTTGAGACATCATTAAGCAATCCGTAATCGCCATCACTATCAGAGTATTATAGTGAATGCTAGCTTCAATACATCAAATTTCAGAGGACAACGCATCATCCAATTATGCAAGACCCAAAATTTTACACGTACTATTCCCCGAAATCGACTGAGCAGAGAGGTTTATCACAGTGAGATAATGAGAAGCAAAGTGAGATCAGGCGTCTAGCGATTGCATGAGGCCATCAAGGTTGCAGGTAAGAGTCTCCTCCGGGGTCATGTCGCCGATGTCCTCATCCAGAACGGTCTTCCTGTCCACTGCCATGCAAGGCCTAGTACAGCACATAAGGTTTGACATGATCACGAATTGCTCGCAATTATAGTGTATACAAGGCAAATAGTGTGACCTTGCGACGTCGGGGACGCGCTCCGGCAGCATGCCGGGGAGGAGCTCCTCCAGCATCCGCATCATCTAAGCCCGGTACTCCTTCATGTCGCAGCAGCTCTTCACCTCGCGCTCACCGTTCGAGGTGAAGGCGATCTCGTCCTTCCTGACGCTGCCCGTACGTCGACGCGCACGCACTCACCGACGTCGACGCGCACGCGCTCGGCGAACTGCCCGTACCAATGCAGGCGCCATGGCGCGCGCAGCGTGAACGACCGGAACTCCACCACCCACCCGCTCGTGCAGTTCACCGTGAGCTGCTACAGCGACGGGTCGTCGATGGTGACGCCGGCGAACGGCGCGGTGCTGTCCTTCTCCCGTGGGTTGATGTCATCCTCGTCCATGTCGAGGCTCCGTAGCAGCGGTAGGAGGATGTCGACGCGCGCGTGCAGCATCCTGGAGCTCCAGATGCTCAGCTCCTCGAGCAGCGGGCACCACTTGCCCGGCGCGAACGGCGCCTCCACCGTGACGCCGCTCAGCGCGAGGGCGCGTAGGGACGGGAGCTGCGGCCAGTCGTTGAGGAGCTCGACGCGCTGGAGGTGGAGCTTCCGCAAGCACGCGGCGCCGGGCCGCTATGGTGGGCGCTAGCAAGTCGCCGGACACGAGCCTCAGGTTGCGCGCCGAGGGCGGCACGTCCACCGCCCACGGTGTCGGGGTGTTGCGCGCCGCCGCGCCGCCGTAGGCGACGAAGAGACGGATGATGGGCGCGTCGGCGAGGGCGATGATGCGATCGGCGTGGCGCTTCATGCGCGCGTCCAGCACGCTGTACGAAAGCCGGAGTGTGTCCACCCTGTCCCCCTCGCGAGCGCGGCGGTGGAGGTCGACGCGGAGGCCAGTGAGCGCGTCGATCGTCGAGGAGGCCACGTTGGTGGATGTACGTCTTGCCGAAGACCTAGTACAGGAAAAGAAACTTTTGTGGTCGGTCAAAAATCTTTTGTGATCGGCCAAAATGCCAACGATAATGTTTTTTGCTCTATGTCGACGGCCAAACGAGAGGCCGACGACATTATTAACCAAAGTCGTCGGCCAAAAAAAGGCCGACCACAATAGTCACGCCAACTCTCCCGCCTTAATGCAAAATTGAAATTTTGACACGCTCATCTAAACTATGTCAGCGGTACAAATTATGCCGTCGACATAGAGGCACCCAGCTCACGGCATCTTAACGGACTAACGAAACCACGTCAAGGAGGACCCACAAGGCAGGCGTCTGAGATGGCCATATTATTGTCGTCGGCCTTTCCTCAGGCCGACAACAAAAGGGCACTTTTGTGGTCGGCCTAACAATAGGCCGACGACAATTCTGGAGCAGTGTTGTCGGCCGAAGGTCAGGCCAACCACATTAATGTACTTTTGTGGTCGGCATGAACAAAGGCCGACCACAAAAGATCACCTGCCTCGGCTCTAATTTATGGACGTCCCGCGCCTCAGTCGACACAGTCCTATTTGTCATCTGATGTTTTGGGGCATACACGGCACATTGTAATTTCTTTCGCGGGTCCGCATTGGCCTGCGTTGCATTTCCATTACAGGATTCTTCGACTTCGAGGTTAAAGTCCGTGGAACGAACTGACGCTAAAGTCCGGGCCAGTAGTGAAAATGTGCCGAATGTGTCAGTCATGACGAGATAGCCCCGTGGATAGTCTTTTGATGTGTTGGGCATGCCGTAGAACCATAAGTAGCACATAGCCAGTGGAGACTGAGGTGCAGCCGTGTGTGGCCGGCAAGCGGCCGAGGGGACGGGGGGTTTGGTCGTCGGCCTTTCCACAGGCCGACGACAAAAGTGCACTTTTGTGGTCGGCCTATAGAAAGGCCGACGACAATGATAGAGCAATGTGGTCGGCCAAAGGTCAGGCCGACCACATTACTGTACTTTTGCGGTCGGCATGAACAAAGGCTGACGAAAAAGGATCCCCTGCCCGCGGCTCTAATTTCTGGCCGTCCCGCACCTCGGTCGACACAGTCCTATTTGTCATCTGATGTTTTGGGGCATCCACGGCACATTGTAATTTATTTCGCGAGTCCTCATTGGCCTGCATTGCATTTCCGTTACAGGATTCTTCGACTTCGAGCTTAACGTCCGTGCAACGAGCTGACGCTAAAGTCCGGGCCAGTAGTGAGAATGTGCCGAATGTGCCAGTAATGACGAGATAGCCCCGTGGATAGGCTTTTAATATGTTGGGCATGCCGTAGAACCATAAGTAGCACATAGCTGTGTGCAAAAAAGCCATTCGTATCGAGGATGGAGGAATTGGAGAAGGAGATTATTGTGCTCGTGACAAAGCTCGAGAAGATTTATGTTCCTGGTTTTTTCAACTGCATGCAACATTTACTAGTGCATCTTCCATACGACGCAAAAGTTAGGGGCCAGCACAGTACAGATGGTTGTATCCTGTGGAACGCATGATGAAAAGTCTTAAGAGAAGGTGAAAAACAAAGCACGAGTCGAAAGAAGTATTGCGGAAGTTTGGTTGACTCAGGAGATCGCGTACTTCACGGATAATTACTTTGCGACAAAGAATAAGATTCATGTCTTACAGCCAAGGTATAAGAAGCCACGTCGTAGAATTACTTCCACTCTTGAGGTATTTCTTGACTAAGCCGGATGCAATGTTGGTAAAAGCACCACACGTGACTTGGATGCAGAAGAAAAAATTACGATTCAGTTATACGTGTACGACAACATGGATGAAGTGAAGGTGTACATCGAGTAAGTTAATTCATGTCTTAATTAAATTATAAATATATACTTTTGCTATAAATAATTGAAGAAAATATTGTATTCAATTTATTCAAGAAGAGTGGAGAAGACCAGGTGATCCTTCGGGTGAACAAATTATGAAGCTGAAACGACGAGGTGGCGGACAAAACCGTCCGAACTTTCTAACCTGGTTCCATTACTACGTAAGTTTCTTTCTCTTATATAAGGTAAAGTTTCATTAGCATTTCAAATCCTTAAAGAATCTTGTCGCGCATGATTGTGCAGTGTCAAAAACGTTCCAGCGTGCACAACGATCTCCGACAAATGTCACGTGGGTGCAGCCGTAGAATTAAGGTGCATGGATGCTATGATTGCCATGGTTATCGATTTCGGTCCGAAGCGGCTGAGGCTGCTCGCCCAAATGCAACTACGGTAAATAGCGGCGTTGTGAGTTATGTCACAGACGACCTTGGTGGTCTAGACATTGAATATTATGGGATCATTGAGGAGATTATAGAAATATCTTACGAAGGCAACAAAACATAATTGAGGATGCATCACACAAAACACTAAACAATCATCAACACGCGTCATCTCTAAGTAAGAAAACACTAAACAAGACAAGCACTAATGCGCTCGCAACATCGGCAGCACCAACATTGATCCCCCAATGCACGCGGTAGCTGCAATGCTGTAATTTCACATGCAACGAATGATTACTGGGGAAGGAATATAATTGAGCACGGGGCATATGTATCTTGACATTTCTGATATAAACCGGCAATGGCAATCATTTAACATAATTGAGGATGCATCACACAAAACACTAAACAATCATCAACACGCGTCATCTCTAAGTAAGAAAACACTAAACAAGACAAGCACTAATGCGCACGCAACATCGGCAGCACCAACATTGATCCCCCAATGCACGCGGTAGCTGCAATGCTGTAATTTCACATGCAACGAATGATTACTGGGGAGGAATATAATTGAGCACGGGGCATATGTATCTTGACATTTCTGATATAAACCGGCAATCATTTAATTCAAAACACTTGATAAGCCACCAGAGATCCAAGTAGCCATGCCGTACAGCACAACCATAACAAAAGGATAACAGCTAAATCATGTCTTCTTAACATAAATTTCGAACAGCGAACCAAGAACGCTCCTCCACATCTCTCCCTGCGCCCGTCGATCGCACGTACCTAGGCGGTGAGCAAGATGGCGCCGCCGGCCTCCTTGATCTTCTTCTCGGCGATCTTGGAGATGAGCTTGGCCTTGACGACGATGGGCCTGTCGAGCGGCAGCATCCCCTTGCCCAGCACCTTGGTGTAGCCGAACTGCGCCAAGTCCAGGACGGGGGCCTTGCCGGCGGCGCCGGCGGCCTCGGCGGCCTTGTCGGCTGGCACCATGGACCAGAGGCGCTCGACGTTGACGGTGGGGCAGTGGAACTTGTTGCGAAGCTTGTGGAAGTAGCGCATGCCGACCTTGCCGAAGTAGCCCGGGTGGTACTTGTCGAAGAGGATGCGGTGGTGGTGCATGCCTCCGGCGTTCCCGCGCCCGCCGGGGTGCTTCCGGTGCTTGCCGATGCGTCCGTGCCCGGCGGAGACGTGGCCGCGCTTCTTGCGGTTCTTCTTGAAGCGCGTCGTCATGGCGGAGGCGGCGGAGCTTAGGGTTTCGTTGGAGGCGGAGGCGGAGGCGTGGGAGAGGGAGGGAGAATGCATCTATGGAGGGCGCGCGGCCTTTATAGCGTCCGCAAAGGGATTTATGACCGTTTGATAGAAGCTCAGAGGATTGGGAGCCGTCGGATGTCGAGATTTAGGGTTTTGTTCTGTTCACTAGGCCGAATTGCTCTGTTCACTTGTTCATTGGGCTTGGCCTCGGCATTTTTTTTGGTTTGGGCAATTGCGCTTTATTTTTTTTGAATCATGGCTTTGACCTTGAGTGTTTGGGAATTGGGACATATTCAAATACATACTCCCTCCGATCACAAATAATCTACATATAAGTTTTTTTAGTTTGTCCAGAAAAGATCTATGTTTTAGTCTGATTTTAATTATATGATGTTGTAGTTAATTGCCTGTTACAAGCATGCAATCATTTGATTGGTGCGAGAACATTTTTTTTTGAGGTGAGAGGTTAGAATATGTAAATGATGACACTAATTTCACAGTAATATTTCTAAAATTAAATGGATAGTTGATCCGTTAATTGATTTTATTGATCTTTGTGATTTCTCTTAGACGTAGATTATTTGTGGGCGGAGGGAGTATTAATAGAGAAAATTACTTTGTTGACTTCTAAAATTGCAGTTATTCTCACATAGTACCCAAACTTGAACTTTACTTTTTTTTTCTTACGTGTTCTAACCACTTGGACCCAGAGTTTTCAAAACCAAATTACGGCGAAAACACACTGCCCCGGGAGATTTGACAATTTGCCACTCTCAACATTGGCGCTCGCTAAAATACCACTCTGGCCCACGTGTAATACACACAGATGGTCCCACGTGTAATACACACAGGGTGGTAGTTTTAGCGAGCGTCAATGTTGGGAGTGGCAAATCATCAATTTTTTCGCCCCCCATCGGCAACTAAAAAACCGTTAAAGCCACTAAAAACCGGAACAAATTACCGCTGCCATGTTTACAGTTCTTCGTCTTTGATTCCGGCATGTGGAGAAGTGAAAGCTTCTTAGGTGTGTTAGCGAATAGGCCTGCAAGGTTATCTTGTTTTTTTTAGAGAAGCAAGGTTATCTTGTTAATCTGCTGTTTAGCGGTGGAAGTTGCTTAATATTTTTTTGAAAAAAAAAAGAGAGAGGGAGGTGGACCGTTCGTGCCAAGTAGAGGTTGGGCCGTGTCAGAAAGATACTATAGCCAGGCTCAAAATAGCATGGACTTGGCGGCGACAATCAACGGGACCAGGCCAGGCTCGCCCTGAGTCGGTGAGCGCGTCGGCCACTGCTCCGGTGGTTTCATGGGCCTTCTGTTGGGCCCATTCAACGTTTGCATAACTCTTTCCCCCCTCTCAAATAGGAGAACAAGGCAACAGAAAAAAAAAAGAAAAAAAGAAAAAAAAAGAGAGCTCAGTTTGTGGTCACCATGCAATCTGCATTCTGCACACAGCCAGTCAGTGAGTGTGGACTTCATTAGCACAATCGTTCAGCCAGGAGATTAACCAAGCTTGATTAGCAGCTAACAGTACTATGTATGGAGACTAATTATGGCCGGCTGCCGGCTGGTCTATTCCCCTAACTGTTTGAGGATATCACTTTCTTCAGCAATAGGGAAATAATAGTAAGGCATCGGCATCGAAATCCCTGCAAAATTTGCTTGATGAACACACAAGACAGCAACAGTATGGGGTCTTGTTTTCAGGTAGCATCTTTGTTGCGTTGGCTGAGGTGCCAGCCATGACCAGCCATGATCTGAACTTTTATCACCAAGCCGCATGATCAAGAATAGGCACACTAGCCTTTCTCATTCACAAGCTTCCTTTACAACAACTCTCCCCCTCTTCTTTTTTGCCCTGAGCTTGTCCCAATTTGTTTGCTCCTTGAAAGTACTTGTCTGAAGGAAAAAATTCGTTCTTTTCCTTTTGTGTGTGTGTGTGTGGAAGGGTGAGTGGACTTTCAAATCGGGATTTTTTTTCCCCCATAAAATGTACTAGTGGATAAATGTAGTCTCTCAAATATGAAACTAGTTCATCCGTGGTCCTTTGAGTAGATAATGGTGGTTTTTACCGGTCTAACCTAGTTCTCCTAAGAGCATTTACAATGGTACACATCAGCTGTCTCTAAACCATCTATAAGGTTTGCTATGTAGGATAAATAATGATATGGAGGAGAGAGGGTGCACATAAAGAGTTGAACCGTCTCCAGTGCAAGAGATGACTCTACACGGGAATTAAGAAATCTTATGTGTGTTAAGTGTCATAAAAAATGTGTAGTTGTTCTAAGCCATCTCTACCATTGTATGAGTTGTCTCTAAGTCATCTCTATAAGTGATATGGCAATAGTTAGAAATGGCTGTTGTCTCAACAATTGTACATGCTCTAAAGTGGTACATGTGTTTTTTTATTTATAATAATTTTACAAGCTCATGTATTTTCCTATATTATTTTAAAATAGTATCTTAATAATAGAAGAAACTGAAAAGAACTAGGCCGTACTAGTGTCTCAAATATGAAACTAGTTCATCCGTGGTCCTTTGAGTAGATAATGGTGGTTTTTACCAGTCTAACCTAGTTCTCGTAAGGTGGTACATGTTTTTTTTTATTGTATAATAATTTTGTAAGCTCATGTATTTTCCTATATTATTTTAAAATAGTATCTTAATAATAGAAGAAACGATGAGCAATTATGTATAGTTTTGGGGCAACCCTCATGGCGACGCTTAGGGTAGCTACATCTATCTGGCCCGCCCATTGGGTGGCTAGATCGGACAACCGAGAAGGTGGGAAGCACAGACCCTCTGTGCACTCGTTTATATTCTCTTTGCTAAAAAAATATGTTGTCGTTCTAATTGTAGCAACTAGTAGCAGGGGGCTTATTAGTAACTAGGCCTTGTTTGTTTCAGATTAAATTAAATTAAATGAAAATTTGTTATTTTTGTATAAGCCAAATGATATAATGTTTTGTAGTCATTTTTGTGGGGTTTTAAATAGTACTTCTTAAAGTTTGTAAAATATTTTTTAATAATTTTTTGAACTCATTAAAACGTATTTTGAGGGTGTCACAAATTTGCTACGGTAAAACGCAACTCTACATTAATCTTAAACAAACAAGGCCTAAATGTTCCTGATTCGTATATAAAACCATTTCTCAAAGCTCTAGAGCCCAACCATTAAACCAAACGACATTTCTTTTTGCCAGAGAAGGCAAGCCATCTGCACCTCGTCAGGCCATATCAACAGAACCGAGAGTGAATTCGGAACTTGTGCCTCTCGTTTTGCTTTTACTTATTGCAACTTTGAGCGTTTGATCTCGGGGAGCGCGGCCGCTTGCATGTACACAAATTTTTTTTTTACTCTCTCTTTCTCTTTCGACAAAGAGCTTGTCATGCGAGCTCGCTTGACGACTCCAAAACCTAGAAGAAGGGGGAAAAAACCGATAGGTATTCCGGTGACAACACAAAGATGTCATGCTGATGTTGCCGGCCGTGAGACGGAGGAGGAAAGAGTTAACCATGTGCTCCGCGTCCGGGAGCTGCGCGCAGCAAGAAATTCACGCGCGCGCTTGTGTACGTGTGCCTAGCTTGGTTTAGCGATGGGATCACCAGGTCGCCGACGGCGTATCATCTGGTCCGGCCAAGTTTAGGGTAGTGGTGACTGGTGAGTGGCGACCGTCCATATGCACCCTGCCTCTTTACGCCGCCGCGAGTGTGATCCTGCCATCGTTCGTATATCCGGCTCACCGGCTGCCTAACGTTGTAGTACTTGCTTGCGTCGTCCACGCATCCGTGGACTACACCAAGCCTCTCAAACTCCCAACATGTGGCTGCGAACAGGGCCCTCAAGCCCAGGGGCCCCACCCCAGCGTTGCGATGGCTCTTATCGAGAGCGAGACGATTAGGATCTTAATTACCTACATGGGAACGATTAACAAAGGTTAGAATAACATAAATATTATGGTTGTTATCCTAATTTTTTTTATTGCTTATCGGATCGTATTTACAGTGCTGCAGGTAACTGTGGCATCAACTAAAAGAAACTTTTCAAAGTTAAAATTATTGAATAACTATTTGAGCTCTATTACGTCTCAACAACTCTAGCAACTTTATGTATTGAGAAAAAAATATTGGATGACATTATGTTGAGGGTGTCATTGATGATTTTGTAGCTAGAAATATTAGTAGTCATTTCTAAGATTATCTCTACAAAATGTTTGAGATGAAAAATCTTGCTTTTGTACTTTTATCTTTTTATTGATAACAATTTCTATAATACATTGAATAGTGTCTTTTTAGTTGATATATAATAGTATAAAAAAAATTTAACACTCATATTAGGGGCCTTCATTTATAATTTTGCTCCGGATCCCTAAAAACTCAGGAACGGTCCTGACTGCGAATCAACGTTGATAAAGCATAATTTCTGGTTTACAGTAATAAAATACTGAAAATCTTCACTAAAAAATACCATGAAAATTTAAATTGAAGTTGTTTTTGAGAGTTCTCCGAACCGCTACTTAGAATTCTTGAAGTTTTTTCGAGCGACCTCGAAGAGGGGTGGGAGCTTCGTCATTTCATTAAAAAGGAAGAAAACCATTACAAAAGCCCATGCAAGACACCATGACCCATCACAACGAGAACCTGGTCACCACGCATGCCAAAGCATGCCATATTGACCTAAGCCGACCACCTCGCCAGAGATTGAAAACAACAAAGAAGAAAAAGAAAAGAACCCGGTAGGCCGCAGCCAAATGCACACCTAGCCGCCACGACAACCGAAGACACTACAAAGGCCCAAAAAGCTTAGCTCAGGGAACCAAACAGGGCAGACAAACAACTGCCAAACAAAGGCAAACCGCTATCCAATCAAAGTACAACTAAGATGTCGACCGTCCCATCCACTGTTGGGCGTGCCCACATCCCCCGTCGGGCACCACTAGATCTTACATCAGTCTCCAATCTTGAGTGAGATGCTCATCCAGAGCTTGTACGCACCTCAAAAGCACCATGTCACCAAGAAGAATTGCGGCCATCGACGGCCACCAGGACCTTCCTGATGGCGCACCACGCTCCAAGGGAGCCCTGCGCCCCAATCGAGCCACCATTCTCACAGAGGGAAGGGGAGAAGGAGGCACACGACCCGAGCCGTAGACTCTTTGGAAGATGGAATTGATGACAGCTAAAAGAAACTTCCTAATGAGAGGACGTGCGCCGAGGCCAACAACAACAAGATCGAGAAAGAGGCAGAGACAACACTCCAATAGACAACCCAACAACGTGGACGAACGAGCCATAACGACGCCTCCAACAAGAGACAATGAGGTGACTAGGGCTTTCACTTGAAGGGGAGGTGTGCCCACAGCGATACCTCCAAGGAGGAAATGGTGCCAACAGTGTCACCAACGCTAGCTTAAAAGAGACGGGTCTTTCGTCAGACACACCCTTCCCCTGAGCCATGCTGAAGGGGAGTCGCAGCCAAGACGCCGTGCTACCCAAGCTCATGCCATTCTACATCGGGCGCAGCCGTCCCACCATCCCACACCCATGATCACGAGAAAGGGCCACCCCAACTGACTCAAGAAGGGGGAGGTCGCCGCCACCAGAATAATTTCTGCACCGATGACGAGGCAGGAGAGTTGATCGTAGCACCACTAGAAACGACCACCCGTGCCCTATTTCGGGCCACCCGTAACCAGATCCTACCTCCACCCTCAAGGCCAGCAAGTCCGATGGATGAACAAGGGACCCCGTGGATGTAGTTTTTGAAAAACAAATCTAAATATAAAAATTAATTTTTGCATTTGAAAATTTAAAAAATGAATTTCAAAATTTACATAGGCTATACATGTAGTAAACAATAAATTTCTGGATTTATTTATTAAAAAATAATTTCAAAATTTTAGATTTATATATTTTGTGATTAAAATTTAAAACATCAGAAATTATTGTTTAAATCATTAAAATTCCAAACTGTATTTTTTATTTGATTTTTTTACAATATAAAATTTTGAATATAATTTTAAAATTTAAAATTGTGGAATTCATGTTTTCCACTTATATAGCCCATATAGGGCCACATAGCATGTCACATGACAGTCCACATCACCAAACTACCATACAAAACCATCCTATGGACCTAATTGCAATGGTTTCACAAGTTCGGATACCTAAATAAGCGGTTTTGTTAGTTATGGAGTTACGGGCACGGGTGGGATAGGTTTAGGGACCTTTGGTGCAATTTACTATTTCTGAAAATACTGGTTAAGGTATCCGTGGTTTGCTTTTTTTGGTTGTAATGACGATGTTTCATCGTGTCACAAACATTGAAACTTTCCAATTTTACAGTGAAGGCTTTTTCAAAAAAACGTTTTCAGAAACATATTTTGAATGCCTTTCATCATGCAGCTAGAGCCACATCTATATATGTTTGTTTTTTTCTGATTGCGCGGTTGAATTTTTACTGGATTTGCCGAGCCCTCTGGGCGTCGGCTACAAAGAAATGCAACTCCTTTATGTTATCCTACGTTCTCACGAACATAATTGCCCTCACCCTCTTTGGATCGGGTAAAGACGCCACCTTTTGCTGATGCGCTAGCTGTTAGGAGTTTTTGTGCTCGTGCAGCATGAGGATTTGAGAATTGACGTCGAAGCTCCTGGATACGATCATGCCGACTGGCGCATCCATCTGCGAATGTGTGGGGTGCTGCCTAAATTGTACTCTCTCTTTTTTTCGGTCTCTGATCTCTCGACTTGAAATCATGTCTGAACATATTCCATGAAATTGTATGCTCAAAATGAGTATTTTGTAGCTTCAACGTGATATCAAGTATTTTATAATTAGTGTGCATGATATGTACACATTCACGCGGCTAGATTAATTCACAATATAACTATTCCCTTTTTGGGGTTAATGCATGAATTCTAGCCTTTTGTTGGAGCAAATAAAAATATATTTTTAATATTTTATTTGAATTTACAAGGCTTAGTGGATTTTGGCCCCAATTCGAACCCTAACCCTAACGTTGAAGCTTCGACGAGGTGGAGCGGGTAGCAACGTGCGCAAACTGGTGCAGTGGACAAGTTGGGAGAGATGGGAATGGAGGAAAAGATGAGGGAAGAAATTTGTGCAGATTTAATATGGCGTCGTCTAGCAAAAATAAAAATTCAATACTTAGCACTTGGCCGAGCAATTTTTTTCAATAATACAGAAGAAATTAGCCAGATGTGTTAATTCTCACTACAAAAAAACTCTCATATTTATACCAGTATATCCACCCATTTCAATTAGCCTCTTTTCTATTGCTTATCTTAACATCTTAGAGCATCCCAGCACTCCCCGTATTTTACTGTTGCTATATTAATCAGTAGGTCTACGTTCCCGCCTACATGTGACCGTGTTGCCTGCTGTGTTCCCGCCTGCATGTGCACAGAGCTGGCCACTGTATATAGTACATTTCAATTTAAATCTCCCTCTCACAATCTGATGCAATGCGCCCCATTAAATCTCCCTCACAGTCTGATGCAGGCCAGTAATAGGGACGCTGTTGTCCATGCTCTTATCTTTGACTAGGCCTTGATCTTTTCAGCGTATCGTACTGTTGCGTATTACTATAGCAAATTTTGTTATTTTTATATAGTCTATATGTTGTCATAATTTGCGATGATTTTTTCGTGACTTTTAGTAGTCGTTCCAAAGATTCTAAAACTATTTTTAATTATTTTTTTATAATCTTTAGACCTCATTTTGAGGGCTCTTAAATTTGCTACAGTAATACGCAAACGCAACGATATGCTGAAAAGAACAAGGCCTAGATATGTGTTGCAGATAGGTGTGAATGCATAGATAAAAGTTAAAATAAAATAAAAGGATAATGGGAATAAATCTGAATAAGTAATGCAATTCCTGCATGCCCTAGAATAAATTAACTACCTTGACTGAAGTCTGAAGTGATCAGTAGTTTGTTTAGACAATTGGATCTTGACCTCTCTCATATGTACTTTAACCTACCACCAAGTCGACCATCTGCGTAGGGGAATAAAGACTATGCACACGTACATGTACGTACGAACGTACGTACACGCTATCTTCGAGAGATGGTACACCGATGACGATTATCTTTGACACAGAAGGAGACACACCATGACTGCAGCAAACTGAAAAGACAAATCATTAGTTTAATTAGCTGCGAGCGTATTAGTCCAAGCTAATAAAGTTTCAGTGACTTGTGCATCCCCACATATAGTGTTAGTTATGTTGATCTCTTGTCTACCTGAACATTGTAAAAGGTGGGGGCTTTCACTGTTGGGATGCAGGGGAAACATGTCTGCTTGATTAACTACACCTTGAACGGCAAATCTCTGGTTTAGGATTAGTCTAAAGGAAGGAAGAAAAAAAGGAGCAATGCGTGACTAGGCATGGTGTTCCTCATGGGCTCATTCATTATTCTGACGCATCAACTAGCTAGTAAGTAATGGGTTCAGAAATATTCAGCGTTTGCCTGTGTGCAAGGGCGGTTGACTAAACCACAACAAAGATTTTAATTGCTTGCTTCTAGCCGGCAAATCAGGATACATATATAGTCCCTATATAGATTAATGATCAACTATTGTCGACTGTGATAATCAGAGCAGACATACATAGAACAGCGCTGAGATTTCTGTGTCCCGACAAAGCAAAAGGATAACCACGAATCTCTCTTCAATTGCACACATATTTGCTCCGATTCTCATATTAGAAACCCTCTAATTAAGAATACAATTAGTCCAATCTAATCATCTAAATATACAACGCGCTAGCATTGTCGTTCGCTGCGCGACGCGTGTTGTGCATGACGTGCTGCGCTGGGCTCTGCTCGCGTGATCTGCTTGCTGCGCGTCGTCTGTTCGCGCATGCTGGGGCGATTGGACGGTTCGCGTGGCCTGCCTCCATCCCACGCTCGCCCGTTCGTCGCCGAGCACCAAATCGCCGCTTCCTTCTCGCTGCTCGCTTTTGCTGCCGCACATGCCTTCCGTCGCCTCCCCGCCGCCGCCAAGTTACCCGCCTGAGTCGCCTACCCGCCGCCGTCGCCATCCTCCTCGGCACACCGCGCTCTGCCCGGCGTCGCCCACGTAATTGTGGCTGGTGCTCTTGGTTCGCCGCCGCTATCCATTTCCCCTCTTCGGTTTGCTTGCCGTTCTCCGTGCCTTCTTGCAGTGTACAGGCTGCTCGCTTGGCGGCCATCACATTGATTTGTGCCTTCGCCGGTTGCTTTCTCGCCGCCGGCGCCCGTACCGCCCTCGCCAGTGTCGCCACTTATCGCCCACGCCTTGCTGGTTGCTGCGACAGATCTGTGCCGTCGTCCGTTCTTGTCCTTCGTCTTTCTCACCGTTTGTTTTTAGGCCAGCAGTTTACATTTGCTGATTCCTTTTTTTTTAAGATGCATTTGCGCCTCTACATCATCTCTGTAGTACGGTGGGATTCTCATGGTTGGCTGCACCTAAATTGTTCTGCCTTCGTTGCGAATTTACATGCTGAGCTCGCATCTGTGTACGTGCTTTGCTGCTCATCGCCGTGGTATTCTTGCGTCCTAGGATGTCTGTGCCTTCGTGCATTCATCGATTGAGCTGTTTTTGGGACGTCCTCTTCAGATGCTGCACGATTACGTTTCATACTTCTATTGTGTCTGTTCTGACCGTGCAGCCCCTCTGATTTCTACCTGTTTCCATGCCGGCCTTGCTGCTCGTGTTGGTTTTATCATTTTTGGCTGCTGTTTCATGCGCATTCGTTTCTTGCAAAGGCGCTGCAGAGCAGATAGGTCGTCCTTCTCATTTGTTCAGAGTTCATGTTAGTACTATTCGTTTAATATGCCTGCTCAGTATACTTCTTTTCCATATATCCAACCACACAAACCTTACTATCATCCGGCAAACCCCTAAGGAACTTGCACCGCTTTGTAGCAGGTTAGCTAGAAGAGTAAATATTAGTGTTGGCGATGCCATTCGGACTGGCTCTTGGATGACCCCTCTCTGAAGGATCTCCAACGCACAACAGATCGTTGAGTTCGTCCGCTTGTGGACGGCGGTACAGTTTGTGCTACTAACACCGGACGTTCAGGACAAGGTTCTTTGGAACCTGACAGATGATAGGATCTACAACGCGAAGTCTGCTTATACAGTTCAATTCGGGGGCTCCTTTTGGGATCATGACTACAGGAGAATCTAGAGAGCGAAGGTGCAGCCCAAATGCCGTTTTTTTCTTCTGGGTAGCTATACAAAGTAAGTTGATGACAGCGGATCACTTGACGCGTCGAGGGTGGCCTTGCAACCAAATGTGTGTGCTCTGCAACGCTTCCACGGAATGTCACTGTCACTTGCTTTGGGAGTGTCCTTTTGTGCGACAGATTTGGCGCCTCATGCAGCCGCGTTTGTCTTACACTGTTGTTACGGCCGCTTCCATTTCATCCCTGGGAGATTGGTGGGACTCTCTCACGGGGGGGAGTGCGGCTAAGCGGGAGGAAGACGGCATCATAATCCTCACTTGTTGGCATATTTGGATTGAGAGGAATAATCGAATTTTCAGAAATATTGACCGGTGGCCGGCTGATGTCGTTGCGGCCATTATGGCTGATGCTATTTAGTGTGTGGCGTTGAGCTTAGCTTTGTTTATTCTTTGTTGTGTTGTTCTCTAGGTGTATTGCCTAAAACTCTGTTTCTTCTACCTTCTTTTGGAATGAAATAGGCATCTTGCATGTTACTTTCAAAAAAAAAATATTATCATCCGGCAAAAGATCACCGAAATTTTGCCGAATCGAGCGTCACTCCTTGTTAAGAACATTGGTCTAGCTAACATACGTTTGGAAAAGAATTTTAGGCTGCAAAAATAAGACGTATAGCACTAGCAGGGCATCTAGATGCTTAAAGAAGCTTCATTTAGAATGTATGGGGGTCCACATCGGTGAGATCATGCAAGAGTCCAGCTCTTGAGCTGCGGTTGTTCATCTTCCAGCATGTACGTACAGATAAACAAAAAGCAAGCGTTAAGATCGAGAGAGACAGAGAGAGAGAGGCACATGAGAAATTGACATATATGCATGGTATAGTATGCAGCTACATGTGTGTGTTTCTTAATTCGTCGTTGGAAAGACACTTGAGCGCGCTTCATGGAAAGAGATGCCAAACCAACCATGCCATACATCAGCAACAATTACCAATTATCATCATTAGCAGGTGTGCTTGATTGCTTCTTTCCCGCGCTTCTAGAATTAATGTATGGGTCGTCGTCGATCTCCTTTTCTAATTAAGAAAAATAACGTAAATATAATATTGTTTTTCACTCAGTTACCACATGTTTGGCTCACATCCTCGCCCCTCCTTGGTACCTTTTGAGATCTTTGAGTAAAACATATAAAATTCAGAAAAAAAATTACAAAAAGTTACACCGAATAGTGTTTACAAAATGATAACTTTTGTACCAACCGAACAAAATCAAACCCAACCGCGACCCATATTCGTACTCCAATGCACCGTGCTTTTTTCATCCTTGCCTTCGTGACCTACATCGCGTCGGCTCTGCTTTCGAACTCGACTTTGTGGAGCTTCTGCACACTTTGATTTGGTAGATCCTAAGAGCATTGCCAGCAGGTTCCCTAAAAGGTTCCCAAAAATACTATTTCGGATAGTTTCAGTCTCTTTAACGATCCAGCAGAGTCTCTATCTCAGTCTCTAAATTTAAAGACTCTCAACAGGATCTCTATGTCCTTTTGAGGATAGAGACTCTGCTGCAGATGATGAAAATATAGGGAACAAATATATGTTTTATTTTTCTTATGAACAAATCATGAGAAAAAGGCATGTGCCACAAATTGGACATAAATCGAGCAATTGACGTCAGCATGACACCATAGCTGAAACTTAGGAAAACATCTCTTAAAACTAAAAAAAATTTGTAAAAACTTGTAAATCTATTGTTCAAACTTGACAATATAAAAAGTTTCATGAGTGCATGATCTAGTTTCACTATGCGAACTATGCGAAACACCAAGTTTCAACTAGCAAAAATCCAAGTTTCATTAGGAAAAACCCAAGTTTTAGTGTACAAAAATCTAGGTTTCGATGGGAAACGTCATTATCGTCATCGTTAGAACTTGGAAAAACATAAGTTAAAACTTACAAAAAATTACTTGTTAAAACTTGAAAAACATATTATTGAAACTTGATAATATGATAAGTTTAAGTAGTTCAGAATCCAAGTTTCAGCGGTGAAAAACCTAAGTTTAACAGCCAAAACCAAAGTTCCCCGCGTACCAGATTTGACTGTCGTGACAAAACACGGATTTGAGTATTTTTTGACAAAGCGTGCGTCAGACATATGACGTAAAGAGTTTTTCAACAAAAAAAAATTGCAAACGGTGATTCTAACCCTAATTTTATTAGGTGAAATTCCTAGGTGGGAATGTAGGCACTTGCAGCATTTCAAGCCATCTGATGTACAGATAGAAATTATATGGCATGGAGTGTCATGGTGGCACTCGGAGAGTGATAGGGAGAGAAAGTAGGAAGGAGATAGAAAGAGATAGACACAGCATCAGATACTATGGGTGTGTTTGGTTCACCCAACCAGGATCATTTCGGATGAATTTTGGCATGGGTCAAACCCATGAGGGATGAACCAATGATAATGTATTTGTTTGGTTGTCCGTCCCGACTCTGCTCCTAGCCGCGCCCGCGCCGCCGTCGCACCGCCTAGCCGTCCCGCCGTCGCGCCGCCCTGGCCGTCCGGCCCCCTACCCATGCCGCCCTCGTGCCGCCCCCGATCGTCCCCGCGTCGCCATCCTCCGTCCCCACCCCAATGGCGCCATTCTGCCACTAGGGGAGGACCCATCGTGGAGAGGAGGCGCTGGGGGAGGAGCCGCCAAGGTAGAGGAGGAGGCGCTGGGGTAGAGAAGGGGATGCGGACGGACGAGCCGAACTCAACTTTGGTACAAAACGAGCCGAACCATGCTGAAATACAAGGAATGGATGGAAGCAACCAGAATGAATGAGTCGAAACAATCTCAACCAAACAATAAACTGTGTCGTGTCACACTGAAACCAAACACATCCATAGGAATTGTGCGGCACTGGATGTCACCAAAATTTTGTATCCACGAAGTAAATAAGTAAAGGGAATGACTGTGGCGCAGTTTCCTGCATCTGAGGGACGCACGCAGACGATTTTTATGACCCTTGGATCAGCATCCAACAGCCACGCGTGCTCCCCTCGCCCTTCTTCTTCCTCAAGACGACCGAGCTTGCTCCTCCCTCCTCCTTCCCCCTTTTTTCCTCTGAAATTTTTGTGCAACCGGAGTGAAATTTCACTCTCCTGCGTGATCTTCTCAAACGCAGGCGACTACGTTTGAGCAAATCCGATAAGTAAATAACGTATTGAATCATCCGACACAAGGGCCACCCATTTTCCCGAGTAAATGCATGCATCCAATAGATATACGTTCAAATGTCCGTAGACACATGCATGCGCATCACATGCGTGCGATGTGTCATAAATTTGCGCACCATGACACAACACGCCGGCGATCGATCCACGCTGGTCAGCTGGGACGAGGAGCAAGGCCACGTGGGAAGACGGCGACTCGCCCGCCCGTCACCGATGCGGCCATGGATCGCGTCACCCACACCTCACGCACGCGCTCTTCTGCGCCGCGGCGCGCGGCTACGTTGGGATTGGGCCTCCCGGGAGCTCCTTGAGCTAGCGCCGGGCGTGTGTGCGTTGGGTGCGACCGAGCCGTCTCTAGCTTCCTCCTCGACCTCGTTCGCCACGCGGTTTTCATCTGCGTGTGCCATCGCTAACCTAACTCAAGGCGCTCCTTAATTAAGTGCTCCATAGGAGTATCAGTGATCCAACCATCACGCTAATCAATGAACATCATCTGCGATAGCTCATCATTCATCACGTGTTTCATTGATGGCTTCGGTTGCTTATTTCGTGTTGCTGCCACCGCTGCTTACTTCCCAGTTCCCAGCTCTTGATAGGGTTCAACGGCGCGTCCAATGCTACTTTTAAATATTAAAACTACGAACTATGAGTAGTGAAATTTGTATATGTGAAATTAATACACACACTTGGTCCCGCTATACTACGTACCGAGGGGTAGCTACACCGCCGAAAATAACTATAAAATATACCCCATGTAACTATTCAACCATCGATCGCTACATCAAACAAAGGTAACGATCGATGGTTAATTCTTGTAATAAATTGCCTCTAAGTAACTTATGCATCAATAACTGCTACTTATGAGTTTATGACCGGTGGCTCCAGTGAGCCTAAACTTAGGACATAAATCAATGATATCTATCTACTATCTACATAAAGCAGAGTTAAACGGAGCCACCACATTAATCCTAAAATCCTAGAAATTTCCACGTTAATAAAAAATAATAGAAATTCTCACATTAATCATAGAAAAAATAAAAAATCTACATCGTTGAATATGGATATTATTATGTAAATCTAGCGGTCAATATTAACCTCTATAACAAACTACTGAAGCTGATCTATATATTAGAGATAAACTCTAAATCTAATCTGATATATTATCTATATCTTAACACAAATCTAGCAGCGCAAACGTGCGGGTCATCTTGCTCGTTCTTATCTATGACTCTCCCTACTATCCATTGACTTTTCGATCATTATTCGATTTGTCTCTACATTTTTCTTTTGTAGAGTGCCTAGCAAATTTTATGGAACTTATAACTTTTGTTCAAACTAAACAATAAAGATGCAGTGAAGCTCCCAATGTTCACCAAGTATGAACTCAATACTTCGTCGTCTACGAAAAATAATTTAGTACTTGTGAGGAGTCGCTGAAACTCCACAATTCTTGATAGAACTTTTACAATATTCCACACGGGTGATCCTTGAAGAGACAACTCTTTTTGAAAAATACGAAACTTTGTGTTGAAAATTAATTATACTCTCACTGATACGCTGTTAATTGATATGCAATTGAAAATGCATGCATAATACGGTATAACCCTACATGAACTTTTATTTTTGTTGTTTTAAATTTCGAATTTTTAATGTGTTTTCTTTCGATCTAAGTCATTATAATATGATCCCACTGTAATGGATAGTGTAGATATTTCCTTTTTTGATATACGTGGAAATTGCTCTGATAATAGATTCAATCTAAACCTTTATAATCTAACCCACTACCAATCGATGGTGAAGATTTTTTTCTCTCTAATTTGCGAGTGAATTTCTTCAATAATAGATCCAATCTAATCAGTTATAATCTAGCCCCACCATAATTAATTGTGGAGATCTTTTCTTTTTTTCTAATTTACATGAAAATTTCTTCAATTAATGTGGTGGCTCTATTAGACCCTGCTTTACACATACAGTAGATAACACTCTCCAAGATTCACTAAGAGCTAGAGAAAACAATAAAATGTTAAATAATTTGCACCTACAATAAGTTTTTTTCTTTGATTGTTGAATAAAAGAAACCAAATCATAAGAAAACAGAAGCAATTCTCCTACAGTTTTCCTGATCAAAAAAACAAAAAAGAAAACAGAAGCAAAATTTATCTATGAGAAAAGGCTATACACGGTTCCTGGGAAGTGTCTCTGTTATCATTTTGGATCTGTTAACAGGAAGCCTAACTCCATGTAGCTTTGGCTTGCCGTTCTACTGCTCACCATCGCATTAATTAGAAACCGAAAACTACATGTGTGCACGCAAATGCTTGCACGAGATACCTATCAGCTACTGACCCATCGGAAATTATCTCCTTTCCCCTGAAACGCACGATCTCTAGAAACAAAACTCATCCCCTTTCAAGGGCTGGGCACACAAAATTCAAGGTCGATATGGTACCATGTCCCTTTCGATCGATCTCTAGCCCCCTTTCCACGCTGCAACTTGGATATGATGCACACGTACGTGTGGCGATCGAGGCACCGCATACATAGTTCTTTTTTATTTATCATCATTGGCTTTTATGCATGTTTTTTGATCATTCGTCTTATTAAAAACTGCCTAAGCATTATTTATTTTGTTATGCTTCGTTTATCACTAAAGATAATTTAAAAATAATTTATATTTTTACATATTTTTACTATTTTTTAAATAAAATGAATGGTTAAAAAGGATGTTAAAAAATCAACGGCAATAAATAAAATAAAAATTGAAGGAAGTGCGTGCGAGGGCCAGCGATGAAATATATTGGGTGGATCGATGGATCGCTACGGAGGGAGCTGAGCGAGGATCAAACGAAGGTTCCGTTTCTTATTAATTTGATGGGCACGTCTGAATTTCTGATTGAGTGAGATCGATGTGCCTGATATGGACTTGCATTTTTATTTATTTTTGGTTTTGGGTTTTTGCTGTCCAGTCCACGTTGCTTAATTTGCGAGAGGGAAAACTCGACGCCTCGTCATTTTCGCTGTCTTCTTTTCTTTTTCTTTGAGGGATGATTCATGATTTGTTCTAGTCCTCGACGACGATGTGCGCCTCCGGTGGTGCCAGGGAGAAGATTTGAGAGAGGGCGAACGCGACTGCACATTTTATAAATGTGTGATTCCATGTGAAAATTTTTTCTTCAGCTTTTTAGGTAGTTTTAAAGGACATATATATCTCTCACATGAGCAAACACATTTGATTGTACAGAGTAAAACGTGCATTCGTTTTTATATGTACTTCTATCGATGTATCGAACTTAATTCCTGTTATCGACTCCCATTTGATCCGGAAGCTACTCCCTCCTGTCAAAAGGATCTACATCTAAGAGAAAATCATAAAGATCAAGAAAAGCAATTAACGGATCAACTACCCATTTAATCTTATGAATATTGATGCGAAAATAGTGTCATCATTTACTCCTTTTAGCCTCTAACAGAAAAGTTGTCATCGCATCAATCCAAGAACTATACATGCTTGTAGCAGGCACACAACAGTCATATCTCTCACCTCGACATGCAATTAACTACAACCTCATGCAATTAAAACGAGGCTAAAACATGGATCTTTTCTGGACAAACAAAAAAGTTTATACGTAGATCATTTGTGTACAAAGGGAGTACTAGCCATTCATTTTTTTTCTAAAAAAAATTCCGTACAATTTGAACAAGTTTAAATTTTATCTTCGTAATATATGATTGTATGTTTTGACGAGAATTTCATACCTCAAAATTCATAAGTTCATTCATATATCTTTTATAAAAAATAAAAAATTATCAATTTGTTCAAAAGGAGTAAAATACAAGGGAAAAAACCTCACTGCGAAACACCAAGGCACCATTGCAGCGCAGCCGCAACCACCACGGTCTAAGGTCGATCACCTTGCCCTTACGGCGACTCCGCCATGGAGGCAAAACTACAACACTCTGCGAACATACCACGGACAACACACACAATCACCAATTCATCGACCAACATTGGCAACACCACCTCACTTTGAGTCGAAGCAAAACCAAGACAACACCCAGAAGAAGGTAATCCAAGTGATGACCCATGACAACATGGAGAGGGTTACTATGACGCCTTCAACAAAGTAGTGACGGTAAAAACCACCGCCGTCGCCCAGTCCACGCGGCCACGCCTGAATTTTCACCCAAAACACTATGGAGGGGGGGTCCTTGACGATGCGACCGAGGAGAAAATGGTGCCAAATAGGTTCGCCATCGTCGGCTCACACGGGAGATGGGCAAGTTTTTTGCCCTCAACGCACCCTCCCTTGACGCCATGCTAAAAGCGCCACGAAAAAGAAGAACGCCATGAAGCACTTGTTGTGGACCGCCACCACCAACATAACCCACCCCACCACTACACACTATTATTTTTTATTGTTTGTTATATGAAACTATTATATTGCAATTTTTAGGAAAGCATATTGATTGTGTCTAACGGAGGATGGTAAAGAAGACATGCTCAAGGTACAACAAATGTGTTGAAGATCACAACCATTTTTTCCCCAACCTTGGATGAAAATTCAATGGTACACTTAACGCAGTTAATGTCTTTTTCCATCACTATTTCAGTTTGTATTTAATTTTAGCTTTGTGCTAAGTTGTGAAGTCAGCTTCAAGTTTAATGGTGTGATCAGTGTGATCGTGTACATCTCACAATGTAGAGGTGATCGATAACCTTATTTTCACTATATAAAAAGTTTTGTCTTTAATCACTATGAGTTTGGTTGTCTTGATAGCCAGTTTGAGGATGGTCAATTTTGTGACCATGGCTTGTTATCCTTTGATAACACTACTGACAATCTTTTTCGAAGGCTAGCGAAATTTGAGGGGAGGATCAATTTTGTGGCCATGGCTAGCGTCCTTGGATAACACTAGTACTGGCCATCCTTCGATAACTGATCAAAATCTTTAGCAGGGAGGCAGTAGCTGGAGCAGTATTTTCGGCGCGGGAAACGAAGAAAAGGAGATAAATCCACCATGAATCTCTCAGGCTGCTGGAGTCAACGGTCAGCGAAACGACATGTCACCCGATGGAAGAGGAACGCCTCAACGCGGCCGGCCGTGTAGCAACTCGTAGTAGATGGAGCAGGAGGAGCAAGAAGAAGAAGACGACGTCGTCCATATGTTCGGCCCGGTAGGTAGGTGCGCGACGGTCATCTCTCCACACGGCTCCTCCTCCTCCGTGCCACCGCCCGCTCCCACCTCCCCCTGCTACAAATACTCCTCCCCACCGAAACCTAGCTCCGGTGCAAGCAAGACCACTATAGCTAGCTCGAGAGCAGCAGCCAGGCCGGTGTCCAGGTGTGCGTCGCCGGAAGCGATGGCGAAGAAGCAGAGGCGGTCGGCGTGGGGGTCGGTGTTCAGCTGCCTTGGCGGCGGCGGCGGCGGAGGCGGGAAGGTGCGGCCGGGGCCGCGGAAGCAGGAGAGGAAGTCGGCGGCGTCGGGGCAGCGGCTGTCGGTGACGGAGGTGATGAGCACGGCGTCGGAGCAGGAGCTGTCGGTGTCGCTGGTGGGGTCGAACCTGCACGTGTTCACCGTCGGCGAGCTGAAGGCGGCGACGCAGGGGTTCCTGGACGGCAACTTCCTGGGCGAGGGCGGCTTCGGCCCCGTGTACAAGGGCGCCGTCGCCGAGAAGGCCAAGCCGGGCCTCAGTGCCCAGTCCATCGCCGTCAAGCTCTGGGACCCCGACGGCGCCCAGGGCCACAAGGAGTGGCTCGTACGTTTCATCCATGCCCACTGCTGCCATATACTGATCTGTGCGTGCTACCGATCAAGCTGACATGATGCGTGCGTGCTTGCAGTCGGAGGTGATCTTCCTTGGGCAGCTCCGCCACCCCAACCTCGTCAAGCTCATCGGCTACTGCAGCGAGGAGGAGCACAGGCTGCTCGTCTACGAGTACATGCCCAAAGGCAGCCTCGAGAACCACCTCTTCAAGAGTAAGCTACTAAGCTATACCTTGCTCATTCGTTGCTTGCAGCTCGATCAATTACTTACGTGCTACCCCCATTCATGCACATCCATCCTTAATTATTTATTGCGATCGATTAATTGAGCCACTGTTTCATTTTTGTTTGAAAATCATATATCTCCCATCATTTTGTTTACTTGCTGTCGATCTTGACTGTATCATTTTGTTTACTTGCCGTCGATCAGATTTATAATTTTGACTATCATTTTTTTAACTACGTATAGGTATAAATTTATATCAGAAAATGATAACAACAAAGTTTAGGGGCATAACAACAAATTTGTACTACCCAAAATGTAGAATTGTCCATAATTTTTTCAAGCTATATATAGCTGCAACCGCTACATCATGCTTTAATCTTCATTTTAGGTAGCAGGTTACAATTGTATTAACTCCGAACGAGGACCCAGCATTTTAGTAGTCAGTACTAATTAAAGACCAACACCCATCATTAGAGCATGTGCAGCAGAGTCCGCATCACACTCCCTGCATCATGCGCAAATTACCCCCGCGGACCCTGCAGCCCGCTCGCTCGCCTGCGCAGGGCTGAAAATTTCAAATTTTCCGCACTCCCGCCGCTCATGGTGATGCCGGCCACACTAAAAGCGTGCCTGCTGGGCATGCTCTTAGGTGCATGCCTTCTCTAAATTTTAAAAACATTCTGACTACAATAAAAACAACCAAATTACAACCCAGCTAGGCCTCTAACCTTGTTTACTCCTTCGATGGAATGGCAGCTCAGCTCTATTAAAAAAGAAGTCTCTAAGCCAATGATGTTAGTTACGTACATAAGTTCATAAAATATAGATCTATGTGTCTAAACTTGTTAAATTTCTCGTTCCCATATTCCAGTGTGAAATTTTTAAAATGAAAAATGGGCTTAGGGACAGTGCGTGTAATTTATATATATTATATTCTGCATATTAGTTTGCACGTAGCTTGTCGTCAATAGATATAAGCGGAACGGATGCGACCGTACGCGGGCACGCAAACTCGCAAAGTGATCAACACCACAAATATTTTCTCGTAATTTGACTAATGTTTACGTGCAGCGCGCAATGATTGTATTGCATGCGTATTAGTCTTTTTAATTGGTTCGTGGTTCTGATACATTCTCATTTAGTTTATAAAATTTGTTATTTTTGCATAGGCCATACGTATACTATAATATTTTGTAATAATTTTTAAACTTTGTAAGATTTTTTTTAAAGATCATAAAAATATTTTTAAATAACTTTTTTAGTCTTTTCTGTGTCTCTTTTCAAATGCTCTCAACCTTTTCAACACCAACCAAAACCAAAACCAAACCGCGAATCAAAGAAACCTTAGTTGATAGCATATGTCCAGCCGGCATCGCGCGTACGTACGCAAAGTCAGAGCGGAGGAGAGCGGAAACGCACAGACCGATTTTAAACTAGTGGCGATTGATCGATCAAGTGGCAGCTAGCGTACGCCACGTCAGCGTCGACCGTGCACAAATACATCGCCGTCACGGGCAGCTAGCGCTGCACCACCACTGCAGCTGCCGCCTGTTTTGGACTTTGTCGTCCGTTCATATATCCCTATTATAGCTCCAGTTAGCTGGTGCATCGCAGCTTTCAGCAATGATGCAATTAATTAACTGATTAGTCAAAGAAAAGAAGAGAGGGTAAAGGTGGAAAAGGCAAGCCTGATGAGGTGGTTGACCAGTCTTGCTTGAGGCCCGTTGACTTAATTGCCTGCTCCATCTCGGCTAAATTTTTGGTGACATAGGAGTACTAGATTAGTGATGATTATCTTCTTCAAAAATATTAGCGAGGGAAAATATTCGGTGAAAAGCATTTCTAGGTGCACAAGCACAAAAACTCATCATTCTCTCTTAGATCCAATCTAAACTACCCAGATACATTGAGGTGGAACTCCCCTCTTGCACTTATGTACTTGCTCGTAAAACCATGGTGATTGTTTTTCATATTCTCATGTTTTAGCCGAGCCATCGAGATGAGACCCAAGGGCCAAAAACGACTGTTTGCACTTGTACATTGAAAAATCTTTTGCACCGAATATTTTCCCTATTAGTGATGGCTATAAAAGATAAGGCAGTCCTTTATTTGGTTGTCAAAGTGTGGGATTTACAAAACCGTTTCTTTCCAAAGTATAGTGGAATCAAATTATAAGTCTAGATCTAACAAGATTGGATATATGTGGGGAAAAAAAAATCTATCCATTATAGTGGGCATTATATATATAGTGATCTTATCCTTTTTTGCGGCAACCAAATCAAAAACGTATTTGGCATGGACTCACTTCGTGAGGCAAGGAATTCATATGGAATCCTATCCAAAATAATTTGTATTACATAGCACCTTCGTGATCGGCAAGGATTTCATATGAAATCCTACTTCGAAAGAAATTGTGTTGGACGTATGCTTTAAAGCAAAATTAATAAAACGCATTAAGACTTTGCTCGCCGGATTTGAAGCAAAGAAGAAAGCAAAGCTTATTAAGACTGCTCGCTGGATTCGAAGCAAAGATAAAAACATATGCAAACTTTGATGAAATCTGAGTAATTTCTATTGAAACTTAGGGGCTATTGAAACCCAATAATATATTGATGAAACATGGATAAAAATAATGAAAATTTAAATAGTTTCTTTTAAACTTAAAAATATCATAGAAACATACAGTATACTGATGAAAAGTTTTAAATAAAAAAACATCTACACCGTCGATTGCTCCACGCCTAGACTATAGTGAAATAGATTAAAAAGAAAGAATTCATATGACCACAATAAAATAATACATTCAAAATAAAGAAATAAGAATAATAATCCATATCAAATTAAAGCATCAAGAAACCTAGCCGCGCAAGTGCGGGACACCATGCTGATACTAGTAATAAAACAATGAATGCAATTAAAGGATGCGTGTTCGGAGAGCAGAGGTTCTCACAAGTCGCAACTTAGCAAGAGGCCCATTACTTAATTGCCCAACCTGAGAAGGGCGCGGGGAGGCAAGTTGGGCCGGAAGTCTTGCTTTTTCTTTACGACTTTTCAATTTCTTCACCATGGAAAATGTCAGAAAATACATGGATTTTTTTTCCAAGAAAACATGTCATACGTTTCAAAATATTTATATTTTGTTTCTATATATAGTTGACATGGACTCCTTTTCTAGCTCGTAGTTGACATACATTCTTATCCGTATTTGCTATTTGTTTTTTTATTATCGTCGATACAACCTATTCTTTTAATCTAAACCGTTATAATCTGGACACACAGTAATGGACGGCGTAGATTTTTTTCTCTCTCTTCTTTGTTAAAATTTTGGCATGGTCTCTCGTTAGAATGGGCGTCGAGCCGCGGTTTTGCAGTGGTTCCCACCTGTTTCTTAAGCCCTGTCGACCAGCGCAACGCTTTTAAAAAGCTGAACCAGTTCGGTGAACCCCGTGAATAATCCGGCTGTTTTTGGGACTGTTTGGACGCAGAGTTCCCTCCCGTGCTGTCGTGGTCAACCCGGCTGGACATCGCGGTGGGCGCCGCCAAGGGCCTCGCCTTCCTGCACGACGCCGACCAGCCCGTCATCTACCGCGACTTCAAGACCTCCAACATTTTGCTGGACCCGGTACGTACGTACGTACGTTACTGTTTCTCATGTACCTACGCCGTCCCTGACTAATCAACATGAGTTGTTCGTCAATCAATAGCTCACCCACAAGCTCGATCGAGATAGATAGATAGATATATATATCCCCTCTTTCGATATATAATTTATGTAATCTTCTTCTAGATTTCCAGTGTGGGACAAGGTAAAAGGTACTATATCTGAACCATGGAAGAAAACAATTAGTGTGCCTTTCGCACGAGCCGGAATTGATCAACTAGTGTCTAGTTGAAAACCTTCAAGAATTAGTAGTCAAGGAGAGGAGAAGGAGAGAGCGCATGCACATTGACACTAGTATGCCCGATGTATTTGACTTGGTGAGCGCATGCACATTGACAATTAATAGCTGGTACTTTTCCATGCATACCGCGCGATTGACTACTCCACGTACTAGCTTGTGCGGGAAAATGCATCCTACTTTTCCAATCCAAAAACAGGGGTATAAAAAAGATATTAACAGAGAGAAATACGCTGAATAGATAATCTTGCTTTGTACACAGTCTAGTCTACTGGGATGCAAGAGAGGAGAGCTAACACCTTGCGGATAATTAGTGACACATATATATAGTACAGTATTGATCCACAGCTATATGATACATTTGTGTATCATATATATAGAAACAAATACAAATAAGTACATGTGCATTATTCTAAGTTTCGAACTAACTTTGGTGTGATATCTATGATAGGAGTACAAGGCGAAGCTGTCGGACTTTGGGCTGGCCAAGGATGGACCCGAGGGCGACGATACCCATGTCTCCACCCGGGTCATGGGCACCCACGGCTACGCCGCGCCGGAGTATATCCTAACCGGTACATAGCAAACATGCAACTTAATTGGTTTTACAAAATCGAATATTAATGCTTTAGTTTTTAATCCCTTGATCTTATTTTTTTCTCTTTAGGTCACCTCACTGCAAAGAGTGATGTCTATAGCTTCGGCGTTGTCCTCCTAGAAATACTCTCCGGGCGACGGGCCGTGGACAAGAGCAGGCCGAACAGGGAGCAAAACTTAGTGGAACACATGCGTGCATGGCTCAAGGACCCGCAAAAGTTGTGTCGGGTGATGGACCCAGCCTTAGAAGGTCGGTACTCCACCGAGGGGGCCCATAGAGCGGCACTGGTGGCGTACAAGTGCTTGAGCGGCAGCCCCAAGAACAGGCCAGACATGTCCACTGTCGTGGAGGAGCTCGAGCCCCTCCTTGCCATCACGGAGGACGCCGTGCCCAACCCTCCGCCACCGGCAACCACCTCGCGAGACAATGCGAGCAAGGAGAGGAGAAGGAGAGATGCCGGCGAGAGAGAGAGCAGCCACGCTGGCCATCGGCACAAGGCCAAGTCACCCAAGTCACCCAAGAAGACCGTTAGGAGGCGGGGGCCAGGACAAAGCGAGGAGTTTTGGGTGTGGCACATGCCTGGAGAAGAGAAAGCCTAGCCAGCTAGCCTAAGTACTCTGTGTAACGTGTGTGTGGGGTGAGTGATGAGCATGTAAATGTAGGGATGGTGGCACACTGCCTTTGTTCAGGGGTGGTTCAGGATTGCACCCCTGTAAATTCCTTGTTTCGTTTGGTTGCCTTTGGCCTATACATAACCTGACCTCGTTTTACCCCTCCACATCTTTCTCTTCTTTTCACCGCCTGCTGGTGAAAAATCCAAAAGCAAAGTACAGTCCAAGATGCGATCGATGATCGCACGGTTGCACTTGTCTTGTTTTTGCTGCTGCAGTGGATGCATGCAACGTAGGGTTGGCCACGAGCCAGCAATTGGGGAGAGCTTTTTCATAATTTTTTTTTGTGGGACAAAGCCTTCTGCAGTGCTGCACCTGCACTTTTTCTTGCAGGCATGTTTAGATGGTGGACAGACATATGTATAGTCCAATTTTAACCGGGCCCATCCGCGGAAGGCAGCACAGCGCGCATGAGGGTAACTAGCTAGAACCATAGTAATTCCCTAGGATGAATGATTTGATTTGACTGTCCCAAAGTTGGACTATTTTTTCCATTCAGTTGGTCTTTGCCGTTGCCCAAAGACAAACACACCACGTGTGTGTGTGTATGCTCTGAAACCTGGAGGAGTTGAATCTTCGTGTTCTTACTTTCTCCCATGGCCATGAAAAGAGTTCTCTCTTGAATCAGTTTGTCTCTTTGTTCATATCCACATGTCACGACCAAGTTTTTCTTTAAAACAAAGACAGGAACACGGGTGGATCCTGAAAAAACAAGTTGCTAGGGTCATCAGGGTCATTTTAACACTAAATCACTATGTTTAAACTTTAAATAGTAGGTTTATATGTATATATACTAGTAGGGTAACAATAAACAAGAAAAGTTTTTCCGAAAGACACCGGGGTCGCTTGACCCCGGTGCTAACATTGTATCCGCCCCTGGACAGGTACAATGCCATCTTTGAATGAATGACATACGCCATAGCGTCTTTCTCCTGAATCAATTTGTCTATGTTCATATGAACAGGTGTTAAGAGTATAGGTGTGGTGGTATCACCGCACGCATGATCCCTCTGTGATCACACGTATTGATGTCCCCCGATGCTCTTACTAATCTTTCCAATAATATTCTATAAATCGTTGGCTAATATATGAATGGCCTTTGACCATATATTGTTCCCTCTGCTCACTCTAGAATACTATGTCTTGTATCATGCATCAAAGGCTAGGCCCAGCCCAGCGCCTGTGCGGGCTAGGCGACCGCACAGGGCCCCCAAATTAATGGGGCCTCTAATTCCTGCCCAAGTAATACCTATTACTAGTAGCCCATTAATCATTTCAATGTACAAAGAAGCAGCTAGCCCAGCGCAAGAAGCAGATCGCCCCAGCCCCCAGCCAACTCAATGGATTAGCTCACATTGCAATAGAGAACGATTATCTAGAGCATATTAGATATGAAGATCTTGTGGAAGATTTTATTTCTCGAAATTCTAGAAGGATCGCTCTTTTTATGTAAGCAGCAAAAATTATAAAAAAATAAAATTGTTTTATATAATATTGTATCTAGGGGTTAGGGCTCCATTTAAAATTTTGTTATAATTTCACACTGAGGCCTCAAAATGTTAGGACCGACCCTGTCAAAGGCCGCTGTCATGGCCTCATGGGTCATACCATTACATTATCTTCTCACTAGCGTTGCTCGTTGCTCTGCATCAAGGACCGCGAAGGTGTCCGAAACGTACCGTTGGTATCCCGACAAAATCCACTCCCTCCTCGTAGCTTCTCTCTCTTCCTGCAGCCTTGTGACGGCGGTTGCTGCGTTTGCGTTGGGGGCGTCGGATCGAGGATGAAGGGCTCGGATCGATCCGGCCCCTGTCCCTGTGCGGCGTTACAGCATGCAGGCGAGACGAGCGTACGTACGTACGTACGTACGAGATGATGAGTAGCACTAGCTGCCTAGCTAGCCGAAGCCCCATGCTAGATCCTTCGCTAGATCCGGCCCCGACAATCTTTCAAGCCCCATGCTCTCTCTCCTCTGCCACCCACACCCGGCGCCTCTGCCTCCTCCTGCTCCTGCTCCTGCTCCTGCTCCGACCTCCTCCTCCTCCTCACATACGCGTACCTCTCTCTCTCTAGTCTCTCTCCCTCCCATTCTCTCACATACTCTCTCTCCCCATTCTCTCACATGCTCTCTCTCTCTCCTGGGCGTTTGCTTGCCTCTCCTCTCCTCTCGTACACGTACTCTCTCTCCCATTCTCTCATTCATATGCTCTCTCTCTCTCTCTCTCTCTCTCTCCCCCTCCCATTCTCTCATCTCTCTCTCTGTCCTGGCGTTTTGCCTTGCGTGCTTCTCCTGCAGCTGGCGCGCCATTTTTCCCGGGAAAAAGGCCGGCCTCTCCCCTCTGCCACTATTCATTGCTCTCGTCCTGCCCGAAACGGCAACCTTACCCCCCACACTCTCCACTCCACTACTCCATGTGCTAGCCTCGCCTCCTCCTGCTGGTCTCGCCATTTAAGCCGCCACCTCCTGCAAGGCCATGGCGCAGCAGCTTCGCTAGCCCTCGCGAGCTAGCTGCCCAGCCTCTGATCGGCCGGCGGCCGCTCGGCCGGCTAGCTAGCAACACCAATGGCGACGGCGGCGGCGCCCAGACCCAAGTCGCCGCCGGCCTCGCCCGACCCCTGCGGCCGCCACCGCCTGCAGCTCGCCGTCGACGCGCTGCATCGCGAGATCGGCTTCCTCGAGGTACGAACTCCTCTCCTCCTCTGACCACAGCATCATCCGTCTTCTTTCTCCGCCCGCTTAATCTCCCCAAATTAAGCAAGCCTATCTAATCCGTCCCGTGGCACGGAAGAGAAAATACACGTACAGAAGAATCAAGATAGATATATGTATGTATGTGTATGTATGTATATCTCGATACGATACAAGTTAAGATTGAATCAGGTCAACGAAATGATATGACCGACTCGATTAATAGCAGGTTCAATCCGATAAATCAGCTTGTTTGATTATAGTACCTTTTTTTTCTCTAATTTAACGCGCCGCTCCCTTTGGGCACGTGCGAGTGTGAACCGTACCATGGATTTGCGCGTGTGTTAAGGCAAAGTCTCTGCCTTATTATTCCCTTTGTCCTTTGGACTTTGGAGGGTTCTAGAGAGAGACAGACTCCATGGATGAAGATCTGCATAATATTATAAGCTAGGATCAAACACCAAAAGATACCCGTGTGGCGGTTTTGTTTTAGTAGGATTCTATGTAGGGGTTTAGGAGTTAGGACTTAGGGGCGGTTGCAACAATGCAACCTGACCTGCTAAGTCAAACTTTGCTCTTTTTTTGTTTTGTATGCGTGTACTCCGTAGGTGGTAATGGCACTCCCACATAACCGGGTTTGACTAGTCCGTATCATAGTTTGATCGGAACATATCATTTGTCTTTGTAAGCTAAGTTAAACTTTGCTCACTTTTTTCATTCTTTTTGCTTAATTCAACTCATCCATCCTTCAATCAATGATTCATATTTTGATTGCATGTACTCGATCCACCGGTATCACTAAATAATAAGTATATAGCTTCTCATGTATGTCTGATCAAACGAAAAGCAAAATTTTTTTTGTCCACGAAGATAAAGAACATACAGTATATAGCTCCATTTCGAGTGTCTGACCCGTGCAACAAGGGGGCGCTTTGATAATGATTTGGCCGGGGTATCTTTAAGATTTTAGCTGATGTGAAGCAGACCCTCGCATCGCCTCCTATGGGCTACTCTAGGGTCGACTCCCCGCCAACCAGCCAGCCTCGCCGCAAACCCGGCCGCCGCTGCCGGCGGAGGCCCTCCCCCACCTCTCTCTCTCTCTCTCTCTCTCTCTCTCTCTCGTCTCTTGGCGTGGCAGTTGTGGCCGACGCGATCGTCGGGGCTACGGGGCAGTGCGACATCCCTAGAGGCCGGATCTGGGCGCATTGCTCGAATCCGGCGGCGTTGGTGGCCATCCTCCCCCTGTATCCTTCCGGCGCTACGGTGGCCTGTTTTGAGTCTTTCGACGGCCATGGTGCGGATCTAGTGAAGGTCTGCCCGGCTCGCTGCGGCCGACTGTCCTAGCAGCACCCTTGGTGGCTTGGTGTGCCGCTGAGATGCTATGTCGGCTCCGCCGGCGGGGGACGTCTCCCCCCTTGCCTGGTCTCCCCCAGGTCTTGCGTTGCCTCCTGGCGTGGTTGCCTTGTTCTTCTTGACAGTTGCCGCTCTGTTGTGCCCCCCAGACTCTTCCTTCTTCTGGATTGCTGCGGCTCAGGCCGTGTGCCCCCTCTCCTCTCTCCTTTGGAGGTGCAGCGGTCCAGTTGGAGGCGCCCCTTTTCTTCCTCATTGTCATCTTCTTTCGGCCTTCTCTCCCTGCTGGTGAGGTGGCGTCCGATCTAGCCACCCCCTCTCCTCTCCCCCCTCTGCTGGAGAGGTTGCGGTCGGGATCGGTCTCCTCACGATAGCTGATGGGTGCCCAGCTTGCGCGTGGTAGGTGGGTCCCTGGTGTTGGTGGCTCGGCCGGTCTGTGAGTTTGGGGCATGGGTTTTGCCATGGTGTTTGGTGTCGTCGAGGGTTCTCGGTGGTCGGCTTCCTGGGTCGTTGTTAGATCGCACGGAGTGGGCTTGCTTCAGTGTGTTCCCACTGGCTCCACCCTGTAGGCGCTTGGTGAACGGCATTTCTCGTCACCCGGCTCCCTCGTCGTTCTATTTCTTTTTTATTATTTTAATTTGCCAAGAGATCTCTTACGTATAGCTTCAGCAGGCACCCGCTAATAGATGAACCAGCAAAATCTTACAACCCTCATCAGTATACGTTGTTAGTTTTTGCCCTCTAAATGATGTCTTAGTGTTGTTTTGTTTTATTAACAAAAAAATATTAGCCTACTTTTGCTATTTGGAAAATAATATTAGCACCAGTTTTAACTGAAGTACGCCTCTTCGATCACCAGCGTATAGCATGTACATGCAGTCCCCATCCAAACTAGTGCTAGCTAGTTATGTTCTTTATTGGGTTAATTGGTTTATCATTCCCTGTTTTAATATGACTATATATGTTAAAATATCCTAGTCATCACCTGAAAAGTTGACAGGCTCAACACATGGCCTTTCCTGCTTGTATATGTTATACTACTGGTTTAAAATATTTTTTCTTAAACTAATTCAAGAAGCAATTACTTTTTTGTAGGGTGAAATAAATTCCGTTGAAGGGGTCCATGCTGCCTCCAAGTGCTGCAAAGAGTAAGCTGCAGTTAATTTTCTTCAGTTTGTTTTCTCCATCGATTATAGCCTTAATTCCTTTTTGTTTCATTGAATTTAAAGGTGTGAGCTCCATAAAGCATTGTAACAATTCCGGAGTACTACCTCCGTTTTTTTTTATTTGACGCCTTTGACCATTCGTCTTATTCAAATTATTTTTGTAAATATCATTTATTTTGTTCTGATTTGTTTTATCAATAGAGGTACTTTAAATATGTCTTATATTTTTACATCTTTGCACTAAATTTTTGAATAAGACGAATGGTCAAAGACGTACCAAAAAGTCAAAGACGTCAAACAAAAAAAAACAGAGGGAGTAGCTTTTAAGAGAAGATATAGCTGGTTAAGGTTTATTTTGTGTGCCAACTAGCTAGCTAGTGGAAATTAATTAACAGGGATCATAGTTTAGAAGGGGCGGGTTTAGAACATGGCTAGCAGGCCTTCAAAAGAGAATATTCTTCGTATTTACAACGTATATAAATTAATATAAATTAATAAGATATTCTCTATCTGAGTCTCTATATTTAGATATTGTATATCAAAGTGCATCATCCACCTTCTCTGGCCGATTGACTGGAGGTTTTGTGCTGAAAATTCAATTAGCTCACCTCAAATGTGTTATTCTGGTCTTCAAAATATATCTTCATTACTAATTATTGTTTGGTACTATAGAAAGTATATACCATGATGAGTTATGACAAGCCTCGAGAACTTTGGTGTAGTCCTAGGGGGTATTGCAGTGCCCAAATTGTTTGATTGCACGTTGAAGCTAACCTTTTTCGTTTCAATTATGGATTTGACTACGCGTCGGATGTACCATACTACCATCTACCCTTCCACACCCTATGTCGGATGCCGCACGAACCGCTTCAGTCCAGAAAATTGCTTTTTTGACATTACTGTATGATCCTTACCATTTTATCACTCTGTATCTATGACACATGGGTTCATCTATATTTATGACAGTGGATCAGAGTGGTAAAATAGTAAGGATCAATGTTGAGAGTGGCAAAAATTCAATTGCCCTGCTCCTGTCTGCTCGTTCTCTATTTGTTTTCGGTAGTCCATGTGAAACAAAAATGCATCGGAGCTACACAAGCCGCTCCAGCCTGCTCGTTCTTGTTTTTTTGGTAGCACGCATGTGAAACAAAAATATTGTATAGCAATGGCATTTGGAACAATTGTTATATTATTTTAAGCCAAATGTTGCGCTAAAAATATTACCGAAGAATGTTGTACAAAAAAATATTGTAGTATTTTAGATCAAATGATAAACCAATTCAGACAATGTTATAGTATGCTAAATTAAATGTTGCAGTATTTTAAACCAATTGTTGCATCAAAATCGGACGATGTTGAAATATATGTAAACCAAATGTTATACTATTTTAACCAAATGTTGCATTAAAAATGTTGCAACGTTTCTCGGTGTAACATTTGTATACAACATGTGAAACAAAAGAATGTGCTACTAAAACATTTTTCAATAAGATGTGAAACACAAAATATATGCTATTGAAATATCATGTAAAAAAAACTTGGTGCAACATTTTTCGATAATATATAAAATCAAATGTTGCAGCATTATTAAATCAAAATGTTGTAGTCAGACACCATTTTAGTAAGTACAACCCAATGTTTCACTGGACAGAGTCAAATGTTTCGGTTTATAAATGTTTTAGTAAGTATAGCCCAATGATTAATTGGATGTAGTCAAATATTTTAGTATATAAATGTTTCATTAAATATGATCCAATGTTTTACTGGGCATAGTCAAAATATTTTAGCACATAAATGTTTTAGTGAGTACAACCCAATGTTTCAAATGGCAAAACAAACGTTCAAGTAGTTGGAAAAATATAACAGTGCATTAACCAAATATTGTAATATTTTGGACAAAAAATATTGTATTAAATTGGACAATGTTGCAATATGTTAAATCAATTGTTGTAACATTGAAAAGTAAAGCATTGCAACGTTAAAAAGTAATCACTAAAATATTTAAAAGTAGCTAATGCAACATTTTGCAATATGTTAATCAAATTGTTACAACAACGAAAATTAAAGCACTTACAACATTGAAAAGTGCATATAATAATGCCACATTAAAAAGTAGATGCTTCAACATTTGAGGGTGGCGGGTGTTCAACCATTAGAGGCAAAGGAGAGATAAATAGAGCAAACATTTGAGGGTGGCGGATGTTCAACCATCAGAGGCAAAAGGAGAGATTAACAGAGCAAGTAGTTGCCTTGTCCTCGGGTGCAAATGCTACGAAAGGGCAAACAGGGAGGATAGATTAAAATTACTATCATGTCCTCTAAAATCACTATACTTGTGAGAGCAAATCGGGTACGAGAGCTCGACTATATACGACACATACATTGTATATCGTTATAACTCAAACTCAATCGGAATCTAAAAAAAATCAGAATCTAAAAATAATTTAATTCCTCTTCCCGTCCGAAACCGTCTCGTCTCCGCTCGGAAAGGGCATCTCCTCTCTGAAATCTGAAATCTATTGCCGAGTCACCCCAACAAGAACCATTTCTCCCTACCAAAAGAACCGTAGTTCCGTCTCCCTACCAAAAGACCAGCCTTCCGCCGGGAAAATTCCCACCCTTCTCGGCCCCCGAGGCGAGCCAAGCTGTCAGGAAGGCTTCTGAACCAGAGGAATCGGGGAGGCCGGGAGAAAAGCGGACGGCTGAGATTGAAGCATACCGATTCGATTATAAACATCAGACGGCCAGCAGTGGTTTTCGTAGTTACTGTTCACTTCATCGTTTCCTTTGTCTTATTGTCGCTTTAGCTGAATTCTGTTCGGCTGTCGCCTTTAAAAGACCGGACTCGTCTTGTAATCGCTATGATTTGAAGTAAGAAAAGCTAAATCCGTCTCTCTCACCTACTCTCTCCTCTATTTCTCGTCCTGTTCTTCATTTCTCATCTCAAACTCCATTCAAATTCCCTGTTGTATCACAATCAAACACCTCGGGTCCTGACAATCTTGGTATCAGAGCACCGATCCTCGGCCTGATTTCCTTATTTCCTTGTTGGCTAGGGTTGGGAACCGTGTGTTCCTCGTAAAATTCCGGAAACCACAAGTGAAAGAAGGAGATTTGGAGTATTTTCGGGTTGGTTTGATCGTCTTTAGGAGGCATAGTGTGGTGCTATGCGTAAACCCTGAAGCTTTCATCCACCTGCCAGACGGCTACGATAGGTGAAGGTTAAAAGCCTTGAGCTTTTGTAAAATCCCTAAGCCCATTCGTAGTTGGAACTGGAAGATGACGAAGCCCACTCGTGAAGAAGAAGCCAACCCAGTAAGGAGGGAGGAACTGGAGGCCATTCGTCAGGAGTTGGAAGGTTTCCGGCAAGCGAGATCAGATCAAGAAAAGTTCAATGATGAACTCAATCAAAAAATGGATGTTTTGTTGGAGGCTGTTAAGACCATCGTCCAAAACAATGGCGCCCAAGGGAGAGAACCTGCAGATCACAGCTCTAGGGCTATAGGAAGGGAGGAAAATCCGGTGGTCTACACCCCAAATGTAAGATCATCCCATGCTAGCCTTGATACTCCTGGTTGTAGTGGGCCTCTGCATGCAGGGACCACTCCTGTTCTCATGAGCAATTTGTCACCGCCGTTGCTGAATCACCACAACAGGCCAAGAAGTAGTTCTTTTGCTCCCATGGGTAACTTGGGAAGGATTCCTGAAGATTCTTGGCAGGAGGACAGAAGTGCAGAAAGGAGTAGAACTCCTGATATGAATTGCAGGAACCGGGCCAGAGGACCCAACTTAAATTTCCCTGAATTCAGTGGTGATCAGGTTGAATATTGGATTAAGAAAGCTGAGAAATTCTTCAAACTGACTCTTGTTCCCCAAGAGCAGTGGGTAGCCATTGCTACTATCTATTTTGTGGGAAGAGCTGAAGAGTGGATGGAAAGTAATGGTCTCAGGACTGATGCTATAACTTGGGAACACTTGAGTGAAATGTTGATTAATAGGTTCAGTCAAAGGACTGAGTGTGATGTGATCTCTACCTTCCATTCAGTTAAACACCTCAAGTCAGTATCAGACTACATTGATAACTTTGAGAGTGCCATGGGATTGGTTAAGAGAGGGAACCCAGAATTGACTGAAGCCTATTTCATGAAAAGCTACATATCTGGATTACAGGACTCTTTGAGAAGTTTGACACATTTATTGAAACCAAGGAACTTGGCAGAAGCTTATTGGATATCTAGAAATTTGGAAGGGTCCACCCCTGGAAGGAAGAGTTATTCAGGCCATGCTAGTTATTCATACAAGCCGGCTAAACCCATGGAAATAACTTCCTCGTTGTCAAAGGAAGCTCCTGCTGAGAGTGTGCATTCGAATACCAGGAATACTAGTGATACTAGAAGGAAGGAAACTAATGACAAGTGCTATAAATGTGGTGATAAATGGTTTCCTGGCCACAAGCAAGTTTGTAAGATGAACCAACAACTAAAGGCTATGGAGATAGTGGATGCAGAACGAGAAGATACTCCTCTTGAACCAGAAAATACTTTCCTAGGTGATGACCATCCAGAAGGTCAAGTGGAAGAGGAAATTTTACAACTATCTTTGCATGCTGTACAAGGTACTGGAATAGAGAAACACACATTTACACTCAAGGTTAAATGTGGCAAGGCCTGGAGAACAGCTTTGGTGGATAGTGGGAGTAGCACTAATTTTATTGACTCCACATTTGCAAGGAAGGATTCAGTGGATGTCCAGCCGAGTGAACTAATGACAGTGCAAGTTGCTAATGGGCAGAAACTGTTCAGCAGTGCCGAGTGCAAGAATTGCCAATACTGGGTTCAGGAGAATTCCTTCAATAATTTCAAGATCTTAGAGATGAAGGGTTATGATTTCATTTTTGGCGCCGAATGGCTTTATGAGTATAGCCCTGTGAGCATTAACCTTAAGACCAAAACCTTGTCTATTAAGAATGCTCAACAGGATACAATTACCCTAAGGGATGAAACTTGGAATAGCAAGCACTGTTTGGTTAGTGTGGAAAAACTCCAGAAATTACTGAACAAAGGAGTTGTGGGGGCAGTGCTTAGCTTAAGGGAAGTTAAGGAGGAGCCTAGCCAACTAGTTAATCCAGAGATTGCTCAAATCCTGGACAATTACTCAGAGGTATTCAAGGAACCCTCAGGTCTCCCTCCAAAAAGAGATTGTGATCACTCAATACCCCTGAAGCCAGGAGCAGAGCCCATTAATCAAAGGAGTTACAGAGTGCCTCATTATAAAAAGAATGCCATGGCCGAGATTGTGAAACAGTTGCTGCAGTCTGGTGAGATAAGGCCGAGTGAGAGTCCTTTCTCTTCACCAGTTATATTAGTGAAAAAGAAGGATGGCAGTTGGAGATTATGTGCTGATTATAGGCAGTTAAATACTAACACAATCAAGAACAAGTATCCCATTCCCATTATAGAGGATCTTCTAGATGAATTGCATGGAGCAAAAATTTTTTCCAAGATAGATTTGAGGTCGGGTTACCATCAAATCAGAATGAAGGAAGAAGATATCCACAAAACAGCCTTCACCACATTCTTAGGCCACTTTGAGTACCTAGTGATGCCATTTGGTCTAACCAATGCCCCTGCCACCTTCCAAGCTCTAATGAATACTGTCTTAAAGGAGTTTTTGAGAAAATTTGTTTTGGTGTTCTTTGATGACATTTTGGTTTACAGCAAAAGTTGGGAAGAACACAAGAAACACATAACTCTAGTGCTAGAAGTGCTAAAAGCAAATCAACTTTTTGCTAAGACAAGCAAATGCACTTTTGGACTGCAAAAGGTTGAATACTTGGGCCATATTATAACTCCTGAGGGAGTGGCAACTGATGCAGGAAAGATTAAGGATATGATAACATGGCCTCGACCCACCAATATCACGCAACTCAGGGGGTTTCTAGGGCTGACTGGGTATTATAGAAGATTTATTAAAAATTATGGAGTTATCTGCAAGCCACTCTTTGAAGCATTAAAGAAGAATGCTTTTAAATGGCTATCTGACCAGGAGGTAGCTTTCAACACTCTTAAGAAAACCATGGCCACAGCTCCTGTCTTAGCATTGCCAAATTATACTAAACCATTTGTGCTTGAGGCTGATGCTAGTGGAGAGGGTATAGGAGCTGTTCTGATGCAAGATCAACACCCTATTGCCTACATGAGCAAACCTTTGGGTGTGAGAGCTGCTGCCATGTCCACCTATGATAAGGAGGCTATTGCTATAATAGAGGCTTTAAAAAAATGGAAACACTATTTTGCAAGCACATCCTTGATAATTAGGACTGACCAACAGAGTTTGAAGTATATCAATGAGCAAAAGATAACTGATGGAGTCCAGCATAAACTTCTCCTCAAACTTCTGGGATACAACTACATAGTGGAGTACAAAAAGGGAAAGGAGAATAGAGCAGCAGATGCTCTTTCTAGAAGAACACATGAGGAGATCAATATGGCCATCACCACAGTTGTACCAAGCTGGTTGGATGAAGTGCTTCGTAGTTATGAAAATGATGCTTCCTGTAGGGAAAAAGTGACTCAGCTCACCCTAACTGCTGATGCCATACCACATTACTCAATCCATGCTGGACTGCTGAAGTATAAGGGGAATATTGTCATTGGCAATGATGAGCAATTGCGTAAGAAGATCTTCTCTCAGTACCATGCTTCAGCTTGGGGTGGACACTCTGGGGAAAGAGCTACTTATAAAAGGATAAAACTCTATTATTATTGGCATGGCATGAAAGCAGTAATTAAAAAGTGGGTTCAGGAATGTGCTATCTGCCAATTAAACAAACATGAAAACATACCTTATCCAGGGCTCCTTCAACCTCTCCCAGTACCAGATAAGGTTTGGTCTCACATCACTATGGACTTCATTGAAGGGTTGCCAACATCTCAAGGTAAAAATGTAATCCTGGTGGTAGTGGACAGATACAGCAAATATGCTCATTTTATTGCCCTTAGTCACCCTTACACTGTCCAACAAGTCGTTCAAGAGTTCATGGATCAGGTTTTTAAACTCCATGGCCTACCTCAAACAATTGTGACTGACCGAGACAGAATCTTTACTAGTCATCTCTGGCAAGAGCTTTTCAAAGCAGTTGGAGTTAAGATGCACTTTAGCACTTCCTATCACCCCCAAACAGATGGCCAAACTGAGAGAGTCAATCAGTGTTTGGAGACTTATCTAAGGTGCATGGCTTTTGCTAAACCAAAGGGTTGGAAGGGATGGTTAACTACAGCTGAATGGTGGTATAACACTTCCTACCATACTGCATTAGGTCTCACTCCCTTTGAGTTGCTGTATGGGGTTCCTCCACCACCCATAATGGAGACTGTGAACATGGAGAACACCCAAGAAGACATCCAAAACATTTTGCAGCAAAGACAAACAGCTCAACAAATCATAAAAGACAATTTGCACAAGGCTCAGGAGAGGAGCAAACGATTTGCTGATAAAAGAAGAAAAGAAAGAGAGCTAGTAGTGGGAGATATGGTCTATCTGAAATGCCAACCCTATAGGCACACTGCACTCAGCATCCACAAGTCCCTGAAGTTGCATTCGAAGTTCTATGGCCCTTTTAGGGTGCTTGAGAAGATCGGTAAGGTGGCTTACAAACTCCTGCTTCCTATGGATTGCAAAATCCATCCTGTTTTCCATGTTAGTCAGCTCAAGAAACACATTGGGAAGAAGGTTGTTCCTAATTCTCAGCTGCCCTTAGTGGATGATCAAGGCAATATCAAAGTGGAACCAATATCCATACTGCAAAGGAGGGTGATTCCACGCAAAAATGAACCTGTCGTGCAGTGGAAAATTCAGTGGCTAAACCTATCCCCAGAACAAGCAACTTGGGAGGATGCAGATTTCATCAAGAAAGTTTTTCCATCATTACAGACTTGAGGACAAGTCTGCTCTTCAGGAGGGGGTATTGTCAGGAAGGCTTCTGAACCAGAGGAATCGGGGAGGCCGGGAGAAAAGCGGACGGCTGAGATTGAAGCATACCGATTCGATTATAAACATCAGACGGCCAGCAGTGGTTTTCGTAGTTACTGTTCACTTCATCGTTTCCTTTGTCTTATTGTCGCTTTAACTGAATTCTGTTCGGCTGTCGCCTTTAAAAGACCGGACTCGTCTTGTAATCGCTATGATTTGAAGTAAGAAAAGCTAAATCCATCTCTCTCACCTACTCTCTCCTCTATTTCTCGTCCTGTTCTTCATTTCTCATCTCAAACTCCATTCAAATCCCCTGTTGTATCACAATCAAACACCTCGGGTCCTGACATCCCTCCCCGCCTGCTGTGCCGGGGTTCCCACTGGCGCCGCCGACTCCGGCATCCCCTTCACCGGCCTGGATTGCTCCCTTCCCCCCATAAGCTACATGCAAGGTAATTTCCTAGGGTGATGAATTGGATGATGAAAAAAAGAAACATTCCAAGAAGTATATGTCGAATTTGAATCGCTCCGCCCCTGAAGTTGTGCTATGTGCTTTTGAGTGATGATACATGCAATTCATTCATGCACATATCCATTTTTCATTCAAAACGACGATTTGGGAGGGAGAGGAGAGTGCGATCTGGGAGGGAGGCATATTGTAGGGGATATGGGAGGAGAGGAGCGTTCTGGAGGGAGAGAACCAGCAACCTAGAGGAAGAGCAGGAGGCTGGGTGTGTTTTGGCGATTTTCTAAACAGGCCTCTGAGACAAAAGCAAAACCAAAAGAGGCCAAATGGGACAAATATCCAGAGGCAGCTCAACTTTGAGCAAATATCCAGAGGCACACCAACTTTGGGGCAAATATCCGATTTCGCCCTAATTCTACGACCACTTGCATCCCTACTCTTCGCCACCAACCGCCGCCTCTAATTCTACGACCACGACCCTCGGTCTACGTCTACTCTGCCATCAAGATCCTCACCACCGGCCAAGTCTTCGCTGCCTCACTCCCCTGAACCTCACCGAGTCGGCACCATCTCCCGAAAGGCCGAAACTCGCCGGAGAAGCATCGCCGCCGCATCGGTCAAGAATTGGAGATTTCGCCGCCGGCAACCAAACTCGCTAACCAGTGAGCCCCATCCAATTCCTCAAGCAGGGAGCATCGTCTAGCCTCTCCTAACCTTCCCAATCAATCAAATATGCAAGAGCAACACCGGAGCTCCACCGCGACGTCGCCTCGCCCCGCCCGCGCAGCCACGACTCTGCGCCCGCCTCCGTCCTACCCCTGACGTTACCGCCTCAGTCCGTGCACTGTTAAATAGCTACTGCTGTGAGCAATCTCACTGCTCTTCAGAAGTTGTATATATGCACTATTTCATTTACTAATCTAGCCCTTTGTCAATTTTTGCCCTGTTTTTCTTGTGCAGTGTTACTCGGTTACCGGCTGACAGAATCCTTGGTTTTCAGGGGCTTAGGCTATCTCCAACAGGAACCCCTAAATTTGATCCCCTATAGCCTCATATACAGATTCCCTTAAACAAAATCAACTCCCTATATTTTTCTCATCTCCAACAGTATCCCCTATATAGAGAATTGTATAGAGGGAGGAGAGAGAACCCTTATATATAAGGGATTGGGGAGCAATCCCCTATTTTAAGGAATGATATAGGGAGATCTGTTGAACCACATATGGGGAGAATCCATCCCCTATTTTGGGATAGAGGATACTTTAGGGTGTGCTGTTGGAGACAGCCTTATCTCATAACATTTTAATAGAGAAAATTCCTGACTTTCTAGCACAGTTACCTTCAGTTTCTATCTTGTAAGTTTTTCCAACGTCTGTGAAAATTTGTATTTTGAACAACTATTGTTAGGATGACACGCCATCAAACTCACCTTTTATTTCCCTGATAGAGATTTGGCTGGTAACAAGTTAAATGGATCAGTTCCAGAAAGCCTTCCTAAAAGGTCTCAAGAAGGATCTCTGACATTAAGGTTCGATCTTTATCTCATTGTTCTATTCAAAATTATACTATGATGAACAAAATGATATAAAAAAATGGAAATAGATGTATCCGCAATTCTTTCAGAACAAAGTAACCAATGATCTGCTTGTTTACACAACTATACTATGCATTAGCAAACAAAACAGGCCAACTAACTTGGTCAGTTTGGTAAGAAACTACATTTTCCAGCTGCAGTTATGTTGGATTCTTCAGTCGACTTGATTCATTTCAACTTGATGACAGTGAAGGACATGTTTCCTGCGTGATTCTGAAGACAGAAACTGGTAGGTGCAGTGGTATCAGCAGCTGAGCTTCTTTTTTTTATTCCCATGTGATTTTTGTGGTGGTCTGGTCTCACTTTGAAAGATGACATTTCTTTTCGATGGATGAACAGAAATAAAAATCTGTTATATATTATTTCAGAACAAAGTAACCCATGATCTGCTTGTTTACACAACTATACTATGCATTAGCAAACAAAACAGCCGAACTAACTTGGTCAGTTTGGTAAGAAACTACATTTTCCAGCTGCAGTTATGTTGGATTGTTCAGTTGACTTGATTCATTTCAACTTGATGAGAGTGAAGGACATGTTTCCTGCGTGATTCTGAAGACAGAAACTGGTGAGGAAGAAAGGCAATGAGGACAAGGGCCTGCATATTCTGCGGAGGGCAAGGAAGAGGCGGAGAAGAGAGATGTAGTCCCTTGTGCTGGCCTAAGATAATGCTATTAAAAGTGTTTTAACGGAAGGAGATACTAATACTAATAATTTAAAGGGAAATAAAAAATTTTGTCCGTAATTGGGTAGATCAAGGTGGTTCTATTCTATGCTTGGTGTTGTGTCCCCTAAAATAATTTGGCGTTTGTACAAATGTTCCTGTTTAGACTTGTGTATCATTGACGGTGGCAGCACAGACAAGTGTATATGGTGGTAGCATTTTTGACATGTTACCATTTGCCTAGAGTCTTGGCATGCTTTGCTCTTTACTTAACTCTTCTATGCATTACTCTTTTTAAGTAGTGTCTGTGAATTTTCAATTGTTCTGACTTATGCTAATAATTTTTTATAGTAAATAACAAAACCAGTTCGTATCTATGGTGCATTTTTTAGCATTACTTTTTCATCCAGAATGTGCTGGTCATTTGTATGCAAAGCCACATTACTTTATTAGAACACATTGTTTGTTACTTGCTAGGTGGTTACTGATATAACATCAACAAATCAGTTTCTTAATTTTTCTATAACAAAAGAAAATGGTCATACGATCGGCTTTACCCATTTCAACCCATTTCAAAGATCACTCACTTTTGGTTATACCATAACCCCTATATCTTACATGTCACTTGACAAAGAAATAGTTATGTACTGCCATGTATTTGGCTCATCCAGATTTCACATTGACATTTTGTAGCCGATCATAGTGTCATAGCATGAAATGACCGCTGTGCTAGGCAATAAAAGTGAGTTCATTTTTCACCTGTCCAAGTGTTGAGCACGTCATGTGTTGCTTTTTATGTCCTCATCGTTATAATAGGCTTATTATATGCTTTTCCCTATATCATTATACTATAATTATTATTCGTGTTGTTCGTTATTTTATATGCTTTAGCAATGTCACATAGCTGGATAGCTGACCATGGATATCTTCAATTTGGACTAGGAATCTTTAACTGGTGAGTGTGTAAGTACTGAATATGTTGAGAGAGACAATGTTGCTAATCCAAGCATGTCATTGGGAGGTCTAACTTCTCTTGTCACGGGAGTTAGGGCAATCAATGATGGTACTGTTGATGGATCAGGTCTACTTAGAGCCACCAATTTGGGCTTCTTCACAAATCCTCACAACCTTGTCAGTGTCTAGGGAATTTAGAAATCAAGCCAATTTGTCATCTTTGTCTGTCCAACAAACTCTCGGTACTTTGCAGCATCCTCCTACAGATCCAGAACCAACAAATGCATTGGGTGTGATGGCATCTGGTGTTTTGCAACTTCAAATGGAAACACCAACCTTGACATCCATGAGTTTTTATGATTATTTTGTTCGGCCATGAATTGCTCAGTACCCATCAGCTCTTTTTGTATGGTTTTTTTATGATTCACACATTTTTGTGCTTGATTTGCGATTCCTTTATGGTTCTTTTATCCAGGGCATTTCAGGACCATTGGCTCATAACTCGAAGACATTCAGACTTTCTACTTATCTGTACTAGAGGATGATCACAATTCGTGGTGGAAAGCATGCCAAGTTGGGCTAACTAAATGTTAGTAACTCCTAAGCAAGAAATTATTATTCGTGGTAACCTGACATTTGGTTTTATCTTGCTCTATTGTAAATTTGAGAAATAAGTTAAACTTAGCATCATGAAGTATGAATTGTAGTAACTGTGTTCTTGAAATGCCATAGTAGTGCTCCACCGAACTTTTACTATTTTTGTGATTGGCACATGTGCAATAATCGTTTTCCCTAGCCATGTTTTCTCCAAAGCATGCATGGTAATTATTCACTTACCCTGTTACACTACATTCACCAAGATTTATGTCAGTGCGTAATAGTAGTCTAAGGCCCTGTTCTTTTGAGCTGATCTGAATGGATGAACGGCTGAAATGACTGAACTTCGAGAACTTCTCGAGATAGTCTCGAGATTCGGATACATTTTGTTTGACTTGCTTTTTAAAGTGTTAGAACCCACCTTCAAAACAGTAAAAAACGGACTAAAAAAACTCAAAGCGTATGCGTTTTCAAAACGTAGATAAATCGTTAAGCTGTTAAAACGTCAAGCTGTAAGCTGAAAAGAACTGGACCTAAAATGATCTGCATGGCAACTGTGATCTGCGACACCTGCGATGGGAGGGGTCTCATGTCCTATGAGTGCCCATGAGCCAGGATATTCAACCGGGTTCTCCGCAGGTTCTGATAGCCATTAGCCAGGATATGTGATCATGGCTGGTCTCCTCTGGTGCTTATGGTTGAATTTCTACCTACTTTTCTCATCTTAGGACTCTTAAAAGGGGGGAGCCATAGATTTAAGTCAAGCATGACATTCTAGGAGATACATATGTTTTTTCGTTTTCCTTTAATACAATGCTACTTTAATTGAACATCACTAAATAATAGTGTCATTTGCTTTCAACATGATTAAAGTGGAAGCCACGGCTTCATTGTTAAGTTCAGATATATTAGGTACAGTGCCCTTTATAAGTTTGTGTGTTGTTATGAATTATGTTTTATTTCATCCTTTAAAGGTCCGTAGCAAAGCACGGGCATTGTACTAGTCTCAACAAAAAGCCCTAAAAAAGTTTGGTGCTTTAAGAGAAGTAGCTAAACATGGCAAGTCAATTGTCAAGCCCTATATCTGGTTTCACTATGTTTTAGAAGCAATAAATGAACTTGTTGGTTTAATTAAATGGATATATATGTTTTAGGGTTGATTGTTGGAGTTGATATATTTTTGAGGTCCTAAGACATTTTACGGAGTATCTATAATGCAATATAGGGCTTCATTTTTACTATTAATCTTGGAGATACTCTGACATTAGCGATTTTTTTAGCTCGCACCCCTTTTTTTTTCACTTTTAGTGTTTATCGACTTGTGCAACCAGTATAAACAAACGGATATCAATTTGTGCCCGTTCCGTGGCTGTGGTTGCAAAGAGGACAGAAGAGGTTATTGGACCACCCTCTCGCATGCAGCCGATCAGGGGTCTAGAAATGGTCTCGGAGGTTATTGGGTCACCCTCTCACATATGTATTTTTTCATTACAAACGACGATTCATATACAGTTCAAAAACGGTATCTTCAATGTTAAACCCTTTTCAGCTCGATACTGTAGCGATGGTCCATATGCCACTGTTCACGTACCTATTTTCTACACTAATTTTAGGGTCACAAAAAGATTTAGCATTGGACAAGTCCTGAGCGCCTGGACCATTATGTGATCAGGCTTTGCATAGCTGTAGTGCTACGAAAAGCTACCGAAAAATTAGCGGATTTCCATCGCGAAATGGACAAGAAAAAAAGAGAAGATAGGGATGCAAGTGGATCAACCCTAGGGTCACCTTTAGCCCTCCCTAGTTTATTTATTTGTACTAAATTTTTTTGCAAAAGGGCTGCCCCGATTTCCATTTCACTAAGGGAACGAAAACAACGTTCTGCTGCATGACAGCCAAGCTAAACTTTGGAAGCGAAAAGGACGCTAGACAACAGTGGCCTCACTGTTCTCTAGCATCTAACCTTCTACACAAACAGACCACCATCCACAGATCAACAGCACCTCAAGTTTTCCATAAAAAACAGAACCCAAAACAAGAGCACGCAGGCTCTCCATCCAGACTATCAGCAAAACATATCGAACTAGCAGCAAAACATAGCAAAACAAGTGCACGCAGCCTCTAAATGACTTCCTTCCATCATCACTTGTCATCATTTTCAGAAGGCTTCCTTTTCTTGATCTGATCTTCATTTCCAGCATGGTAATCTTTAATAACTTGGAAGATCCTCGCAATCCCCATCTCCACCAAGTCTTTATCCTTAGTCTTCAGTAGGCCTGCCCAAAATTTAGTGATTGCAAGCATTTTATAAATCAAATTGATTGGGTCCTTGATAGACTCTCTGTTAAAGCAATTGTCATTTCTAGACGACCAGGTGGACCAGATTACAATAGCCAAGCAAAAAAAAACCAAGATTCATGTGTCCTTTCATCCAAACATCAGACCATTTTCAGAACTGATCGAAATTTTTGGGAATAGTACTTGCCGTCAACACCTTTGCTATTACACCCCACAGATTCTTAGTGAGTTTGCATTCAAACATTAAATGATTGCAAGTCTCGACTTCATAACAAAACTCACAGGTTTGATCCCCAGACCAGCCTCTTTTGTATAAGTTCTTTTTAGAAAGAATTGCATTGTTATAGCACAACCAAACAAAAAACTTGATTTTGAGGGGGATATTCGCATTCCATATTCTACTGGCAGCACTGTTGGGTTGTTTTTGGTAAAAAGTTTTGTACATTGAAGCTACAGAATATACCCCCTTTTTCTCTGGGATCCAGTAATTTTCATCTCCTTTGTCAGAATTAGATTTTAGAGACAGTGTCTTCAACATATCCAACCAATCATTTGCTTCCTTTCCATCAATTTCTCTCCTGAGATTCAGTATGCTTGCATTCTCCATGACCTCAGCTACAGTACATTTTGTGTTTTGGCAAACACCATAAATCCCAGGGAATTTATCTTTCAAAGGACTATAACCAAACAACAAATCAAACCAAAAGCTAGTTAATCTTCCATCTAGAACAACCTTTCTTCTATTGATCAAGTAGAATTTTCTTAATTTCATCAGGTCTCTCCAGCAGAGGGAATCATTTTGTTTGCCTTTTATCATTGACAAAACCTGTCCTTTACAATACTTGGCATTAACTAACTCATTCCACACCCCCCTGACCTGTCTCTAACTTCCAAAGCCATTTACACAAGAGACTAATGTTCAGCTGTCTAATATTTTGGATCTCGAGCCCCCCTTTTTTCCTGGGCTTAGTGACTTCACTCCATTTAGATAGGTAATATTTCCTCCTTTCCTCATTCCCATTCCACAAGAATTTTCTTCTAATCTTATCAATTCTTTCAATCACCGTTTTAGGCAGCAAGTTCATAGACATAGCATATATGGGAATGCTGGAAAGGCAGGAATTGATCAAAGTAAGTCTACCCCCTATTGAAAGGAGTCTACCTCTCCAGGCCCCCAGTCTTTTTTGGTTCTTTCCAACCAGGGGGTCCCAATTTTTAACACTAATTCTTTTGTGGCTTACCAGAGCACCTAAATATTTAATAGGGAATCTCCCTACTTCACAAGTGAACAGCTCAGCATTGGTATTATCAATGTTGGGATCCCCATTTACAGAGATAATCTCACTTTTGAGAAAATTAATTTTGAGACTTGACATTTTCTCAAAAATGGAAAGAATGAACTTAACATTCATAGCTGATTCTATATTATCCTGAAGACGGAGGATAGTGTCATCAGCATATTGAAAAATTGGAGTCCCACCCTCCACCAAATCCTTAGAAAGACCCTTCACCCTTCACTTTTCCATTTAATTGAGCAACATTCAGCAGCCTACTAAGGCAATCAACAGCAATATTAAAGAGCAAGGGGGACAATGGATCTCCCTGTCTCACCCCTCTAGCACTCTTAAAGTAGGGTCCATTGACACCATTCACATTGACAGATAGAGTTCCATTTTTCATAACTTTATCTACCCATCTGCACCACTGCTCATCAAAACCTCTCCATCTAAGGCATTTCATCATAAACTCCCAGTTAATTTTATCATATGCCTTCTCAAAGTCTAATTTCAAGAAAATCCCACATTTCTTACTTCTTTTTATATGATGAATCACCTCATGTAAGGCCATAATTCCATCCATAATGAACCTTCCTGGGATAAAAGCATTTTGTGTTTTGCTAATCAGTTTATCCATTACTAACTGCATTCTATTATTGAGCACTTTGGTAATCCATTTATATATAACGTTTAGAAGACAAATAGGCCTATATTGTTTCACCGAATCAGCATCAGGGCTCTTGGGAATAAGCACAATAGAACCATAGTTAATTCTATCTATGTTCAGCTCTCCTTTATGAAAACTTTCAAAAATCATCAAAATATCAGATTTGATAATGCCTCAACATTTTTGATAAAATTCAGCAGGGATACTATCTGGCCCAGGGGCTTTGTTTCTTCCCATTTCATCAACAGCCTGTTTGATTTCTTCCTCAGTAAAAGAACAAATCAGGCAACTATTTTCCTCCTCAGAAATCATAATTTTACTTTCCCAGACATCTTTTTTAATGCTGAAACTAGTTGCCTCAAGTGAACCAAAGAGGTTCTTATAAAAATTGGTGGCATATTCAGCAAGCTGATCATCCCCTGTGACAAATAGATTAGGAATTAAGTTTTTAGTACAAACAAATGAACTAGAGATGGTTAAAGGTGACCCTAGGGTCGATCCATTTGCATCTCCTGAGAGAAGATATATATTCTGCCGTGGAATGCCGCGTCGCTGATGACTCGGATTTGCAAACTCTGGCTAACAAGATTCTTTGGGTGTCACGGCAAGTTTTTTTCTTCTTCTTTTACGTGGAACCGAAGATACGTCAAGTACAGCGGATGCGGAGAGGGGAAAGAATCATGTGCGTTTACTTCGCAAGTCGCATGTTAATAATTGTGGTAGTTGTGCTCGCGTTAATTAATCAAATCGCCTGAACAGCTTTGTCTTTGCTAGGAAATGAGATTGAATTTAAAAAAATAATTGGGGGTGTTCTTCTCCCAATTATTGACGAGTTCATCCTGCAGCTTGTATCAAGCACCATGCTGCTTTTGGGCTATGCAAAAGCGGTAAACGAAGACAAGCTATAGCTACGCGCGGTCGATGCGTGCAAGATTCCAGAATTATCTCCCTTCATTTCTACCTCCATTTTTTGTATACATGCATGCATGGCGCCCTGCCGCAAAAGGAAACGAGGCAAAAGAGTGATGAGTCGTCACTCCGCGAGCGCCGCGAAGCAGCTTCCCGTGCGCGCGAGCGCGATCCCGCTGCGCTCGCCGGCGGCGGGAGAGGCCTGCTCGGCAGCGGCGGAGGGGCCTCCGCCGCCGCCGCGCCTGGGGCTGCTCGGCGTGGACTGCACCCTCCTCGGGGGCGTCGGAGGCGGGGATGAGCCGAGGCGGCGCAGGAGCAGCACTCGCACGGCGGCGATGAGATCCCCGGCGTTCTCCTCCGGCGAGGGCGGCGCGGAGGCGGAGGCGCGGCGGGCGCGGCAGACGGCGGCGTGGCGGTCTAGCGCCTCGGCCGGCGAGACGGGCGGCGCGGCGCGGGCGAGCTCCTCGCCGGCGGCGTCGCCGCAGAGGCCGCAGATCCACCTCCCGCCGTGCCGCGCGCGCACGGCGTCGATGTACGGCGCCGTGCACTCCTCCGTGAAGCCGCAGCAGTAGCACTCGCACGCCGCCGCCGCCGCCTCCCCATTATCCCCGGCCTCCTCTGCCTCCATGATCAGAACACCACTGCTCTCAATCTCTCTCCCCCCTCTACTCTACCCTGGGGGATCCCGCGAGGTAAGTGGGCTCGTCGTCGCCTCCGGTGGCTGGCGGCGCTTCCATTTCTCGCTATCGCGTCGCGTCGTGTACTCGCGTGCGCCGCGGGGCGTGTCTTATATGGAAAGCACCGTGTGCTGGGGGTGGGGACTGGGGGGTTGATGCCTTGCCTTGGTGGTGAGAAGTGGGGCCCGCGCGGGGCGCCAAATGAGGGTGGGGATGCCAAGTCGGACGGCGACATCGGCCACGCCTGCTGTTTTGCCATGTCGGCTCGGCACCCTTTTCTGCTTGAGATCTTAAGATAAGCCAATGGTTTGCTTAAGCTGCTTTTTTTTTCAAATTTTTAAAAAAGTTTTAAGGTATGGATCTGAAAAAAAAGTATTTTACTGTGCAAAAATTGAATCGGCTTGACGATCAGCGAGCATAACTTCAGACATTCATCTATTAGTGGTTGGACTGTCTAGAGTTAGGACATCATTGGCGACGGTCTTAGCGGATATGCAATTCGAGGGCTGCATCACGCGCCAAATCACAAGTAATATCATTAACAAATCACAGGCAATATCATTATTCTATGCAAGGGACGATGCACGTGCCAAAACACAAGTAATACCGTTGTGACATGCATGGAACAATACATGACATTACGTGACTTGTTTTATACGTGTATGGTCCGGTACATGGCTCCCTATATTCCGTGTTCCCACATGTGCCCCGTCCGACAGGAGACGGCTGGTTCGGTGAGTGCCTGTAGGCAGAAGAAGATGGCCGGAAAATGTAGGAGAGGGCTATTACTAAAAGCGAAGGGCGTTGGGCTGGGCCCATTGCCGTCGCGGTTGCGGGCCAGGGGCTTTAGTACACCCAACCAACCAGCGACTCGCCCTCGTCCACGGCCACATGACCCGACGAATCCTGGCCTCGAGAGCACGACTCGATCGTCGCAGTTTCTGTCCTTTTACGGCGACAACAACGCACGGCAGTTGCGGCGACCACCCGGCCTTGATTTGTCAATTGGATTGACGCGTGAGACTAGCCGATTAATAGCCTGACTCTGACCATTATACGGCGACAGTACGTCTGTACGTGCCTGGCTAGGCTAGGCTAGCTAGCAGCCGGAGCCCGGAGGCATCCATGAACCGATCGTGCCACCCGCTAATTATATGGCCGAGCAAATCCATGAGCCCCTCTATAATACTGTAACAGATATAGAGGGGTTGCTGAAGGGAAGGAATCTTTTAGAGGGTAGTGTAATTTATGAAGGAATTTTAGAGGGATGGATAGAGGGGACGCTATGGCTGTCTCCAACCACATCCTCTAAATTTTATCCCCTATACGTGTGTATACAGACCTCCTCTAAAATGATTTCTCCCCTAAATCAAACTTGTCTCCAACCATATCCCCTAAATCATATCCCCTATGTCTTTAAACTCAATTTTTTACTCATTTCAATCCAACTGCCTGCTATTATTTTTGTGGGACCAGGTGTTTAGAGGGAGGAGAGAGGCACCTCAAATCTAGAGTTTCTCTCTCCAGCTCCCTAGGTTAGAGGATGATATAGAGGCTTCGGTTGCACGCGGTAGGGGATGGCTCGGGCCTTTATTTTGGGGTGGGGGATTGTTTAGGTGGTCCGGTTGGAATTAGCCTAATAGTATTTTAGAGGGGAAATATAGATGGGGAGTTGGAGTTGCTCTTAGTTTGAATAGGCACCTCGTGGTGAGTAGAATGACCTACCAACTTAACGGGACGACGCCATTCTTTGACTTGTACCACCTACTCTCTCCGTTCCAAATTATAGTTCGCTGTTGACTTTTAGATATTCTATTTGAGATGGTGAGGCCGCGAGGGCGCGACCACGCGAGGCGAGGCGGCGGCCGACCCTAACCCTAGCGCCGCCTCTGCTCGCTGAGACGCTGAGGGGGCTCGGCCGCTCAGCTGGGCAGTCGGCACGGTTCTGTGCTGGGCCTGGGCCTGGGCTGGCATACACGAAAAATATTAGGGGTACTCTGGGCTAGCTGGGCCAAGGTATGGCGTGGGCCTTACCTTGCCATAATGGGCCATTCGCCCCTACGTACTCCTATTAGATAAGATGGTGATAAACTGATATGTTTTGTTTCCTTGAACCAAACAGGTGTGTGATCGATTCACCCTCTGTTCCTGAAACTAAGGCCATGTTCTTTTCAGCTTAAATTAAATTAAATGAAAAATTATTAATTTTGTACAAGTAAAACGGTGTATCCATTTGTAGTCCCTGTAGGATTTTATATAGATTTTCTTAAAACTACTAAAATAACTCTTATATAATTTTTTGAACCCTCCCAGACCTCGTTCAAGGGACCACGATTTTTCTGTACTAAAACTTTTAGCAACTTTAAGCTGAAACAAACAAAACCTAAATAAAGCCTAAATTTTTTGTTCCAGTGGAAACGATAGCACAACTAGTAAAGTAAGGTAAACTCTACTTACCAATTGGATTGATCTCTACAATTTAAAAGAGGCTAGTGCTAGTCTTCATGCCACGACACCGTTGTGACTCCTCTCACAAGTCACAATTGTCGCCACCCCAAAACTCTCGTTGCCACGACTGTCATCCCCTTCCTTCTCCCTGTTCGGCGGCCTCGACGGAGGAAAGAGGGAGGGGACACTTGCCCCTGAGATATGCCTTGTATCGTACCTTACGAGGGACATCTGATAACCCCCATATAAACATTGTATTAGATCATTATAGGTTTCAATCTTAGCCCGAGCTCTCGCCTAAACCTCGGATTGCAATCTATACTGTACTTCATCTTCCTCATAGTATAGAAGGTTAAACTTTGGGTTATTCCCTCTACCCTGAGGGCCTAAACCAGGGTTTACATCATGTCTCCATTGTGTTATATAATTGGTATCCCAAAGCTAAAGTCCTTGCATAGAAATGGTCTTGAAGGTCACCAACCTTTGTCTTTCCCTATATTGTTTTGTTACGCTAATGGATCTTGTTACAAAAGGAAGATGAGCGAGGGTGTTTCGTCCAAGCTTGCCGATCTTTGGAAGATGTGGCCTTGTTATGTTTTGCCAATCAGGAATGACAATTAAATAATAGACTTTGTAATGCTTAATCTTTTAATCTTTACATTGTTTCAGTCCTCTTTTGTTGAGAACCATTTTGGTGTTGGTATTGTAATGTCTTTTTGTTGCGGATTTTTTGACTTTTGTTTGCCTTATACATCTTTGGACGTAGAGGCTGGATTAATTTCCATTATCAAAAAAATATTGTTTGGTGGGGAAGTCAGATTTCCATGCATCGACAAATGAATAGGCAAATAAGATGGTACGATGTCGTATATTGGAATTTTTGACCGACTAAAATTATTTATATACCAAACCAGAGAGTGTGGAAGCATTATACCGAGCGTTAAAGCGAATGTGAGACGATAGAGCTCAAGATATGGAATCATGGCCATTGTTTAGTGTAAAATTGAACATAAGAATCTTAGCCAAACAAAACATGGTGAATATACCGTAATACAAAAATAATATAAGCAATATGTTATTTATTATTTAATTATAAATCTTTTTGAACGAAATTTAATCATAAATCTATCATAGGAACTTTTGGGCTTGGGAGCGGCGAAGAAAATGCTTGCAGTTTCCTTCCGACCACGTGCTCATTTTCCTTCATGCGGGTCGTCGTGCCCCCTCTTCCACCGACTATATAGTGACATCCATCTCTATCCGTCTCCATCATGATCAATTTATTTCCCTTATATTTCAGAAAATAGCTTCTACGATCGATCATGGACTATGCAAAGCGGCGAACTTTACTGCTGCTGGAACATACAGAGAATTCCTTTCTATATGGAATGAAGGAGAACACATTTTGAATGAGAACGATGAAAGAAATATGTTAAGAGCAATGAAAAGAATAAAAATCTCTTTGCGAAAGGAATGAAAATGAGGAAGGGACATCGTTGGAGATGGTCTAATGCACACTCGGCCTAGTATGGCTGGTAGTTAGCATTGCGACACGTCCCAGAAACACAACACACATCTTCATACCAAGCTACCATGGGCACATGACGCATGAAGATCTGGGCCTTGTTCTTTTCAGCGTATTGTACTGTTGCGTATTACTGTCGCAATTTTTGTTATTTTTATATAATCTATATGTTGTGATAATTTGTAACGATTTTTTCGTGACTTTTAGTAGTCCTTCCAAAGATTATAAACCTATTTTTAATTTTTTTATAATGTTTAGACCTTATTTTGAGGGCTTTCAAATTTGCTACAGTAATACGCCAACGCAATGATACGCTAAAAAGAACAAGGCCCTGAACAACTTGTCCAAAGTGTTGATTGGTTTTGGGAGTTGAATCTTGCCTCTAAGAGTATCTAAATACGTCCATGCTACGTAGAAAATTTAAGGCCCTGTTCTTTTCAGCTCAACAGCTTAACGGCTTAACAGTTTAACGCCTTATCTATGTTTTGAAAAGACATATGCTTTAATTTTTTTAGTCCGTTTTTCGCTGTTTTGAAGGTGGGTCTTAACGCTTTAAAAATCAAGTCAAACGAAATGGGTCTGAATCTCGAGACTATCTCGAGAAGATCTCGAAGTTCAGTCATTTTAGTTGTTCAGGTGTTCAGCCATTCAAACCAGCTCAAAATAACATGACCTAAATTTTTGATTGTGTGTCTCGTGACGTGTTTTATGCACAACGAAACAGCATATTCAGAGTGCATTGATCTTATTTAGATAAAAAACTAATTTAATCTCTTGGTCATTATTTTTTATCATGGAACTACGTAAAAAGCGGGCATGTATGCTATGTTTGATGGCTCACGTGCCTCTCACGAGAGGAGGTCGTGAGAGCTTGGAGGGCTCTCATGGCGTTTTGACAGTTTTGCCCTGCGTGCGGGAGGGCAAATCCGAGATTGCGCGTTCGATTGCAGATCTTTTTGGCCACATCTGGAGAGAGCGTAAGCAAATCTCTCTTCCCCGTCCCTCTGCTTGTTCTAGGGTTTCTTTGGTTTGCGAAAAGAGATCCTACGCGGAGTTGGTTCACACTCCTGCTTCTATGGCGGATCGTGGAAGAGGATGGAGGGGGCGTTTTGGTGGCGGTAGATGGTTTCCGCGGGGAGATGCTGGGCGAGGAGGAGGGCGAGGTCGCTTTTCCTGGGCTTGTAGTCAGCATCAAACTCATCAACAGCCTCTTGATTCTCATCTGCGAGAGGGGTCTGGTGAGAACCTTCTCCCAGATCTGGATCGAGATCGTCCAGTCAGGAGAATGGTGAGGATCTCGGAGAAGAAGTCAGGGCCGGAGAAGCAACAAAAAATGGTGGATCAGAAGGGCGCTGGGCTCACAGGGTTGAAATGGTTCCAGAAAGAAATCATGGATGGGGAGTGGCTCGTAAGATTCCTGAAGAGGAGGAGAAATCGGTTCAGCAAGAAGAAAGATTGCTGCAAGAACAGACTTTCCCTGGGCGTTTCGATGGTGGTCATCTGCAAGAAACCAGAGGTGAGCGCATCATTGGCCCCTGCTATAGATGCAATAGGATGGGTCATTTTGCTCATGAGTGTCTAGGGGGTGTTCGCTGTGTTAGATGTGGTTTGGAAGGTCAGGTTTCTAGACGTTGTCTTGAGAGGAAAGATTCTGACTATGTGCCCATACTTTGCGGTTTTGCCTTGGAGGGTCAGGGTTTTTTCTACATTGATGATATTCCTTCTGAAGTGAATGCGAGAGAACTTGCATGTACTGTTGTTGTTAATGTGGTGAGGGGAAATGCTACGACAAAGGAGATTGAAGTTGATTTTAGCATCATTCTGGGCAATACGTGGAGATGTGTTGCTCGCCCTGTTAAAGAGAATCAGTTTCTTATGAGACTTCCTAATGCTCAAAAAGTGGAGGAATTGACTAGGTTTAAAGAAATGAATATGAAAATGGTTGATGCAGCATGGAAGGTGTCTGCCTGGAAATAAGAGATTGGGGCCTGTGGAGAATTGCAAGAGACCTGGGTGAAGATAAAAAACATTCCTCTCAACAAAAGATCTGAAGAGGTGGTCTGCACAGTTGGGGCCCTAGTTGGGGTGACTGTGGAAGTGGATAAAACCAGCCTAGCTAAGTTAGAATTTGTCAGAGCAAAGATTTGGTGTGAGGATATTTCAGAGATTCCTCACAAAGTGAAGGGTGCTATTGGCAAGCTCAAGTATTGGTTTGTGTTTGAAGTAGAGAAGAACTTGAAAGATGATAAGGGTACAAAGTTATCTGAAGGTATTGTGATTAAGGATATGAGTAAAGATTTGCACCCTGGAATGGGTGGCAAGAATGACAATGGTGAGAATGGAAAAAAAAGCTCTGTATTTGATAGATTGTGTGGGTCTGCGCCTCCCAAATCATCCACTTATGTTGGTAAACAAAAAGGTGGTTCAGAAAAGGATGTCCAAGAAGCTGTATTGGATGACAAGGGCAAAGGCATTGTGGAGGAAGTGCCTGATGACAATCTGATAAGTAGTGATACCTACTTCTCTGAAAATTTTGATGAAGAAGACTTGCTGATACAAGAAATGATTGAAAAAGCTCATCAAGAGGAGGGGGATAGCCATTCATCTGGCTTGAAAGGAAAAGAGATCAAACATGTGTGGCTAACGTCATGTCAGTATTCTGTACCTATGCACCATTTGATCAAACAAGGGGGTGGTGTCCTTAAGCTGGGTCAATTTGGGGGTGGGAAGTCTAGTGTGACTATCCAAGAATTGCAGAATGAATTGGTCCCTCTGGATAATGGAAAAAATCAAGAAATGAAGGAAATAGAGAATAGTTGAGAGAAAGGGGCTTTGGATGACATGGGTTCAAAGTGTGTTTGTGTGGGCAACCCTGATAAGATCCAAGTTGAGGCTGTGGGAGGGAAAGGTCTTATAAAAGGGCTGAGAAGGAGTTCCATGATTTCTCAACCAGAACAGAATGTGCTGGAGAAAGCAAAAAATTTACAAAAAAGGAAAAACCTAGAAGGTAACATTTCCTGTTTTAATTCTTTCTCTCCTCTTGATAATGATGTTCTAGTAGAAAATGCAAAAAGAATGGGGGTAGACATTGTAGGTGAGGAGATAGAAACCCTTAATGATTTAAAGGTTTTAGAAGAGTCTAGACACCTGCTCTTTAAAAGAAATGCTGAAAAACTTTTAAAACTTGATTCCAATTTGACAATAGAGAAGAATGAGGGGATCCAGATTCTAGACTGGGAGAGAGAATTTGATGGTGGAATGGAGGAGGAATGCTTAGGAGATAGGGAGATGGAAAACAAAGATCAGCATGGAGGACCAGTTGAATTGAGACCCAGGAGGACCAGACAGAGGTCTGTCTGGTCGCCTAGGGGAGCAAAAATTAATAATGTCAGGAAAAAAATAAAAGGTATCTTTTGGAATTGTAGGGGTGTGGGGAAGAAAGGGATGATCCTGAATATTAAAGAGAAAATTAGAGATTTTGAGTTAGATTTCATTGGTTTAGTGAAAACCCAGAAAAGTAGCTTTAATGATAATTTTTTCAGGAAGTTGGATGGTGATAATAGCTTTTTCTGGAAGTTTAGCTTGGCTAAAGGAAGATCTGGGGGGATTTTGATTGGTATTAGAAACGATAGGTTTGATATGGGGGCTTGCGAAACTGGGGAACACATGATTCATTTGAATGTGGGATAAAATAATCAAAAAGCAGATCTCTCTGTTTGTGGTTTATGGCCCAGCCCAATCTGAGTTTAAGGAGGAATTCCTTAAAGAACTATGGAGAATGTGTGGGATGGTGCGGTGGAGGACGGCCTCAAGCTCTCCAAGCGCCTCATGCTGCCCGGCGGCGCGCCCCCGCCGGCCGCCATGGAGCGCCCCTCCGCCGCGCCGCTGCTGCCCGCCGCGCCCATGGCGTACGCCGTCGTCGTCGACCCCGGCGCCGTCGACAGCCCCGACGTGCCCAGCTACCAGCCGCACGTCTACGGCCGCCTCGACCCGCCCGCGCTCATCCCGCTCCAGATGCGGGAGGTCGACCTGCGGGTCGACTGCGCTGCCGGCTGCGCCGCCGCCGAGGTCACCGTGCGCGCGCGCTGGTGGGTGCACTGCCTCACGCGCAGCCGCGACTGCGACTGCCGCGTCGTAGTGCCCATGGGCGAGCAGGTCACCCCCTTCGATCCCTATCCCTCTCCCCTCCTGATGTTCCTGCGTCCGATTCAGACTCCTCGTGCTCTTCCTCCCGCGTTAGATTGGGTCTCCGTTAGGCGTCCGAATGATTAGCATTGTTTCGTCCTATTCCTCGCGCAATTTGATTGCGGTTTGGCGGTTGGGGCCCATGAAAATTGGCTCTACATAATCATTTGCTTTAATGCTGCTCTGTGCTCATTGGCACATGGCAACTAGCTCTGCGTCATGAATCATGAGTTACGCTTGTGGGAACAATGGCTATGCATGATGCCATTTTTACTTATCAGCTCCTCGGTGTTGCTCGCTGCTGGCAGTGGGTTCCATCGTAGTTTTGGATGCAAGCAAGACAAATCCTTTGCTTTCTATGTTAGGAAATAAGCAGCGAGAAAGAAGTATTGGATTTGACTAAGCACGGCACCCTGACATGCAAAGGGATGACTTTCTTTGCACACTCACGATAAACGTTTTTGCTTTGTACGGTAGTTCCTATCCTGCGTTCCTGCTATGACATCTAAATTGCATTGTTTTTTACTTTTATTGTAGTCCAATATCTGTCAACTGTCCAAAGAAAAATTTGATTTTCAATTGTTATTTGGAGAAATGGTCAGTTAAATAGATTATTTTTGTGAATCAGGAACTTGTTTTTTGTCGGGTCTGTTAAGTGTTATCAGATCTTTATTTTTCTGTTTGCATTAGGTTGTGGGTCAGCAGTTTTTGGAAAAGTTTATAATGTGTGAGAACTTGAGAACAGAGAATGAAAGTTTGATTTCTGTCTTCTTTTAAATTATTCTTAAGTGTCAATGTATCATACTTAGTAATGTGATCTCTGCTACAATTAAGGAAAAGAGATCTCATTTTTCTAGGCAATACTGTGAGTGCAGTGCAAACTCTTCCCTTTCTGCAAAATGCAAGTGCTGTCATTGTGTAAGTACCTAGTTAAATTAAGCTAAACATGGACTTGCTATTGTTTTTATGTGTCAATAATTCTTATGCCTATTTTTCCTGTATACAGTTCCTTTTTTTTTAAAAAAAAACTGTATACAGTTCTTTTTTGCAATCTGCTGTTGGTCTCAATCTAAGCATAATTTGGCTAATAGGGTTCAATTCTAGGCGCTGAGGTTACTGTTGGGAAAAGATCGTACAATACTCATGTAATTGATGTAGAAGATCATAGTGCTGTGAAAATTACAAACACTGAGAGTGGGGGTCTTATAAAGCGGCAGATGTTTTCCTTGACGATACCAAAGGTACTTGTTGCATACTTTCATCACCACTTCCAACCTGCGACCTTGTTGTGTGTCTAGCTTTCAGCAGTCAGGGCCCACATCTTTCTTTGCTATCTAATTTCTTCTATCTCATCAAGGTTGGAGGAGGAGAAGATATCTTTGCCACAATTAGATGGACACAGAAGTTGCTGTATGATAATGGGCAGTTCTCTATCGACATTCCTTTTTGTTTTCCGCAATATGTGAACCCTTTGCCAAAAGTGTTCATGAAAAGGGAGAAAATCCAGTTAATTGTGAATAGTGGAGTGAGTAAAGAGGTTTTATTGCAAGGAACAAGCCATCCCTTGAAGGTAATCAACTAATTACTTTTGTAAGTACCATCGGGATGCTATTTTTGTGGTGCATTGATTATCATAATATCATGGCATATTCTGTTGCATTTTCAGGAAAAAAGTAGGCAAGGTGAGAAATTGTCTTTCTTGCATGAAGCAGTTGTTGAGAATTGGTCAAACAAAGATTTTACCTTTGCATATAGTGTAAGTCATTCTCCCATAGTTCTTTTTATTAATTGTACCTTGTCTTAAATGTTTCTAAACATCTTATGGTACCCCCTGTCTTTGTTTACCCTGTGTATCTGTGTATGGTAGAATATCAGAAGAGAGAATTGCACTGTAGCCTCCTAAACTTGCACCATTTCGCACTTAGCCCCTTAAACTTGCGTTTAACTTCTGTGGCACAAGTTTAGGGGGCCGCAAAAGTAAAACGCAAGTTCGGAAGGCTATATGTGAAACGGTGCAAGTTTTGGGGCTCCGGTACAATTTTATCATATCAAAATATTGGAAGGAACATGTGTGTTATCTATTCAAACGTCACCATGGGAATACCTTGACTCCTTGAGAGTTTTGCAGCTTAGTCATTACATTCCTTTAATGGCGAGGGCATAAGGCTGGCTTAGCATGTACTCCAACTTTATGGTCTGAAGGGATTATGTAGTACTAGTTTGCCAATGACAATGACACAAATCCTTCATATCATTTTCTTTTGAATACAGTGACACGGTATCTATGCTGTGATTTCTGCCCAGTGCTAGTATAATTGAGAATTAATCTTCTGCCTTGGTGATAGCCGTTTGCATTCTGCAACAAAGGAGTTAATCAACGTCTTTCACAAGTGATACGCATGCAAATTTTCTATTTTTTTATTGAATTTATTATTTATGGCAAACCGCAAGTTTATTTGATGTCTTAATTTTTTACTATAATAAGAATGCTTCGTCCTCATTCTGTTCAAACAGCTGCATATTTTTTTTTAACAAATAAACATCTGTGGATATGAAAGACTGTTATGAGTTAGCCGTTTTATTTTTAACTGCTGGATTACATCGAAGTTGAATGTTATTGCCTTTTCCTTTCATGTTTGTAGGTTTACTCAGGTGATTTGTCTGGTGGAGTGCTTGTACAGCCCTCAACATTGCGTGACTATGATGAAAGAGACATGTTCTGCATTTTTCTTCTACCTGGAAATAACCAGAATAGGAAGGTGGTTGCTCTTATTTGGTTATTATCTTGTAATATTAACATCACAAGTGAATAAAATTTATGTCAGTGTGGAAGTTCCTTTATGCTTAAAGGTAATGTCGTAATGATATATGATACTTTGACAAGCAATTTATACTTAAAAGTTACAAGCTTGTAGCTCACTAAAAGTATCTTGGTTAAACATTACTTCTTAATTATAAACATCTCAGTACAGTTTGTTTCTGGGGCATTACCAAAATTTATTTAATTTGAAGTAAGATTTATTTTGTTGTCCACTTATGTTCTTTGGAAAATGTCTTTCTATGGCAGTCTATCTCATTTGATTTATGTGATAGGTCTTCAGAAAGGCAGTTGTGTTTATCATTGATGCAAGTGGAAGCATGCAAGGAAGGCCTATTGAGAATGTTAAGAATGCCATGACCACTGCTCTCTCTGAGCTTGTTCAAGGAGATTACTTCAACATAATAACATTTAATGATGAGCTTCATTCATTCGCATCCTGCTTGGAGCAAGTAAACGGCAAAACAATAGAAAATGCAATTGAATGGATGAACTTAAATTTCATCGCCCAGGGTGGTACTGACATCATGCATCCTTTGAGTGAGGTACAGTATAGGGAAGATGCTATCAGTTGTCATATATCATATGATCAATGCCACATCTGTTGCTCATTTCCCCATCTCTTTTCTGGTAAAAGGCAATGGCTTTTTTGTCAAACTCTCACAATGTCCTTCCACAAATCTTCCTTGTGACTGATGGATCAGTTGAGGATGAAAGGAATATCTGCCACACTGTTAAAACTCAGCTCACAAATAGAGGACCCTTGTCTCCTCGAATTTCTACTTTTGGACTAGGTAATTTATCATGCTATCTTTTCTTATTTAATCTAGCCATGCACTGAAGCCAAATGTCAGTTGATCTTATAGTCATTATGTGGCACTGTTCTGCATTCCAACACATATAGAACTTTTATCAATTCTATGCAACTCAAAAATACTAGCATTGGTGTTCTCTAGGTCTGATTGATTTGTTGATCATCTCACTTGTTGGTAAGTAAACTTTTAGACCTTTCCGAAGCGGCTTGGAGAGCCTGGCCCGCTTTGCTTGGCTTGATTTTTTGAAAGCTTTTGAGAAGTGATCTTGAGTAAAAAAAAAAGGGCTCAAAAAACAAAGCGATTGACTTTCCGATTGACTTCCACATACGGAGATAAGACATAGCAAAGAAGCTATCCTCTTTCGATGCTCATTATTGTGTGGAAAATGCTTTTGAGTTACTCAATTATGTTCATTACAATCCTCAGCTTTTGTTAAAGAGGCTAATGAGGCATGATCTTGTTTTGTTCTCTATACATGGGTTTTTTACATGCTTGCCAATTTATTAGTGAGAAGTGTGAATGTCTCCTAATTGTTTTGTATTCGCCATGGGGAAAAATCAGGTTCATATTGCAACCACTATTTCTTGCTGATGTTGGCATCAATTGGCAAGGGGCATTATGATGCTGCATTTGCTACAGGTACAGGCATATTTCCACCTTAATCTTCAGAATTGGGCAGAAGTTTGTTCTACACACTTTCTGAAAATTCAACTTCTTCGTTACGCTCTAAATTTTTCTCCTGGAATTTCAACTTTCCTCTGACAAAAATGTAATTTGGGCTGATAATTCAAATTTCAACTCCAGCCTTTTTGATTGCATGCTTATACAAGTAGCAGAAGTGATACATGACCTCAATAATGATCTCTGTTCCTTCCTCCAGTGGATAGTACTACTTGCCGTACAACCGCGATCCATTGATGAAGAAAATTAGTTATTCTTTCTGAGGATTAAATCATTATGATGCACTGAGTTGACAAAATTAGTTTTTTTTACATAAAGCATCTTCATATGTATATCTTTAACAAGATTGTGCACAGAACATGTATATGGATGGTGGCTTGAAGCACATTTTATGATGATCATAGTATATGGGCGTCCATATACATGTGGAAAAGCCATATTTCTATGGTTGGTTATGTGATCAAGTTTTAACTTCTGTTTCTTTTAAGTAATCTAGTGGTAGCAAATAAAAATCACAATGAATCTGTTTCCAGTGAATTTAACTGTGCATTAAATGTGTTGACTAGAAGATGTCCAAAGTCAAATTTGTAAAATTGAAAATTTTATATGCTGATTTTTTAAAACCAGGGTCAATCGAGGGTCGAATGCTTCAATGGTTCCGAAAATCCTCAAGCACAGTAGTGACAAATATATCCATTGATGCCACGAAGTATATTCAAGACTTTGAAGTGAGTTATTTTCTAGTTAACTTCTGACTTATTTGAGGTGCTGACAAAAAACAGACCACACTATTCATTATTATTATTCTGGTGACATCTTGCATATACTGTTAGTCCATCTCTCTGTAATAAGTAGTGTGTAAATGTTGAGTAGATGATCTCCATATGTTACCACCCTTAGGTCTTGTTTGGAAATGGTTAATCCTGGCCAGGATCCCCAAGGATTGATGAGGAATTAGTTCAAAATCTCCATCAGTCCCTGGGGATCCAGACCAGGATCGGTGCTCCCAAACGACACCTTTAGAGGGAGAGGGATAGGAAGACAGAGAGGGAGGGAAGGGAGAGTATAAAGTGCTTCCGTGTTCTGAGGTAGTCTGTAGTCAACAGTCTGACTAGCCCTTTTTGAAAACTCACCGAGGTGTTTGATCAAAGTTCCATCTTCAATTTTATAAAAGAGTCCTGGGTTTTTTCATTCCTTTCTACAAAGAGATCTGAATGGTTGATACTTAAAGAACATTTTACCTTATTTCACATGAACATAGGGAACAGCTATGTTTCTTATAATTGAATCTCTTTTCCAATCAGGTGGATTCTGAATATATTCCAGACATTTCAGCAAATTGCCCATTGTTTATATCTGGAAGATACCAAGGCAACCTTCCGGATACACTTACCGCCAAGGGTTACCTGGCTGACATGAATGAAATATCGATTGAATTGAAGGTCCAACATACAAAGGATATACCTCTTAACAAGGTAAGATTCTCATACGTACATGTACTTCCATTCAAGAGATTTTGTAGCTAACTAAGGAACTTTCACATTGTCCTTAGCTCAGTTCATTGGGGATGATCGTAACAAGAAGCCCTGTCACTTTTGTTATTTACCTCCACCAATGAACCAAAATACAAGACATGTTAGGTAAAAGAGGAATTAATCGAAACACATCTAAAAAAGGCTTGATCTTGTAATTCAGGAATTACCTTACATAAGATTGTCCTAATTTAGTTATTTTTTTATCTATGCAATTTCTAACCAGTTAATTCAGCTTAACCGAATTATCACTAAAGTTCAAAAGAAAATATTTGCACATGGTTTATTAATTGAAAGATTCATCATTCCATTTTGTATCCTAAATTACAGGTGTTGGCAAAGCAACAGATGGATCTTCTCACAGCAAAAGCATGGCTTTCTGAAAACAAGCAACTAGAGAAAAAGGTATTGCAGTCTGTTCTGGGCTAATGCCTGACCATGTTGCCTGGTGGCTTGATGTCCTTAAATTAAGATCCGTGAGTTGGATAATATCCCTATCCAAATCTGGTATCCATATTCGTATCCAACAAAAAAAAAACGGATAGTGTTTGTATTCATGTTTGTTTTGTATCTGCATATGAATAATGCACATACAAAATCTGTTTTTCGAATACGAATAGCGGATAATACGGATTATCCATATCCATTTTCCACCCCTACAAATGTTTCATATTTCACATGCACTGCCTATTGTAAGGTATCAACACTTCCTATAGTGTTATTTCAACTTTGCAGCTATTACATTGATAAGAGTGTAATTAGGCCTCCGATGCTTTACGAGTGAATATATGACTACTCCCTTTCCATACATCTTGGCTCTTTCCTTTTCCCCTTTTCCCTATGTAGAATGGCAATGCTATACACCTTTTTGCACATTGCAACTTGATTTTATGCTCTTCTTTTGTATATAATAAAATGGAACTGTGATCCTTGTATATGGACTCATCTGGTGTTTTATGCAAGCTCTACAGTTCGAATTCCCATTCACCTTAATTTTTTTTTTATAAAATACAATCTTACTCTTCTTTGTTTGGATTAACAGGTAGTGAAGTTAAGCATGCAAAACAGCATTCCTTCTGAGTACACACTCACAGTCCTGCTTCAAACCATCCAGGAAAAAATAGATCCTGCACAACAGGTAGATTCCTTGCAACAGGCTATCATTTCATAATTATGCTTTAGTTCCTATTGCCAGTCCAGAAATTAAGATTGAGCTTCATCTAGAAAACGATTGCAGCACTCTTGCGTAAAATTCAATAGACCGTCTATGACATTTCTGGATTTTTTATAAAAAAAAATCTGGGTCAGGTTAAACAACAGCCTGTTTTCACGCAAGAGAGTTTAGAGAATCATGGGCCAAAATTTTTACACCAAGACAAGAAATCGAAGTGCATCAACTCTTGAACCTACCAGATGTTTACTAATTGTTCTGTTCCAATTAGATTAGGCAAACATATTCATCGAATATGATCAGCTTCTTGTGTTGGGGGCAGGGAAAGCTGAAGCCAAGGAAAAAAGGCAGCCCGGATGAGCCATCAGCAACCCTGCTGCAAGGCTTACAGCTCGGATTCGGCAATGTGGCGGCCACAAGGGAGAACCTGACATCAGGATTCGGAGACATAAAAGCACCGGAGAGGTTCGAGATGTTCGAGAAGGCGGTGGGCTGCTGCAGCCGCCTGGCCGACTGCTGCTGCTGCATGTGCTGCATCAACGCGTGCAGCAAGATGAACGACCAGTGCGCCATCGTCCTGGTGCAGGTCTGCGCTGCCCTCTCCTTCCTCGGATGCTTCGAGTGCTGCTCAGAGCTGTGCTGCGGTGGCTCCAACTGAGTCCTCGTCTTGTACGGTCATGTGCATAGTATTTAATGTGTGCATGTATGTAAAGGGAAAGGGCGTGCATCACGTATTTATGTGTATCTACCTCACTTGTCAATATCGGTCAGTAATAATAAACCATCAGAGTTCAAAATCATCTGATGCACTGTCGATGTAATGTAATGGGAGCTAGAACATCAAAGCAAAACTGACTATTTATTTGACAAGAGTGACGAGTACATAGACTATATGTACAGGACATCTGGCATTCCAGTTTGTCATCAAAGTTCTGGTGCAGGAGCAAAACATTACCTTTTGGTACTATCTCTCTGTACTTTCGTTTACCACCTTTGCGTCAATCTCCACTGCCTCGCCGTCTTGCGCCATTCTGTCAACTTCGACCTCTGCATTGACGGCAACAGGTTCGCCGTTGGCCACATTCTCAGTGACATGCTCCTCAACCTCCACCTGAGCTTCCTTCTTGTTCCCTGTCTTAAGCGAGATGTGATGGAAGGTCTCCTGGATCTTGCCAACGCCTTTCTCGACACCTTTCTCCATGGGTCCAATGGCCTGTGAGATTGCTAAGGCCACATCCTTGACAACCTACAGGAGATGCCATCTATGATCTGTCAGGAACTAATTAATAACTGATGCTCTTCCCCTACCGAAAATTCCAGGTTTCAGTGGTTTACATGGTGGCCACCACCGAGGACGACATCCTGCACGCTCTCTTTGATGCTAGTTCCTGGAGTTTCAACAAGGGCCTCTTTCTGCTCTATGGTGGTCCCCGTCCTGTTGCCACCATCGTCGACATCGACTTTCACCTCCATTTTGCTTTCCTCACAGCTGAACTCTCCATGCTCCAGTGCTGGGATTTGCTGGTACGGCTCCACACTGAAGACAAATGCGTGCGCTATAGCCGCCACAGCCATCTAATTAAGAAACGCAATAGCATTTTACTGTACCAAAAGATGACCAATATGGTTCTCAATGAAGCTATTAAGATCACCTATTTACCTCGATGCAAATGAGGAAGTCCTGTACCGCGTTTTGCACTTTGTCAGCCTTTGGCAGCAACCCAGTGTGGCAGATGATTGCAATTCCCACTCCCTGCCACCAAGTCGCAAATACAATGGCCTTGAAGCTTATGAACTTTGCTAGTGGCCTTATTGCCTGTAGCCTTTCATGTGTTGAGTCGTAAAATTTCACCAGACAGTATAGTGCCCATGTCTGGCTGAAATTTATGACGACTGCAATGTAAGGGTACCTGCAAAGAGCATGGCATGCTTTTAGTGAAAAGCAGTTACTGCAGTTGCATGAATAGGCAACATAGTTTTAAGGATTATATTTGCACAGTTGCTGCTACCAGTATCATTGTCACTATATAAAATTTATTAAGATTTTACGTGACTTTTAATGTAATCTGCTAGAAGTATTTTCAGAATTCCTAAGCTTCTGTAAATGGATAGAGGAGCTCTATACACATCAATTTCAAATGTTTCTCTACTTTAAATAAGGAAAAAAAAAATGATACGAGATTCTTACCCATAGTACCATTTAAATTCACCATCCCCGTAGGCTCCAAAAAGCTCCAAGATGAATGCCAAGAAAGCACACAATGTCTTCAGAATCATCTAAAATTATGTCAAAGCAAACATCATAGCGTTATTGATCATTGTCCAGTGAGATTATCTATCTCTAAATGTGCTTACATATTGCACGAGGCCAAACTTTATAATTATGTATAAGCTCTCTCCCAGAGCATTTGGATCCAAAAAAAAGTTTTGCGCTCTACTTTGATAATGATAATGCGCCTTCTCTTGATTCTCGAGCAACTGTTCTGTTAGCTCTTCCCTTCTTTTATTCTCAAGCAACTCAAACACCTGTTGTTCCCCTCCTGAAAGAATGAAAAGTTCAGTATCTCAAACTCTTATTGGAACAAGTAACATGAGCGTTCTTTTACAGTACATTAAACCAACAAATATATAGAGTGAGTACATTTTACATCCGGCCGTCCAATGCAAAGGGTATTCTACTCTGTTTAGCAGATTTACATAAGATTAAGAGAAGATAGGTGCTGTTATTGCATGGAAACTTAGATGATATGTGGATTAGACGGTATCATGCAACTAGTGCACAACTCTTGTCATATCCATAGTTCGCAAGGCCTAGATGGGCTGGTCCTTAATCCTTATGAAGGGTGATGCCCCGAGCTGGAACTAATTAGTGACTCCTGAGGGTAAATGAAGCCCAACAACCTTCGGAGAAGCAATCCGAGCTCTTCCTAGTCCTGGGGCTAGGGCACATCAGCAGACGTAATCCAATCCCCAACAAGCATCAACAATTTATTTTCTCGTATTAGAAGTTCAATGCATGTATTTTAAGTGTTATTCTTATAGCCGTAAGTGGAACTCAAATGGGCTTAATTAACTCAAATAAGACAAATCCAGAATTAATCGAGATATGATCGGGAGATGAAATGATCGGTAGATAAATTATACTACCGGTTATCAATTACTATTTCACCCCTGCATATGTTATACTACTGAGACTAACAAGGTGTAGTACAAACAAATTCTAACACATCTAAACAGCTGGATAAAGAATAACGAATGGCTCGTATTGATTTTAATGTACCGTAAAAAATCACTAACATAAATTTGCATGATGAAACTAGAGAGTTGAGGGAGTTGAATATATGTATACATTTCAAAGATGCATATATTAGAAAATAACACCCAATGCGAGGTTGACAGCTGGGGTCCAGGAGGCCAGGAGGCCAATTTATGATCTCTGCAGTGTTACTGTTGCCCCTATTAGTTATCACATGTTCACACTGATTCCTCCTAAGAATATATGATTTGCTATGGGCATATAGAAGAAATTAAAAGATTACCCAGGCATGCAACCAAGTATCGTCCGAAGGAATACAGGGCAAATGCTTCATAACAATTCCGCAATATATCACAAGCCAAAGAGAATTCTGAATGCCACAGTGAAATTATCTGAAAGAAACCGATACTGAAATGTGATCAATTCATGTCAAAATCCTACAATATAAAAACCAGAATTTTCATGCAGGTAAACTGAACTTATCAGAACATTCAAGATACTACCATGATTTTCTGTGATATAACTTATCTTTCTGAACTGTGAGACAATATTAAGTCATGGTTTCATGCCATTTAGCATAGGATATGCAGTATCCCACATTACCACTACAATTTGCTCACAAAGTAGTGAAAAAAATTTATGGTAGGACTGTCCTAAAAAAACAATTCGTTATACATCTAGCGGTGGGACAGTGTCCCTTCAATTAGCGGTCTGGATAGGTTTGAGCTTAAACTTACAGATTCCGAGGCATAGACCGGCACCATTAACAGGACAGCTATGATCCACTTCTGCTCCTGCAGGATTTTCAGCAAGGCAAAACTGTTTGAACCCGAACAACGGCAAGCTACAAACGTTGACAGACGGAGGGGATCGCATGGCAGTTCAATGCTACTTACGGCAGGATTGCTGTATGATCTGAGGTGCTGCAGTATGAGCCAGAACGAGATGAGCAGAGCAACGAGCACAAAGGCAGATCCCATGAGCACCGCAGGGGAGTGGAAGTTCCTGTATAACCCATGGAAACCTGAAGACTCACCAGATACCATCAGTGCAGGTGAGTGCAGCCCGCATGCGCCGGTTGATCTCTGCAAGGAACATTGGGTTTTCAGAAACGTACTCCTTTCATGGGAGCAGTGGCGGATCCGCTGCCCGGGCTCCCGTGAACGTTCAAGGGATTTAGGGGTTCATCATCAAAATAAAAATAAATAAATTACATTTATTGAAAAAACACAAACTATTCCGTCGAATTCGGATCAAATCCGAGATCACACGACAGGGGGAAACCAAACACGAGAGAGAAGGCAGCGGTACCAGAGGCGAGGCAACGCACGGCGGCGAGGCGGCGCCGAGGCGACGCACGGCGGCGAGGCGGACAGAGGCGGCGGGCTGGCTCTGGCGGCGTCGTGGAGGAGGCGGGGACTACGAGGCATGGGCAACATCATCAACATGCGAGGCAGATCGGACATGGGGCCCGCGAGACCTGGGCCGCCCGGCCCGTCCGTTTGTCGGGCCGGCCGATCCTAGGCCCGACGAAAACACAAATTTTGTTTCAGCTTAGAGGCCGTGTTTGTTTCAGCTTAGATGTGAGTTGAGTTTTATTATACCAAATTTTTTTATATAGGCTACATGTTGTAACAATTTGTAACGATTTTTTCATGACTTAGTGGTTCTTCTTAAGATTGTAAAACTATTTTTCAATTTTGTTTAATTATTATTAGATCATTTTTTTAGAACTCTCAATTTTTATTACAGTAAAACTCAACTTTATTCAACGCTGAAACAAACAACACCAAAATTGTAGTTGGGCTGGACTTGGGCCTGGTTTTTGAAGGCCGCTTGTTTGGTCCGAGATGTGCTTGGGCTTAGTCCGGTGGGAGCGGGCTTTTTCAAAGCCCTGCACGGTCCGGTGCACAGGTCTAGTTTGAGCAACAACTAAAGTGGGGAAGTTTTTTTTAAGAAACCAGCATAACACCTAGATCGTCTAGTTAACATCACCCGCAATCAAAATATAAATATGGTCTAAAAAATTCTCAAGCCCACACATTACACATACACATGTCCATCCTCGTGTTGGCTAATTCCCATGATAACAATTTTATAGCTGCTAAATTACAAGCCTTGAACAATAAGTAACAGAGCTAATAGTGAAATTATAAGAAAGTAATCATATGATCGACTGGATAATCATTGTATTCACATACTAAGTTGTTTGGTTGGAGGTTAGCTTTAACTAATTTTGCCGCACCTTATGTTTAGAGTTCTTAATGGGGCGGGCGGGACCATGTCCAGCCTCGATTCGACTCGACTCGACCCGACCCGTCCCACCCATTCTCAACATCCGCCCTACCCCGACCCAACCTAGTCCCTGGATGTACAAAACCTTGACCCCCCCTGGCCCACCGGTGCATCGACGGTGCACCGACCCAAAACGGGACAGAGAAAATTCACATAACGTCATCTCAACCAAAGGCAATTAGGCATATAAAAATCTCACTAAATACACAAATTCAGTCACTTAGGTATATGAAAATCCAACCGCATGCACAAATATAGTAATGGCGTGATATTAATACATGCATCAATACGGTTAATGGGTTGGACTAGACTCATGAATAACGTAATATACAAAACCGAGTCCTAGTCAGGTCGAGGCAAGCCGTAATCCGGACCTGCACCGAGATGAACCAGTGCTAGACGTCTCCACATCAATATTGTATGAATTAATTCAAATAAAACAATGACATAACGAGATGTTGTTAAAAAACAAGGTACAATATGTATTGAAAGTTGATATTCATACTTATGTTAGAATATTCTAAAAATCTAATTTTTATTAGTTATATTACATGAAATGTATTACATGAAATAGGAAAATTACACACATGACATTATAAAGTTGTTGATTCGCAAAAAACGTCACCCCATGCGACAATGAAATGTGTGCTCTAGAGCCACAATAAACATAAGAGTGAAATTTTTACAAAGTGGAAATTTTATAATAGCATTGATACAATTTACCTTATGAAATATATAAATATAAAGAAACTAAATATTTATTGTGTAGTCTTCTCTTTGATCAATAAGTAAAAAAATAAAATAGGAATAAGATAAGATACAACGATCCTTATGTCGACGGTTGGGATATCGACCCAAGTCAACTAAGGTTCTTGAAGATTGAGATAGGAGACACGCCAAACAATGCGAACAGCAACGAACAGGAGACAGGGGTTTTTATCCTGGTTCAGGGTGGCGGCGGGCGGCGGCGAGCCGGTGGCCGGTGAGGCGGTGAAGTGGTGAACCCTAGAGGCTAGATGTGTGCGGTGACTCACTGGCTCACTGCGGAGTGCGGCTCTGCCTGATGCGGGTTGGCCTTGGCCGGGTGGGGTCCGTGGGGAGGTGGGCTGTGGGCTGTGGCGGGCTGGCGGCCGGCCCAGGTACTATGGGCCACTATCCGAATACTATCCGGATGGCATATTTTGCCGGATATCCGTATCCGCTCCGTTTTCGGCGGATATCAGCGATACCATATCCGCTCCGTATCCGCTTATGCCTATCCGGATAATTATCCGTATCCGTATCCGTATCCATCGGATACTATAAATTTCTGCCATTTCCCAAAAAACGGATATCGGATACGGATACGGTGCGGATATTATCCGCTCCGTTTTCACCCCTAACTCGACTCGACCTGACCCATCCCACCCATTCTCAACATCCGCCCTACCTCGACCCAACCTAGTCCCCAGATGTACAAAACCTTGACCCGCCCTGGCCCATCGGTGCATCGGCGGTGCACCGACCCGAACCAGGGCAGAGAAAATTCACATAACGTCATCTCAACCAAAGGCAATTAGGCATATAAAAATCCCACCAAATACACAAATTCAGTCACTTAGGTACATGAAAATCCAACAGCATGCACAAATATAGTACTGGCGTGATATTAATACATGCATCAATACAGTTAATGGGTTGGGCTAGGCTCATGAGTAACTAATATACAAAACCGAGCCCGGGTCAGGTCGAGGCAAGCCTTAATCCGGACCCGCACCGAGATGAACCGGTGCCAGACGTCACCACATCAATATTGTATGAATTAATTCAAATAAAACAATGACATAACGAGATGTTAAAAAACAAGGTACAATATGTATTGAAAGTTGATATTCATACTTATGTTACAATATTCTAAAAATCTAATTTTTATTAGTTATATTACATAGAAATGCATTATATGAAATAGAAAAATTACACACATGCCATTATAAAGTTGTTGATTCGCAAAAAATGTCACCCCATGCGACAATGAAATGTGTGCTCTAGACCCACATGTCATAAACATAAGAGTGAAATTTTTACAAAGTGGAAATTTTATAATAGCATTGATACAATTTACCCTATGACATATATAAATATAAATAAACTAAATATTTATTGTGTAGTCTTATCTTTGATCAATAAGTAAAAAAATAAAATAGGAATAAGATAAGATACAACGATCCTTACGTTAGATATTTTTGCAAACATAAAAGCATAGAATTTTTTTTCATAAATGATTCTAGATTTAGTTTTATATGGTTTGGATTGTGCCACATGACGACAACATAACGGTTGAATAAGAATATAAATAGAGTCTTATTGTATCATCAAATCCCCTCCATCATATGAAATAGGAATTATATTGCATATAAATATAATTTTTATAAGTTATATTACATAGAAATGCATTATATGAAAAATTACACCCATGCTATTATAGAATTGTTGATTCATAAAAAAATGTCACCCCATGCGACAATGAAATGTGTGCTTTGTACCCATATTTATTTTATAGTCTTATCTTTGATCAAGAAGTAAAAAAATAAAATAGGAATAAGATAAGATACAACTATCCTTATGTTGGATATTTTTGGAAACATAAAAGTATAGAATTTTTTTCATAGATGATTCTAAATTTAGTTTTATGTGGTTTGGATTGTGCCTCATGACGACAGCATAACGGTATAATAAGAATATAAATAGAGCCTTATTGTATCATCAAATCCCCTCCATCATATGAAAACAGGAATTATATTGCATATAAATATAATTTTTATAAGTTATATTACATAGAAATGCATTATATGAAAAATTACACCCATGCTATTATAAAACGGACAAACAAAAGAGATTAAAAAAGAATTTAAGATTCCATAAAACAGAGGACAGCCAATCGCCCAATCTAAAACAGAGCCCATAGAAAACCTCATTGCTCCAATTTGAACAGACTCCGTGTAATATTATTCACATATACAGGACAGTTAATCGCCCAATACAAGAGAAACCCCATATGAAACATCCTTGCAAGTACAGTGCGACAATGCTCTCGAGCGACAGAAACTCTGGATGATAGATTACCATGTAATCTGATACGACGTGATCTCTTGTTATCATTATCAAACGGGAGTCCTGAGTGCAGAATGGAAATGGATGTATCATAGACTTAATTCACATTATCATTAAAAAAATTTGAGAAACCAGCAAATGATATTGGATACTTCTCAGACATACTGCTGCTAACAAATAACTTGTAGCCCAAATCTGAACAAACTCCGTGCCAAATTATTCACATACGTAGGACACCCAATGGATGGACCGGGAAGCAATGCGCGATGGCATCATAGCACGGGAGCCGTGAACACGCATCCCAGAAGTTTGTCTACGTGGCAAACAGTCCGACGCTCTCCCTTGGCAACCAGGGACGTACCTCTAGCAAGGAGATTCCTTCTTCTCGTTAAGATGAATATTAAAAATAAAAAAATATTCCACGCATTTTTGTATCTAAATGTTATAGTTGATATAGATGCTCTCTTTTTATTTTATTATTGTAACTTAATTTTTTTCTTTTTCTCTCCGATTAACGTGGGATTTTTTAGTATTTTAGAATTAATATAGTGGTTTTGTTTAAATCTTCTTTAATATGAGGAAAAGTTTATATCACACCCTGAACTATAACCCTTCGCCTACATACTCCCCTGAACTATCAAAACTATCAAACCAGATATTTTATCCCACGAAACCAACACAAATAACCCCTTGAGAGCAGTTTTATAAATGGTTTCGCCACATGGTTGTCCATGGGGATGATTCGCAACCATATCATCACATGTGGAATAAAATTAACCTAAAAAAGCCACCTCAGTGGGCCCACATGTCATACACCTCTCGTCTCTTCTTCTACACCCTCTTTCTCCCCCTCTCAGATCTCTCCGACGAGCGGTCTACCGTGGCCTCTTCGACCAGCTGCCATCATGCTCTGTCGCAGCGTCGTTGACTTGTCCCACCGCCACCATGCTTCATCATGGCCGCATCCGCTTGCGTCCCCGCCGTGTTCTGTCATTGTCGCATCCCTGCCCGACCACTCTCGACCGCACCACCTCCTCGGCCCAAACCGCGTGCCGCCTCCCCGCCCCTGGCAGAGTGTCGCCGTCCCCTCCTAGGCCACGTTGCCTCCTCGCCCCTGGCCAAGTGTTGTCGTCCCCTCCTAGGCCACGCCACCTCCCCGCCCCTGGCTGAGTGTTATCGTCTCGTTCTAGGCCACACTGCCTCCTCGCCCTGGCCGTGCGTCGTTGCCCTGCCCTGGCTGCCCTCATCGTTGCCGCCCTAGCGTCCGTCGCCTCGCCCTAGCGACCCAGACCGTCGTCACCCTAGCTGTCCATCGCCTCGCCCTGCTTGCTCACTGACTCAGGGAAGATGGAAGAGAAAAGAGGAGAGGTAGAAAAAGAGGAGAGGAAGGATATGACACGTGGGCACTACAATATTATATATATTTGTTTGTTTGGGACGTCACGTTACATGCCACAGTGGCAAAACCTCCAACCAAACCACTACGACGTGTAATTTGTGTTGATTCCGTGGTTTCGTTGGCTAAAATATCTAGTTTGATAATTCAAGGGTACATAAACGAAGGGTCATAAATTTATGGTGTAATGGAATTTTTTTAAAAATATAATAGTAAATCCCGCGTTATAATAAAAATAATAAAGTATCATTTCATAGACGGCAGCAACAACCGTGCACTCAGGGCAGCTGTGCACTCCATTCACACTCGCGATGGCAGCCCTCGGATGGAGCTCCATTTGGCACCGTGGCTTTTGTACACTGTCCCCCCGGCCCCCGCTAGCTAAGGCACGCCTGTTCCCTCGCTTCACCTCTTCTCGCCAAGTCGCTTCGTTTCCCCCGCACCCGCGCGCGGAATGGAGATCAGAATATGCCTCCCGCCTCCGGCGAATGCTCCGTCCCCGGCGAGTGCTCCCACCCCGGCAATATCTATGCCGTTGGATGTAACGTTTGCGGTGGAGATTGGCTGAGCGAGTGCACAAAATATATTGCTTCGTAAACAATTTATAAAAAACTCTCATCGTAAATGCTTCGCCAAGAGTTGGACGTTGATGGGAGCAGCACGGCTGCACTGCATCGCCGCGTGGGCTGTGTGAGATGTTTGGGGGTGGTTTTCACATATGTGGACGGTGAAATGGCGGTTTTTATCTCACATGGGTGCCACCTACACGTGTCGCCTCAACTCTATTCATAGAGACATGAATAGTGTTTTAGAGTGGGTATGAAGAGGTTGTTGGAGATGCTCTAACCATATTATCATTTCTGTTAGTTCATTTTTTTTACGGTGCTTTGTTTACTCCACGTCCTTTTGTGCCCCAATAAAAGTGATTTTTTTTTTCTATCCGTAGGTTAGATTGACTAATTGACTTGCATTATAAGCAAGGGCCTTTCTTGGCATAGTTTAAGGAATAGAACGAAAGGTCCCCGGTAGTCCATGTAGCTACCATTTGGGTACCGTAATAGCCCATCATTAAGGCTAAGTACTCACTGGACAGCTCTAATCAAATGGCATTTTTTATTGAGCTCCTGAATTTTATATGTACCATCCTTCTTCGTCTCTGTCCAGAGCAACACGCATTACTATTTGACACGGGCTAATATATATTCGTGGTCAAAGTTTTATTTGGTTTCATCGATGCATTCATACGGAGGCCAATAAAGGTTCGATCGTAATAGCATGTTTAATTAAGTACAATGGTTGGCACTATCTTGAAGTAATTGTTCAGATCGGTTTGTTCTGTCCAATCATAGTCAAGTCTTTCGTTGGAAAGGCAAACATGGCTGGATCGGCTTCATCTTTGATCAGTTTGTTCTACACTTGTTACGCTTAGATTTATATGGTTGAATCGAAGATTTGATTTGTGGAGAACACGATTTGAGAGGAAGTTTGTCAGCTCAAGTTCCAACAGTTTCACTAGTGCGCGACTTTGGTAAATGCCGTGAGAGGTCAAATGTTGTCAAATGGGGTTGAAATTCAGATAGCGTGTTGAGAACTCCTTGAAATATGATTCTACTAAGTTTCATCCACTATGGATTTATGGTTGTAAGATATGAAGTAATCTAAGGTAAACATATTGTAGTCCCTGTGTTTTAGCTTATGTTCAAGCTGAAAGTGGTACCTCTTGCAGTGCTTTGCAAATGATGTTGATATTGCTACTATGATGCATCTCTATATGTTGTAGAGAAGACCACTATTACTAATAGTGCAGTGTTCTCGATGCTGTGCTGATCGGCAATGGTTTTTACCTTTCTTAGTTGGAGGAGATTTTTCACGTAAATCCTTGTATCAAGTGTGCATATTGATTTGAGTGTTCCGCTGCTAATTGTTGGTTGAAATTATCCTCAAAGTTCACTATAAGATGAGAGTTGATGCATAGTCTTTGCATCGGAACTTATGCATTGTGGATGTACCTTTCCCTAACATTGATTGATGCTAAGGATCGGATAAAAGCAATTAAAAAGACAATATATAAATCAAATTTATCTTGAAAGATATCCAAATTTGTATTTGGGAATATCCATATTTGTATTTCAAAATGTCTAAATCGATATTTGTGCCCATTAAAAGATGGATACATAACAGCAATATCCAATCCATTAATTTCCACCCTACACCATTGCACACGTAGGCCTCTTCAGAGCACGGATAAATGGAATCATCGTAGATCAAAATAGCTCCATCAAAGCCATTGTCATCTTTTGGGATTGTTTGAAGTTTGAATTTGTGTTATAGGAAAAACCTTTCTAGAACCTAAGGCGAAATAACCATTTGAAAGCCAAATTGAGCCGGTGCATGTCAATTCACCCTAATTTAGGGCATGTTTAAATGGCAGCTCTCACCGGCCGTGCTATTCATTGGTTTGCCTTCGTGATTTGGCCATGTTTGGTTTGTAGCCAACGAACGACAAGGCACTAAAAAATTTAGCGAGTTGTTGATTTTTTCTTCAGCAAGTGTGACGCCAACGCCGGCACCGAAATCAAGGCACACCTTCTCACCCCTTGATTGATTAAAAGTTTATCTATATAATAATCATTTTAAATTTGCTTTAAGTTAAACTTTTACAACTTTATTCATAAAAAACTTTTAAACTATTTAGATTGAGCATACACTAATCATATAGATAGATTCAGTTCGAAAAGAACTTTCTTAATATTATAATTTAATTATATTTTATAAATAATTTTTTGTAGCTTCTGGTAGACACAATTACAATTTAGAGACCGTTTAATGTCATGGACGAGTAAGGAGTACGAGCTAGTTTATGGCTTCATTCTAATCGTGACAGGACGTTTCTCGTTGTGGACAATTATTTCAGCCCGGTTGCCAAAACCATGACGTCGGGAGTTTGCTTGGCCGCCGACAAAAGTGAGCAGTGTCGTCCAAGCAGTGTCGGCGGAGTTGTGTCGTCGGTCAGCCGCCGACATAGGCCTGTGACGTTGGTTTTTTGGACCAATGACGTTGGTTTTGGCCGCCGACACTGAGTTTGATTCCTGTAGTGCCAGACATTTCACGTCCTCGCGAACATGGCCAGGACTGTAGGCTTATGTTGTCCTGACACTTGTCCCCTCAAGTTAACATCATGAAATGCCATCGCGAACGACGTTGTAGCTAGATAGCACAAAACTTCATGAAATATACATTTCGTCTAACAGATTTAGAGTTTAAATTAGTGCATACAAAATGATCGAGCTTCGAGAAGCAAATTTAAAAACACCTTAGATCAAAGTTCATCTTTAACATACATTTAACTCAACCACTTCAAACATACGAATAACACCGTCTAAAGCTAGACTCCATGATCAAATACCTTTCAACTAAAAAATGTATTTGACACATGTCAAACTTTGAAAATAATAAATTCGTCTTAAATCAGCTTCATTTGAAATTCAATTTAATTTTTCGGATTTAAATGTATAGGTATGTATAGTGTGTGTCACATGTCACGAATCTTAAAGTACACCTAGTGGTAATTGATCATGCAATTATTTTTGAGCGAAATGATAGGAGTTCTACTTGATCAATTAAAACGAATTAAAGCAAGTTACGTACATGGGAAAATGGCCCCCTCCCTCTTGGAAGGAGCTAGCCGCGCGCCCACTCCCACAAGTGGAGGTCCGCTTGGATCCTATTACATATTGCCTCAACGTTGTATGATTCATTCTGAAAAATCCGCCTATTGCGTTCCTTCTAAATGTTCCACACCACTATAACCACTAACCCATTGGATGAATTCCACACCGATTGAATCTCCCTGGTCTGCGGGGGCTTCAACCCAGCAGTACATAAAGTTACTGAACACAACACCACCAAGAGGAGTATTGGGCCTGAACCTATATATTGAACACCATTGTCTAGGTTTGGACGATGATTGGACGGTGAAGGAAGCACTTGTGTCTCCTGGACTTGGTTGCAGAGGCAACACAAGTGCTTGTGCGGCCAGTACCTCTTCCTCGCTAAGATGTCGGCGGGGTGGAGCCGATGGATCATGCAGTACGTGCTAGGCTCTATGCTCCATGCACGTGCGTACCGTCGATCAGGATGATATATATATTTCACATATCAAAAATGATTGAATCTTATCGTATAACTGCATGCAGTCTCGGTCACTGTCTATCTGTTACTGGTTTGGAAACACAAGAACCAACGACACATGGTAGCTGCTCCCATGGTCGATGTACTACTAGCTACTTAATTAGCTAGCTAGTACTAATACACCCATGCCATGAATTCCGATAGGCTGTCACCACTAATCCATTGACCTACTGCAGTGTGTTGGACTCAAAAAGGGAGAGTGTGCGTGCATCAGCGCATGCGTCAATACCACACCCCTGGGAAACCCCAAAGCAATACTGAAATCGTTCTAGTTTCTTGCTTCATGTGTCGTCCTGATCGAGCCCGAATTAATCTTGACTTTACTACTCAACACATACCGTCTAGGGCTCTCGATCATTCCACGTTAGTGTATGCGTATCACTCATTACTGTCAGTATAGTAATGCGTGATGATCCCTTCCCTCGCGTATCACAGCTGCGAGACAACCGATCGATCTGGAACCTAACTCATATCACAAGAATATTCATGATATATACGGTTCTGACTTCTCTTGTCGTCGTCGTCGTTGTATCTGCGCGCCCCTTCTGTATATATATATGGTATGGGTGGCTATGATGCAGACATGGCCATCGTTTTTGGTTTAGTTTAAGGGATTATGAATATCACATTTGTTTTGAGATAATTAAAATTTAGCAAACATACTACGATCTAGAGTGTTTTTGAGGACGTACTGATGCATCAAAGGTTTTGTATTATACGAAGTATGTACAAGAGCTTTTACAGTCCTTGCAGAGGTTATATATATGGGGCTGTCTATTGCACAGTCGCCTGTTTTTTTAAGCATCAATCGATTTTCTAGACCGTTGGATCTCAATCCAACGGCCCAGATCAGCCTCGTGTCCCCCCACTCTCTCTCTTACTTTCCCTTTTTCCCCTCCCTCCACCGCCCCCGACCCTGACGGCCCGCCCTTGCTCCGCGCTCCTCCTCCGCCGCCACCCGCGGCCGGCGTCGCCGCCGGCGCCTAGCCGTCCCGCTGCCCAACCTCCCCCCCGCCGACGCTACCCCGCCCAACCTAACCTGGCCGTCGCCTCCACCCCCCGCCACCGCCGCCTCCACCGCCCTCCCCCCCGCCTCCGTATCAAAATATTTGTCACTTTTGACTTTTGAACAAACGTTTGACCATTCGTCTTATTCAAAAAATTAGAACAAATATGTAAAAAAATAAGTCATACTTAAAAAATATTTAGTGATAAAACAAGTCACAACAAAATAAATGACATTTACATAATTTTTTTGAATAAGACGAATGGTCAAGCGTTTGTTCAAAAGTCAAAAGCGACAAATATTTTGATACGAGGGAGTATGATGCGGATGAATTTGGATGTGTGATATATGTGTTTTTGATGAATTGTGGTCGTTTTTATGCGACGAGGGGGTTTATATGTATATTGGTGTATTTGGGTTTGTAGGTGCGGCTGCGGCTGCTGCTGGGAGCAGCCGTAGCTGCAAAAATTTGTGTTTTTTCTGCTTTTCAAAATTATTTTTTTTTCTGTTCTGTTGTTGTCTCGACGGCCAGGTATGGGCCGTCGAAACAGAGGCTCGGACAACAGTATCGACGGCTGTAAGTAGCCCATCGATACATAGACGCTGATGGCAGTGTCGACGGCCTACCATAAGCCATCGATACTGATCGACTGTGCCATGTCATCAGACACCTCCCTACATGTGGGACCCACTCTTCTTAGTATCGACGGCCTAGCCGTCGATACTAGGCCACCCGGACAGGAAACGCCGCCTTGCCTGCATGTGTCGACTGCCGTTAGCCATCGATACTATCTGTCTCGACGGTTAGGCCGTCGAGACTACTACTCTCTCTTGACGCCGTTGCCTCGACGGCTATGTCTCGACGGCTGGCCGTCGGCACTAATGTGTCTCGACGGTTTTTATAATATTCTCGACGGCTTAAACCGTCGAGAGTGTTGCAGTCTTCTGTAGTGATATGGTTCTGACTTCTCTCGTCGTCGTCGTCGTATCTGCCCCTTCTGTATATATATGGTATGTGTGGCTATATATGATGCAGACATGGCCATCGTTTTTGGTTTGGTTAGTTTAAGGGATTATGAATATCACATTTGTTTCGAGATAATTAAAATGTAGCAAACATATTACGATCTAGAGTGTTTTTGAAGACGTACTGATGCATCAAAGGTTTTGTATTATACTAAGTATGTACAAAAGCTTTTACAGTCCTTGCAGAGGTTGTATATATATCATCAGGCACCAACAATTAATTACTACTCCCTCCGTTCCAAATTATAGGTCGTTTGACTTTTTTGACACGTACTTTGACCACTCGTCTTATTCAAATAATTAGTGAAAATATGAAAAAACTCAAGTCATTATTAAAGTACCTTTCATGATAGACTAAATCATAACAAAAATAAATTATAATTACAAATTTTTTTGAATAAGACGAATGGTCAAAGTACGTGTCAAAAAAGTCAAACGACCTATAATTTGGAACGGAGGGAGTATAGGAGTAATCCTTTGCGTAGTCCAACTGGTTTGGTATATTTTTGATTCGATCGTAATTTGGTCGCAACTAGAAGTACTCGATCTGCGCGCGAAGTGTTTATACTACTATGTTAATCTTATCATAAAATAGGAGTGACATAATGCAATAAACCTGGGTTTTCTTAAGGGCTCTTTTACGGTACCTATCGATAAAATACTATCGTGGTAATATAATTTAGATCTAACCGTTGGTTTTGTAAGGGTGTTCTAGTCTTTTCTTCTATTTTAAGGTATTGCTATATATGGCATGTTACTCGTACATTAAATACTTGATCTGATTTTCATGACGTTAATTACATTCCATTAATTAAATGATTTGGTATCCATGCATTAATTACTATTTCCATAGCGTTGGTTATGGTTTGGAGTATATGTGCATGTCAGCATGGAAAAATTCACAGAAATCACATCAATTATGCATATTAATATATGGAAAATATACTCATGCATGGAAACTCTGTGCACCATTTAGAAACTAATAAATCACGTACGCACGATAGAAATAGGTACTAATCCATTGATTTCTCATTTCACAAAATGAACTAATTGTTCAAAACCTTTGTCTTTTGAAACGATTTGGTGGATTTCTATAGAACACTTGGATGATTTCCTTTTTTTGATAAAATCGCATTGTTTTTAACTTTATACAAAATTTTGATCTAATTTTAACTGAAAATTGAAAATCGTTGTGTAGCAGGATATATATGACCTCAAAACGATTTTTAATAAAATATACAATGTGAGGAGAAAGAAGTTGAAATAACAAATATAGGATTCCGTTTGAAATGATTTAAATTAAAAATATGAATTTTTGTCCAATTTATGGGGTGTTGAATCAAAATGCATGCACATTTAATATATTAATTTAACAAAATACTTAGTATTTGTCAGCGTTTATAATTATACCTGAAGTCAATTATACCCTCCTAGAGATATACTACACTTGTAGTATAATATACTAACTTTGTAGTATAAAAAAACTTAAGACCAATCTAAACCTATAGATTGAGAGAATTGGGCGGCTCATACTTACCGGAAGGTACCATAAAAGAACCCTTTCTTAAACCCAAAGCTAATTTGACTCGTACAATCGTCTCTACTCTCTACACCGTACGGGCAGGACACGCGCGAGTTGGCTATCAACTTGGCACGCAGTGCTGCTCAAGCTAGCATGCAACTCTTGAGCTATTTAATCATCCTTCCCGGCTGGGAGTGCTAGGGGAGGGGACCCAAAATTAAGCCTACCACTCGGAAAAATACTGATCACCAACTGAACAAGGCTTGGGTTTGGGGGGACCTGCAAGAAGAGGAGGAGCCCCTGAATCTAAGCTGCTTCCATCGCCATTGCCCATTGGCTCCCAGCTCCATTGTTTTGTTCTTCCCAACCCATGCAGTCCGTGTGGCATGAGATCAGTGCCTCGTTATATTGCTCAACGCCATTGCATTGACGCGCGGTGAATCTAACCGAGCTCACAGCTGCTTGGAACGAGACATCTCCTCATGGGGGTTAGTGAAATCTCTCGTTCCCACGGTTGCACTGCTCATGCGTATCAGCAGGCTGCAGGCTGCAGCTCGCCAGTGTGCAATGTAATGCAGCTTTTGAGCTTTACGATCGACTCTTTTTGTTGGTGTTGCGTTGCAGATCATCAACTGGGTGCAGAGCAGATTCAATGGGAGGGTGGAGAAGAGAGGGCTCGACCGCGCCGCCGCCAGCTCGCCTCGCGGCGACCCGCTCCACGAGGAGAGTGGCCGAGTTATCCCTGAGGAGGAGGAGGAGCACCTCGCCGGCGAGCAGCGGTGGCCTCGCCAGGCCGGCGTCCTCTCCATCGGCACGTTCGGTGTCGCCGCCGCCGCCGCCGCCGCCGAGCCTCCGCCGGCGCCGGAAGAGGCGCACGACGTGCCGGAGCTCACCATCGAGGAGGTGAAGAAGCTGCAGGACGCGCTGGTGAAGCTCCTCCGCCGCGCCCGGTCAAACAAGTCCAGCTCCGGCGGCGCCGCGGCGGCGGACAGCATGCCGCTCGACAGGTTCCTCAATTGCCCGTCCAGCCTCGAGGTGGACAGGCGAGCCCGCCGGAAGCGCCGCGGGGGCGACGTCGCCGGCGAGAAGGGCGACCTCTCGCCTGACACCAAGATCATACTGACCAAGGCCAGGGACCTTCTCATCGACGGCAAAAGCGGCAGCGGCGCCGGCGTCAGGAACAGGCCTTTCAATTTCATCCTCAAGAAGATGTTCCTCTGCAACGGCGGCTTCGCGCCGACCCCGAGCTTGAAGGATCCCATGGAATCGAGGATGGAGAGGGTAATTGGACGCGCACATCGTCCCATGCATGCACTCATGCAGCTATTATATATGTCTCTTATTGAATCCTTTGTGAACTTCTCCTATCGGCAGTTTCTCCGGACGGTGCTCGGGAAGAAGATCAACGTCCGGCGGAGCAACGCGGCGGTGCTGGCGGCGGCGAGGAGCCGCTTCTTGGAGGATAGAGTGCTCACGGTGAAGGCGCGAGGTGATCACCGTCGCCGTGAGGAGGAAGAGGAGGAGGATAGCTGCAGGTGGGAGTGGGACAGAACAGATTCTGAATGTAAGCAGCCACGCCCTTCGGACTGTGAACACTTCCCAACAATGCATGGCAATGTTACAGTGATCTCGATGCTGAACACAAATTGCTTTTTTTTTTTAATCTTTTCCTACTTGAGCAGTCATTGTTCTGGAGATATGAAGGGGGAGGATGCACCTGGACAACGGTGATGAGATCATCAGATGTATAGGTTAGACCAATGGAACTATGCTATGCCCATATGCTCTAGTTTTAAAATTTGTAGTTAGTACTACTTAGTACAAGCTAGTGGGAGTTATTGCAACAATTAAAGATATATTTTATGGAGGTTATAGTTACACACAATGAGGCTAAATTTGGCACGAAATTAATCTTCTTGCAGGTACTTCTTGTAATTCCTGGTGAAATTGATCGGGCGGAGCAGAAACGGGCATTGTGAATGCCACGGCTTGTATCATCACAGCGGAAGCCAAAAAAAACTTAGCATCAATGACAACTCCTTTGCAGCCTCCGGTCGAGGCCGCGATTTGCATCGATGCAAAGGAGTTTTTCCTGCTAAGTAAACACAATGACAAGGCGACAAGCCGAAACTACAACCGGTTCAGAAGACGGGAATTTTGCAAATATCCTGGTAGAAATTGAATAGCCTGCTGTGAGTTCTTGGCGTTACAAACAGAACAAGATTGATAATTTCCACAGGCAAGACTGAAGGAAAATTTCCCATGGGACATTTTCTTCGTCGTCCTTTTTTTTTTTTTGAGGACCAACATGCCTTTTTTTGTATAATGTTCAGATGTTCATCCATCTTGATCTAAAAGGTGCATTCTTTTCACCTTATCTTATTTCTTAACTTTGACTTTGTATGTCGAAAGATAAGGCGAAAAAATGACACCTAAAGCCTGCAACATCTTCTGACCTTGTTTACCAAACCTTTTTTAACTGATTACACCAATAATTTAAAATGAACATGTCTAAACAGGCTGACAACAACAGCTTCTTGTTGGCATGAACGATTTTGCAACTTAAGGGCCAAATTTAAAGGTACATACAGGTTCTTTTTTTAATAGAGGAACCGAAAGATGAAATTTTTCCTTTTATAAGGTTGATGATGCCACAACACCACGATAATCATGATATGTAAATCACTGTGCTGGAAAAAAGGGCAGTTCACTGAATTGCCTTTCAGGTAGCAAATACAATCAAGGAAATGACTAGTTTGAAGATATCTTCAGCTATCCAAGATATTGCCTCTGATTCAAACCACTGCACAATACTATGATGTAAAGATAAAACGTTTATGATAAACAAAAACACTTTCACAAAGCATGGTATTGTGTTCCCCCTTCAATTTTTACTCCCTCACGAAACAGTTTTCTGAAAAAGAAAAGAACAGCTTATCAGTTTTGCAGAAATAGTGAAAAACTTAAAAACTCAAAAGAAATATCTATCCAAGATCTTCTGGGGATTCTGATAGGGTAAACAATCTGGTATCTATCCTAATAAACTTAGGCCATGTTCTTCTCAACTTATCTTATTTGACTAATCTACTTATCTAATCTAACTTATTTCTCAACTTCAAGAGCTTTTTCAAGGTAGCCTCGAGAGTCGGATCACTTTGTTTGACCTGTTTTTTTTTTAGAGTTTTTAAGACAAGTGTTTGAGATAGAAAAACAGATTAAAAAGACAAATTATTTTTAATTTAAAAAAGATAAGAAATAGATAGATAAGTCAAATAAGTCCGATAAGCATGGAACAATAGCATCCAACAATCGCCAGAACTACTTTTGTGAACTGATGTGGGGTTAGTATATTACTACACTGGACTAAGAAATATTGGGTTTGTTTTAGCAAACAGTGTACCATAGAACAATACAATGGAAATCCAAAACTAGGAAAGCATGCTGAAGAAAACTTACAAATTTTGTTGAAGGCCACAATATCACAGCTCTGAATGTATTCATTTGCTGGCTCAGTATAGAAATGATCTTCAATGAGACTATCAACAGAAACAAGGTCATCCACAATGGTCATCATAATTTGCATCTTCTTGATGCCATAACCAACTGGAACAAGTTTGGCTGCAAAGGATGTTGCTTCATGTTAAAGACGAATTACATCAACCAAAGGGCATGCTAATGCTTTATAAAGGAGAATACTATTGAATAGCAGTATCACATACATGCACCCCAAAGTAGGCCTTCCATCTTCACACTCCTTACAGCTTCCTCAAGCTTTCCCATATCAGTTTCATCATCCCATGGTTTGACATCAAGTAGAACTGATGACTTCCCACCTAAACCAAGGGCCAAATTAGCAATAGAATTTATTCAAATCATAACATAAAGTCAACATTTTACCATGGAGTTAACGGCCATATGCATCAGAATGACATTAAAATAACGGCCAAGTAGCAATAAATTTTTCAATCATAAAAATAACTTCAAAATTCTACTATAGAAAATTCTACTATAGGGACCAAATGAGCATACTTGCAAATCAATCAGATTGAAATTCAAATGTGAAAGTGTGCATTTGACTAAATTATTTGTTCATTTTTTTCAACACTTAACGATCTTTTCAAAATATAAACTTGGGCATTCTCTTTATCTATTTGTCACTCTAATTTAAATGTAACACTGAGCAGGAAACACTAATGAAAGAACAGCATACTTTCTTTCTTTTTGCCAGCAGCCTTCACAGCTGCGGCACGTTCTTCTGCTGCTTTCTTCTCCTCTTCTGTCTCCTCACCGAACAGATCAACATCATCATCATCTTCATCAGCTGCTGGCATCTGAAATTACAGGACAGCTCTTGCTTTAGGACTTCCAAGATTTGAATACATTTTAATGGTTTGCCTTGAAAATTAACTGTGAATAGCGAAAGTGAAGGATCCATGAAATGACTGCATGTTTTAGCCCTGAGCCATTAACACTGAAACAATTCGCCACCAAAATATAGGATAAATAGCAGGATGTAACCTTTTGGTCAGCAACATCAGGTGTTGAAGCCACAGAACAAGCAGATGACTCTACTTTGACACCTTGACCCTCTGCAGTGACTCCACTGAAATGTGAACAATAGCCCCTTAGCTCTTATGAAATAATAACTACAAATGGAACAGAATGGTATACATTGGTTAATTCCAGTACACACCTGAGCCTTAGGAGAGCACTGATATGATCGAACCACCTTGAGACATTGACAAAACTTGATGGGGGAGCAGATGCAAGTGCAGTGTACACAGCCATATCATCTGTCGAAGCTTGGTATCTGAGGGGGGAAATTTTAAGAAGAGTGTAAGCCTGATGTGGCGATGTGTCGAGTATGACCAAGCATTTCCCAACACGCTTGCATGTACCAGACATCGCATACCCACTGATGTAGCTACGAGTGAGGAGGTAGTCGTCAAGCTTTTGGAGGCCTGCCTCAGAGTTGACATTGTGCAGAACAACCGCCATTTTGGCTCAACGAAATGTATGAGGTGATCTATAGGCATGTAAAGGAGTATAATCAAGAATACTGAAAATATATGCCTAATAATCATTGCAGTAGCAACAGTAGAGAGCATTACACTTATTAATCAACAAGCCTAACAGGTAGTCTTCTTGACCAGATACGGATACTGTAAAAAACTAACGCTAGAGTACATTCACAATTCACTTTGAGGTGTTATTTCGCCTAAAGAGAAACACTCCAGAACATGCATGAAACACAGCGATCCACAAACAACAAATGACAAAATATGGAGTGCACATCGACTACAAGTGGTTCCAGGTAACAGATCACCACCGGCTTTCAAACCAGTCCGAGCAAGATCAGCATTAGACGATGATGGAAGTTGGGGGCAAATATATAGATAGGCATGAGGCATTCAGTAACCTGGTGAGATGGCTCGCGACGAACGCCGAAGAGAAGGATAGGATCATAGGAGGCGTACCAGGAGCGGCGGCCGCAGCTAGGGAAGGAGGGACACCGGTGACGCGAGAGGAGAGGGCTGAGTCGGCGGCGGCAGACTGCAGAGGCAGAGAGTCGCGGCTTAGGGCTTTGCGTTGCTGCTGCTTCATCGTGGGAATGGCCTGCAGAGCTAACAGGCCGAATGCCGTTTGGGTAGATTGACTTAACGGCCCACCTACGCCAAGCTGCTGAGCTTGTGGCCTGTCAGCTTAGCATAGCTTTTCACTGTAACAATTTTTTTTTATATAACCTATATGGTGTAATAATTTATAATAAATTTTTTCAGGTTTTTAGTAATCCTCTCAATTATCCTAAAAACATTTTTAATTATTTTTTAGAATATTTAAATATCTTTCCAAAAAATCTCAAATTTTGATACAGTGAAACGCTACGCTAAGCTGAAATGTATAAGGCATGTTTCGGCTACCTCACTGTGAATCGGACCAGCAGCAGAGCTGGTACAGGTGACAAACATCGGATAAAATGTGAATTGATTTAGATGTTTTTTTAAGTCGTTGCATTGATGAAAATATGAGGTTTTTTGTTGCGTACGTTTCAAAATATGATCTCGCATACAAAAATATAGGATGTGCTCGATGGATCCCACTTGTCATACAAGATTCTTCCTCTTTATCTTCTTTCTCCCAAATTTCTCTCCATCCCATCTCCCCCTAACCCTAGCCTGCCACCCCTGCCCCTAACCAGGCCACCGTGCTCGCCTTCGCCCAAGCAAGTCATCGCATCATCACCGTCACTGCCATCTTCTACGCCTCTAGGTGGAGGCATAGCTGTTGCCGTTGGCCCATGCCCTGTGCTGGAGCTCGAGGTCCTCCCGCTCCTCGAGTGTGCCGATCAGTGGAGGGCGCTGGAGAGGGTGTCCCAATAGACGTACCGGCAGCTTTGGTAATGCCATGGCATCTCTTGATCACATTTTCTCTGACGACGGTGGTCACCCGATGCCGCCGTGCTTGGCGGCACCCACCTGCTTGCGCCTTGTGGCTACTGCTTTGGCACCTTGCGACATGCGGGAGGAAGACGAAGATCGCGCTGGCCACCAGAGTTGGGGGTGACGCCAGAGTTTAGAGGAGGAGGAGGAAGAAGAAAGGTAGAGAAGTTGTGTGAGTGTATGACATGTGGGACCCGTAAGTCAAGATGCGTATTTTGGATGTACTTTGATTTCGTATATGCCAGAAATGTTTCCGTAATGACTGTTTTGAAATTGAAGTCATTTTGTAATGGCATTTAAATCAATTCATATTTTGTAATGTCATTTTCTTGTAAATCAATGTTTAATGATGGCACCTATGCAAAAATGACTCTTACACTAACTACAGCTGATCTCCACACATGTGACACACATCTCTACTGTTGGAATGAGGATATTTTTTGAAGGTACTGAAAATATAACTTCTCATCTTTGCCATAACTATAAAAAAACAAAGCTAAACAAATTGTTATTTAGGTATCTTCAACAACTTTGTATTTTTTTCAATCCTATATTCACTATTATGTACCCCCTTATTACTATTCACCTCACTATGTTAAAAACAAACCCTAAAACCAATCCTATCTATTCCTTATATATTCTCTCTCTCATTCCCTATCTATCCCTAGCACCATTCACCTCCCTATATAAAAAATACTAGCCAGTCACCATAAATCTCATGTGCCAATAAAGGGAGCTGCTAGATAACACACAGTTCCTCTCGTCTCGGACGGACAACAAAACACCATAGAAAATCCCTTTTATCCCCCTTCCTCCGCCTCTACCTCCACCCTCTGTCCTCACCTCCTTCTATCTGGATCTACTTTGCACGTCTCCCCTACCACACATGTCACATCCGACTACCACTCGCAGCCAACGGCACCCTCACCACCTTGTCAGTCGTCGCTCCACTTCCTTCATCCCGCTGCCACACCAACCCACCCGCCGTAAACACTAGCCGTGGGTATCGATCCACCCGTGGCCGACATCACATTGTCTCCATCCATCCGATGGCTCCAAGACCTTGCCGACCGCCACCTCCTCCCACACATCCCCTGCCATCATTAAGAGCTGCCACCTCGGCGTCTTCCTTCTAAATTATGGTGCATAGCCAGGGCCGTGCCTGAGGGGGGCGAGCAGTGCGCCGCCTCGGGCCCCCCATGCTCAGGGCCCCCACCCCTCATATGGCCCAGTATCTATTCCTGTTGGACTTGGCAGCTTGGCATCAGAGGACAAACAAAACCGTAGTCGCTGCGGTAACCTCAGCTAATCACGCGTTGCCAAGGCGCTAATCCATGTGGCCGTAGTAGCACGTACGCTCGCGTCGCGTTACTCGCGTACAGCGCCTCCTCCTATAGTCCTGTCCTCCATTCGCCGAGGTGCTGCCCCGGCCACCGCTAGTACAACAGTACCGGCTAGGCTACGGGCTATCCACCGCTGTGGCCTTCGCTCGCGACTCGGTCTTCACTTCGGTGAGACGGTGGATAACTGTTTTTGTCTTTAATTATTAGATTATGGAATCGGATAATAGAGATTAGAGAACTTCTCATCAAATCATAATTTTATTAATCTATTCATTTATTGTACATCGTTGTCAACAAAATGTTTGAGGTAAAAGATCTTATTTTTGTACTTTTATCTTTTTTATTAAGCGGTGGGGGTGTGCGGAGCAAGAGGCGGAGCGAGGGGGAGGGGGCGCGACGCGCGAGTGAGGAAGACGATCCCGTCGGGGTGGGCGCCCGACGGGATACCGTCCTGTAGTCGTCCCCTTTTATTAATCTATTCATTTCTTGTACATCGTTGTCAACAAAATGTTTGAGGTAAAAAATCTTGTTTTTGTACTTTTATCTTTTTTATTAATATCAAAATAATGTATTTCAGTTGATATATAGTAGTATAAAAATATTTTAATATTTATGTTAGGTGCTTCCATTTATAATTTCGCTTCGGGCTCTAAAAAAACTTAGAAACGGCCCTGTGGCCTGTGCACAGCGAACCAACCCGAACCCTGACCCCTGTGGCCGGCAGCAAAGAAGAAACACACACGGAGAGGCGGAGGAGAAAGGGACGAGCGTAGGCACGAGCGACGCCGGGAGGTGGACATGTCCGCAGCCATCGCGTCGTTTAGCTATGCCATTTTTAACACCAGAAACGAACGCGTACCATTCACTCCCTCTGTCTGCCAGGCCATAGCCGGCTGCATGCTGTTGCTGAAGCCGATCCTGTTTGTGCACGCCAAAAGTGCAGTGGCAGTAGCCCCCAAGGTAAGGGAACTACTGAAAGAATGTACAGCGTGTGCGTGCGTGTGTGATTGGGAACTCGCAGGATGCTTATTACGTCCTGTAAATCTGATTGGGCAGGTAGAGCGAAGACATGCATGCTGACGGTTTTCGTCTTTGCCAAGATCCAGAGCAGTTGCGAATGCCATCCTCTGCATCGTTCCGTCTTGATTTGTCGCTCGTCGTGCTAAAACACATCGTAAAGTAGTTCTCTAAATTTTGAGTCTCCTGTGTCTTTCAGGAATCCAATTAACTGCTAGTCAAATGATCGATTGGCGATCTAAATGACATTAATTGGTAAACGCTCTCTTCTGTATGGCTGCGATTGAACAATTGAACTGAGATGTTGGACTCTCTTCCTTTTCACCTCCCTTAAAACCCTAGCGAAAATAGAAGAAAAACTAAAACAAATCACATTCCTTGCATTCCATAACAATAATAAATGACTCACCATGGTGCTAAGGAAGAAACGGTGCATGTGGTTGTGAACCTATGACATATCATTTGATGAGGCAAAAACATGGTGAGGGGTCACACTTAATTCGAATCAGAGTGGACCCTAATGCCAGCCCCGCTTTCAATATGAATTGCTTTCATAAAGCAATGCTTAATACACTGACAAGGCTATAAAATGATCAATATTTAGTGAGATTCACACAAATTTTGCATGATTAACCCTCTCTATGCTTTGGTTATCACTACCGGTTATCTAAAATTTGCTTCGAGCTCTGCCCGTGAGTGTCCCGCTAACCACCTCCCTCATAGCGGGCCCTCTCTTTTTGCTACCGGCTACCTACAAGCATTCCCTCCTCTTATTATCTCCTCTATCCCTACTCCTCTCCAGGGTATCGCAGGCCACCGGCCTCTTCTTCCTATCACCCAAGTGGCCTCTGCACACCTGAAGCATCGCCGCCACCCTTGCTAGATCTCATCCAAACATGACTGTTGCTGCTAACATTTTACGATCAAGCCTAAGGTAAAAAGGGTCATCTGCAACATCATGGTTGTAGATTGTAGTTGCCTAGTAAAGCTCATAGACCAACGATTTTGTCTGAATAACTATTGGAGTGTGATGTCGTTCTTTTTCCTTGTTTTTTACGATGACTATTTTGTAAAGCTCATATATCTCATCCAAACATGACTGTTGCCGCTAACATTTTACGATCAAGCCTAAGGTAAAAAGTCATCTGCAACATCATGGTTGTAGACTGTAGTTGCCTAGTAATGCTCATAGACCAACGATTTTGTCTGAATAACTATTGGAGTGTGCTGTCGTTCTTTTTCCTTGTTTTTTTTTTGATGTAAAGGCAGGAGGGCTGCCATTCATTCATCAAAAAGGGAAGAAGTACAGGATGGGGGGAGTTGAGGGCCCCTCCCCCCGTGGGCCAAAACAGCAAAATTAACTAATTACAAAAGGGGCGCCTGCGGCCTCCCAAAGGCGCAGGTCATCGAGAAGCTGGTTGAAGAAGACAGTAACCCCTCTGTCCACGTCTCGAAAATTTTGGTTGTTGCGCTCTAGCCAGATATGCCAGATCGTGGCGGCGACGATCGAGAGCTCTCCCTTCGTGCAGGGTCTAACGTCGAGGAGGTCGGAGTCCCACCAGGTGACAATGCTGCCTGCATGAGCCCAACTAGGAGGGTTGAGGCTAGGGGCGTTAAGAAGCGCCGCCAGTCTGGACCAAACGTGACAGCTGAAAGCACATTGGAGAAAAAGGTGCTCTGGCGTCTCCAGGTTGCGATTGCACAGGGGGCAGAAGTACGCATTCTGCAATCCCCTTCTAAGCAAAGCATCGGCCGTAAAGATACGGCGGTGCAGAAGCGTCCACAGGAAGAATTTGCACTTAGAAGGCGCCCAAAGCTTCCACACTCGAAGTAGTGAAGGTTTGGCAACACGGCCAGCAAATTGGAGCTGGTAGGCGGTCTTGACCGAGAAAACACTGTCTTGGGCGAAGCGCCACGGCAACTGATCTGGCACGTCCGATTGAAGTTGCACCGAAGGGATGAGCCGGAGAAGGGACACTAGTTCTTGCACGAGCTGCGTGGTGAGGATGCAGGTGAGGTCGGAGATCCACGCCACGTTGGTCAAAGCGTCAAGCACCGATCTATTTTTCCTGGTAGAGGCCGCGAAAAGACCGGGCGCCAAGTGCCTTGGGGCCGTGCCAGACAGCCAGAAGTCATCCCAAAAGGAGGTGGTGGCTCCATTCCCCAGGAAAACGGAGGTGCCGACCCTAAGCAGGGCGATGTCAGAGTCAGCCGAGGCTACTGGGATGTGGGATGCCCAAGCTGGGTACGGGAATTGACGGCTTAGCCAGAGCCAGCGCGGTCTCAGGGCCCGAGAGAAGCGGGTGAGGTCGAGCACCCCAAGCCCGCTAAGCGAGGTGGGGGAGCAGACTATGGACCAGCTGACCTGCCCACCCCCGAGGGAGTTCGACCCCTTCCAGAGCCAGGAACGCCTGAGGGAATCAATCCTCTTGATGACCGAGCTAGGTGGCCTAATGACAGAGAGAGTGTAGGTTGCAAGAGCGGTGAGGACAGCCTTTAGCAGGGTTAGGCGCCCACCTTTGGACATAAGGGGCCGCGCCACCCTGCAAGCCTTGAGGACACTTTGTTGATGAGCGGCTGGAAGTGCACATGTTTGAGCCGCCGGACGAAGAAAGGCATTCCAAGGTACTTGAGGGGGAAGGAAGCTAGCTCCGCCGGCAGGTCTTGGAGGGTGAGGGCAAGGTCAACACCCTCGCAGTTGATTGGAACCACCTGGCTTTTGGAGAAGTTTGCACGGAGGCCAGTGATCTCGCCGAAGACCCGGAGGATGGCAGCTAAGGTTGAGACGTCATGCGATGACGGGTTGAGGAAGATTGCTGCATCGTCGGCGAAGAGGGAGATTTTAGTGGACTGCAGAGGACCGCCGAGCTCGGAAATGGCCCCCAGATCAACCGCTTTGGTGATCAGAGAGATGAGAGGCTCAATGGCAATGTTGAAGAGGAAGGGCGAAAGGGAGTCCCCTTACCGAAGGCCTCGGACGTGGCGAATGGTGTCCGTGGGGTGGCTGTTTAGGAGAACCTGCGAGGAGGATGATGCCAGGGACTTCGAGACCCAGTCTCTCCAACGAGTGCTGAAACCCCAAGCCCGAAGGTTGTCGAGAAGATAGGCCCAAGAGACGGAGTCGAAGGCTTTCTCAAGGTCCAGCTTTAGAAGCAGGGCGGGGATTTTGGATCTGTGGAGAGCCGTTGCACGGCGCTGCACTAAGAGAAAGTTATCCTGGATGTGACGCTTTTTGATAAAGGCACTTTGGCAAGGGGAAATGAGCTCCTCCATGAAAGGGGCTAAGCAGGGCGCGAGGATCTTGGTGAACAGCTTTCCCACATTGTGGATTAGGCTGATAGGACGATAGTCCGAGGCTGAGAGGGGATTGTTTTTTTTGGCAGAAGGACGATATGCGCACTGTTGAGGCTTGCTAGACCGGTTGAGTCGAGATTGAAGAGGCACTGCAGTGCCTCAAGCAGGTCGGCAGAGATGATGTCCCAGCAGGCTTTGTAGAAATCCCAGGTGAACCCATCTGGACCCGGTGCCTTATCGTTAGGTAGGGCGAAAACCACCCTTTTGAGCTCTTGCGGGGTTAGGGGTGTGTCAAGGGGGGACAAATCAACCGTAGGCAGGCCCAGGAAATCCCAGCTGAAGGAGCGGCTGGGAGGCGGGCGAGCGTTAGAGGCGGAGTCGCCAAAGATGTTAGAGAAGTGCTGGTGCAAGATGCTGGCCTTGTCAAGAAGCTCGGTGTGCAAGCCAGCGTCGCTCTGGAGAGAGTGGATGAGGTTTCTCCTCCTACGTCCATTGGCGCGGAGGTGGAAATATTTGGTGTTAGCGTCACCTAGTTTAAGCTAGGAAAGCCGAGAACGCTGCTTCCACTTAATTTTCTCAACCGTGCAGAGGCCAAGGATGCGAATCTTTAGCTGTCGGCGGAGAGACAATTCATCTTCGGAGAGGAGGCGAGCTTCCATCGCCAGGTCAAGGAGGCGAAGGGTTTCCGTGGCAAGGGCGAGCTGGAGCTTGAGGTCACCGACCAAGGAACGGCTCCAGGCCCAGAGAGCCCGGGCAGTGCGAGAAAGCTTTCCTTGTTTTTTGCGTCTCCAACTATTTGGAATAGTCCCATATAAATATAGGGAGATTTTATACGCAAAAAGTAGGAAGAATCTGAATATGTTTTGTAAGAGCGGGGGAGCACCCTCTCTTTGAGCTAGTTTTTTTTTATAGTGGATGGAGAGAAAATGGCCCAAAAGACCTTGGTCCGCTATTTTGGTTGGGCCTATGACTACGGAGTGCACGCATCCCAACGACTTAGGGTTTGAATGCGCTTAGTGGCCCAACTGATACCAGCAAGCAATCAACATTGCACTGGCCATCCCAAGGCCATCTATCATCACCACTAAAGGTACCATAACATGGTTGATGACCATGTAGTAGCATCCAATCGATTTAACCTCGTCGTAATGCCATGTCGCCATAGCACCATTGGTGCAGAACTTTACGATGATCACATCGGCGAACCCTTAGTGTAGGTTGCCAAGAATTACCATCGTCTAAGGAGTCTATCATTGAGTGTGCTAGGAGGACATGGTCGGTGGCTGATGTTGCCCCTAAAGTAGAGCCGAGGGTGAGGTGGAGAAAGAATATAATCACCATCGTTCCAGGAGTCTATCCAGTGTCCTCTAGAGTGCTAAGCGGATCAGACCGGTTTCTGATGGTGTCCCTAGAGTGGAGCCGAGGGTGAAGAGGAGAGATAATAATTCACTTACACGTAGGCCCTTCAAACGTCATATATTTATGGCGCGTCACAACCATATATATATGGTGGCAAAATAATGTTAGGGAGCAATTTGCGTTGGTTTCAAAAGTTTATGGAGTGCGAAGAGACATGGACTATGAAATTTGTAATTTTTTAGTTCAAAGGTAGAGACATACAATAATTTTGGGTGAAAAGTACACCTTTTATAAAAAGAAGAGTGCTTTGAGCTAGGTCAAAATCTCTTCATACATGGGGAAGTTTAGTTTGGAACCCTTTTATGCTTTTCTGTTCTTGCACAATGTTTTGGTTCCGACGAGTCTCTCTTGGACCTGCCAAACCACCTGTACCCAAGTGCCCTTTACGCATTGGTTATTTGTAGACTAGTGGAGCAAGATTATTTGGTTCTACACGTCGTCGCATAAGTTCGATGTAATTAGCCGCTTTACATAAAAGCAGCAAGATTAGGATAAGATGGAGTCATTTGTATTAAGGTAATTGCCACTATCGCCCATTCTTACGCTGTCTTGGGCTCTTGGCAGAGCATTTGCAGCAAAAAAGTCGGCATCTCGGAATAAACGCAGGGATATGCTATGCCTCATGTCGTTGATTGATGACCAGTAATGTAAATTCTTGCTTTTCGTCTGGTGAGGCTAATATTACTAAAGATCTGCCTTTCTGACGGAACGAGATGACTAGCTGCATAGGATAGTTTGCATTATAGAAGGTGACTTCTGCGACCATCTGCAGAGAAGGGGTTATTGTTTGTCACAAAAATATCTTGAAGACATTGCCATTCAATGTTCAGAAAGCGAGAACTTGCTGTTCAATGTACAAACTAGTTTTTCAGAAACAGCTTGCTCTGGTGCTCTGTCTTCTTCTTGTTCACCAACCTATACCTTAATTTTTTAAAAATAGCAAAAAGAAAAACTCAAATATCTACAAGGAGGGGCACCTAGAAAAAGAGTTTTCACATTGAAGCGATCAAGCGAGCCATCTCTGTTCCTAGAATGAAGGATAGCCATTCAGATAGTCATGGCCTGAAAATTGATGTTTCCGATTCCTCAAGTTTTACTCATCAACAACCAACAGGTTACGCCGGCATGTGCTTGGAGCAGTCAGTCCTTTTCTCCATACTAATCTCAATAGTCTTCCTTTTGTTTCTCTACAACGTGATCTCATGGACACGATTCTTCATTCAGGGCTATGATTTTGGCATTTGGAGAGGAATATGCTGTGTTCATTATGAGAGCAGCAACTTGTCCATCCAGTCATCTGCCTGTCCACCTCTATTGCCCATCCTCGTGAAATAATATTCCTGTCATCTTCCAAACAAGAAAAAGTGGTGCTGATATGTATCTGAAAAGTCTTGAATGCTTATGAATGAATGACTAATGGCACCTTGAAAAATATAAACCGATAAAATTACATATTTCCTTTTGAAAATTGTGACAAAATTTCACTTAACTCCCAGATATTGAAAATTACTTTTTTTCGCTCCTGTAAGTTGCCACCGTTTGCACTGTTGCTCCAAAACATTTAGGCCCTGTTCTTTTGAGCTGATCTGAACGGATGAACGGCTGAAATGACTGAACTTCGAGAGCTTCTCGAGATAGTCTCGAAATTTGGATACATTTCGTTTGACTTGCTTTTTAAAGCGTTAGAACCCACCTTCAAAACAGCGAAAAAACGGACTAAAAAAACTCAAAGCATATGTGTTTTTAAAACGTAGATAAGTCGTTAAGCTGTTAAGACGTTAAGCTATTAAGCTGAAAAGAACCGGGCCTTAGTGTCAGTCGCTGTTAAGTTCTGATGTGGATGTTTAGATGACCGTTAAATGCTGAGATAGTATGATACATTATCATAAATGTTTACATATCAAGCTATGCAATCACTTAATTAGGAAAATTTTCAAAAAATTCAAATTTTGAAACTAAATTTCAGGAAAGTCTATTTTGAAAAACTAAATCTACTAGTTTTGGAAATTTTATATTGAAAAAATAATTTCTCATAATATTATTTAGTTTTTCAAAATTTTTAGTTTGAATTTTTTTAAAAAAAATTAAAATTGTGTGCTTGTGTGGCTTGACATGTAAGCATATGTGGCATACATATGAGCACTTGACGCCTTAACAGTCACCTAGCCGTCCAAGTCAACACTATGATTTTGGGGCACCGTGCAAACAACAACAGCTTTTAGGGACCGAAGAAGTAATATTCAATATCTATTTCTGAAACTGAGTTAAAAAAAATTGAGAAAATTAATTTCTCATAATATTATTTAGTTTTTCAAAAATTTTAGTTTGAAATTATTTTTTTAAAAAATTAAAATTAAGTGCTTGTGTGGCTTGACATGTAAGCATATGTGCCATACATATGAGCATTTAACTTCTTAATAGTCACCTAGCCGTCCATGTCAACACTAATGATTTTGGGGCCATCGTGCAAACAACAGCAACTTTTAGGGACCGAGGAAGTAATATTCATTATCTAAGAATTACATGATATTTGGTCATAACTTCCGTGGAAAAATACGTAGTTTTCTCATATAAACCAGTCCGTCTGTGTGAATACTGTTTTTTTAAGGTCAATCTTGATGTCATTTGCAGTGCCCACGACCGCAGCTCACCAGGGTATATTCGTTCACTGAGAATCATCTTACGTACTTAGAATTTGGCAAGAATTTTTTCTTTAGGGGCATATAAAGTCGGTTAATTAAATTGGCTGTTGCGTTTGTCATCACTCATCAAGCATTAGTTTACATGCCGGAGAGTTTGGAACGATGAGTTGACTTATCTGAAACAGTATAATAACCACTCCGACGGTACAAATCAATGATCCTGTTCATTTGTTTCATCGTTACCCCGATGCATACCTGCTTTGCTGCCTGTCATCATCTGTAAATGTGTTTTTCCTATTCATGTTAGCTCTTGACTCATCAGGAGCCACACAGTTGAATTTTGCGTTCTAATAAGTATATGGTTTCTGCATACAGAAGCATGTAGTTCCTCAAGGTTGGTGAACTTGACATTGGGATCAAAGAGTGCCAATGCTATATGAAATTACTACTTTTGCTACCCATGTCCGACATATATGATGCGTTGATGCTTGTTCGAAAGCTAAATTGTACCCTCTCTGTTTTTTATAAACGTTTTTGACTTTTATATACGCCTTTAACCATTTGTCTTATTCAAAACAAATTATGTGAATATAATTTATTTTGTTATGATTTGTTTCATCAATAAAGGTACTTCAAACATTACTTTTTTTTTGCATGTTTACACTAAATTTTTTAATAAAACTAATAGTCAAAGGCGCGTCCAAAAGTCAAAAACGTCAAAAAAAAACAGAGGGAGTACAAAGATATGTCCTCAAAATTTTGTCGCTAGCCTCTAACAAACCATGCAATGTCCTGGTTTTTACATAAACACGGTCAAGCTTTTTACATAAACACATGCAATGTCCTGGTCATTCCTGAAAATATCGATTTCAATTCTTCCTTTCTAAAGAAATAAGTCCTAACTATTTACCAGGGCGTCAAATTGGACAAACCACATGCCAGTAATCTAATCATGTAGAGTATATAATTTTGCCATTGACTCACAACTAAGGTTCTAACATTAACAATGCATATTGATCTTGCTCCATAGCTGCTTGACAACATATGCAGTGCTATGTTCATTGGATGTTAACATGCCAACACTAGATCTAGGCAACCAGATCTATGAGAAGCGACTAAGATATAAAGACATGGAAACATTTTTTTTCCACTTAGCAAGTCCGGAGTTCTCGTGAAAGCATTTAAGTGAGAAAAGGAGAGGTACCAAGATATACCATGTATTAAGAGGTACTACTTAAAGGGTGGGTTAGGTATTTAGGGAAATATGCTTCTCCTTCTCTCTCCGATTACCTAGACCTTACCGGACTTCACATCGCCGCCAACCTTGCCCACTGAAGCTCACGATGTCGCCGCCGTCACCACAAGTCGACACGGTGTGTTGGCGATGACTGAGCCCGGGCGTCGCAACGACGACAGTTGGGGGAGCATGCGTAACAGTTGTGGCGTGCACTACGTGTGAGTGTTGACAGTAGTGACACGAGCACGAGTAGTGGTGGTGGCGTGCGCACAAGCAGTGACGACGTGCGGACGTGGCCCTAGAAACGGGCGGTTCGTGTAGGGCGGGCGGAGGCGTGCAAGGTGACACCGGTGTCAAGGGACACAACAACGACACCATGAGGGCATGGCGATGGCGGCGTGCGGGCACAATGTTGGTGAAAGCACACAATGCAGCAGATGTAGTCAGGCCAACAGCGGCATGCAAAGGTGATGGCCCATCATGCTAGTTAGATAAGATAGAAGAGTGAGAAAGGGAAGAGGATGAAGTTGAAATGTCTCATTTGCCCCTTAGAATGGAAGTATTGAAAAAATAGAAGAGAGGTACCGAGAGGTACTAATTTGTCATAGCCATTGGATTTGATGTAATTAATGGCTCTAATAAGAGATACTAAGGATGGTAAATTTTTTTTTATATGAGTCGTTCCTCATATATTCGATGGCTCAGATACGATGTTAATATATTAGTATTGAATATGGTGTCTGTTCCATATATTTACATAATTTATTCAGTAGTCCTGCATACTTTAGTTAGGAGAGCCTCTAATTAAGAAAATAGGAAACACCAAAAAAATAGGAATTACAGGCAGGCAACTACACATGTGCTCATTTCAGTAGCATTACACTAATAACTTGTAGTATTTTGGTAACAAAATGGGGATATCTCTCTGACTCTGATCAAATATTGCTAATTGGTGTATACGTAATACATATGCATCTGTTGCCTGCAGCCCGCAGTATCGTGTTCTGGTTGTGAGCTGCGTCACTGTGTGGGGATGATCAATGGAGACGGCGGCTGATCGAAGGACTGGAGCAGCCAGTCGGAGTCGTGCGGCAGCGGCGTCATGGGCGGGAGGGAGAAGCGGCCGAAGGTGGAGCTGCTGCTGCGCACCTCCCGCATGGTGAGCAGCGCGGCGACGGTGTTGCGGAAGATGCTCTGCTCGGCGGCGGCGGCGGCGATGGCGAGCGCCCTTACGGCGGCGGCGGCCTGCAGCTGGTGGGCGGGGAGCGGGAGGACGGCCTCCATCATGGCCTCGCAGTCCTTGACGAGCTTGGAGATGAGCTCCGTCGTGAAGAACGGCTGCTGCAGCACGCCGGCGATCACCGGCAGCCGGAGCACGCCGCCGGTGCGCTTGTCGTACTTCTTCAGGATCTTGGCCAGACCTGAAACACAACCAGATCGATTTCAGTCGTGTCGATCTTTGGTTTGTTCGAGAAGCGATCAGAGATCTCTCTCCCTACCTGTGTAGTTGATGCTGCTGTAGTTGAGGAGCAGCACCATCTCGCCATGGAAGTCGACGACCTCCCTCCGTATGCGGGCCATCTCCGCCGCGTGGTCGGCCTCCGGCGCCACCTCCTTCGCCTCCGCCGCGTTCTGTATCCTCTCCTGCAACTCCTGCACGCCAAGAGAAGGTAGAAACTAACTAAAGAACCTTGCCAAGAAACTAACTAAGGGAGAATGGCGCCATGGCGGTTGCTGCAGTGCTGCTGAGCTCGTGGCGGTTCCTACCCTCTGCCTGATGACGAACTCCTCCTCCTGCTCGAGGAAGAAGGCATTGAACTTGTCGACCTCGGCGTGGAGGAGGGTGAGGAAGTCGGCGTCGGGGGAAGGCGCCGGCGACGAGCTGCCTAGCGCGTTGACGCGGCGCTTGAGGTCCTTGTAGTTGAGGAAGTGGCCGCGCCACTCCGGCAGGCTCCCCTCGACCTGCTTCTTCAGCCGCTTCCCGAACTTCATGCCCGATCGATCAGCTCGATCAAAACTATGTAAATGTGAACGTGGAGTGATGAGGAGGCCGTATAATATCGGCGAGGCGCGGGTTAATATAAGAAGCGCGCGCCGCGCGGGTGGATGGAGAGGGGGAGCAGAAGCAGAGCAGAGGAGGAAGAGAGGTGATGGGAGGGGAGGGGAGGGGAATATGTGGAGGCATATGCTGATGCTGCTGTATGATCAAAGAGTTTAGGAGTAATATACCATGCGTTGATGCGTATGCGTGCCATCAATCGGCGGGGGCAGGGCAGCAGTACGTGCTGGTACGTGAGGCCGGCGCGGTTGACGAGCCGTTGAGTCTAGGTGATGTGTTGTTCCTCTTTTGTACGTACCTTCATTTTTTTCTCACTCTTTTCGCTCCAATAAAACAAAAGACGCCAAGCCACTTTTATAAAAAAAAATAATAAGATGGATGCTATGAGTTTTCTCGAAATATCATCCCCTTATTGGTGACGTTTCGTGGAGCGGTACCACATTTGAAATATTGTAGGAGTTTGTTCGCTAAAGTGCATAGACTATTAAAGCTTCATCGACTCTACGTTCTGCATCATGTAATATCTTCTGTGTGAATTGGTTATGGTGGAAGTAGCCTCACCACACATTGCTAGCATGTCCTGTTAGCTTGGTCCAAACATAGCTCTCATTCTCTCAATGTTAACGCTTCTAGGCGAAGTGATGGCAAAAACACAAAGCAAATGCTATATTTGTGTCAACTAGCCATTTAAGGGCTTATGCGTTTCAGGCTGGCGTAGCGTTCCGTAGCGTTCCGAGCACTGGAACGCACGCGCGCCGTGGCGGGATTTTGAATCCCGCACGCTACGGAACGCTACGGCAATCGCGCATGGCCTAAGTGGGTTCAGTCTAATCAAATCTGGTCAAGGCTATACAAATGATATTAGAGCATCAACCTTCATTTGTGCGGGCCAGTGGAGGTGAAAATATGGTATGCGGTGCCACGGTGCGTGCAGAGCCATAGTGTCACGTGTCATGGCATATGAATCAGCACTAATTAAGCCACTATTAACACCTGAATGTATATCAAAGAGTGGTTATGAGTACTTGTCATGTATCTACTGTGTTGATAAGGGCGTCAACCAATCAAAAAGGGGTTAGTGTAATACCCTGAACAGTTGATGGGTGAGACATGTGATTGGCTATAAGATCGGTCTCACCTTACTAGGCTAGCTAGAGAGAGTTATATTAGAGCAACTTCAATGGTATCCTAATTTAGAATGAACTTAGCACTGTAGCAATGAAATAGAAGAGAGGAAAAACTGATGAATAGTACGGAATAATGCTAAGGCTACCCTAAGTTATGGTAACATTAGACATGCTCTTACATATAACACCACTTAGTCTAAATAGACTATGCTCTCAACGAATTTTGACCAAAGTTAAAACCTCGGTCTGCTACTAGTCCAACTCCCTCTACTATTACGCCGCTAAATTGTTGTGGGGACCCAATTTCCAATATTGATTATTAGAAATTGTTTCTCCGGAAATAAGAAACTTACAGAATTGCTTGCACAACCACACCATAATTTATTTTATAGAATTTTTACAGAGAAGGTTACAATACCAAAAGTGGTATATTTTACAATCCAAACTCCTAGTTTAGAGTGTAGGGAAGACTTAGAAGTCCTGGCCGAAAAGATCCATTTCTTCTTCTGTTATTTTAAAATCTGCAACCGAAAGTGGATCTGTCCATTTAAAATGAACAGTTCCCGATTATACGGTAAGTATAAACTTGTAGGTTCCAATAGGAATTTAAATATTAGCTATATGAAAGGATTAACAAAAGACAGTGTTGGCTTTGCTTAAGATGTTTTATGCAATTATTTATAAATTTAAAATTCTATATTATTTCACCAAAATTTCTCTTTTTAAAAAGATTTAAAACATTAATAAATACTATCTCCAAATACTCCAGTCCTTAACACATCCTCTTTCAGATGTCAATTCTTTTTAAAATCATGAGTATTATGAATAAAATAGGCATCACCCAATTGACACAACTTCATATTCCCGAAGTAGGGATCATCAATGTTTTTGTTAATCAGCTCTGCAGAACCTATCCAACTTTACCCATACAACAGCTTCTTATATGGTTGATGATAAATGTGTCATTTTTATTCAATAAAACCCAAGGTTTTGCAATATCTCGCACACCGCGCAGATATTGGGAAAATAACCTCAACAATGCTAAGCTCCACACAATCACTACGATAACCTTGCTAGTAACTCACTTGCTTAAAGCATTGCGGAAAAACTGCGCAAGCATTAAGAAAAATAATAAAATAATGCCTCGCATTTTAAGTCATTACAGTAACCTTGCTAATGATTTGAGTTTATTTATTCACATTTCACTTCCATATCAATAAATGAATTTATCAAATGGACAATGATTGCTATCCTACTTTTCAAATATATAATATTATTAAATTTTTCCTATGCTAGGGTAATATACAAGATAATTGTTTTAGGTGGGCTTTTGGTAGTGGATTTTTGGAATAATTATTCTATATAAATGAGAAATTATATAAATCCCCCAATGAATGGCTTGGCTAGCTGGGTGATGGTTTGTATGATTTCGTAAGATAGAAAAATTTGCTTTTATTTGGACATCATTTTGGGAGTCTTCCAGGTAGCAAGATTATGCATGTACACGTGAGATATTAAGTGTGGATCAACAAATTTCCAGAGGTCGGGTTGACGACAACCACGTTGCCAGAGTTCCGAGATGGAAATTATTGAGAGTATAAAGTGAACATATTGAATAAAGGATTTGTATTAAAATATTTGTGCTAATAATAATTTTTAGGATTTTTAAATAGTTTATAAATCATTTTTCTAAATTTTTAAAGGTTAAAGAAGGGGAAATGAATTTAATTAGGTTTATTTTATTGATGAAAATGTGGTTCAATAATTTTATTAAATTATTAAACATTTATAAGATTTATTGAAATTTTTGCATAATTTTTTGGATGAATTTTTGTATTTAATGAAAAATTGGGCAGCATTACTAGATGGTTTTTAAAAAAGAAAATAAAAAGAAATGAGGTGAGCTTTAGCTGGGCTTTGGATGGGCCTTGGCCTGAGAAAGAATGAGAGGGGGGTTTAGCTGGCTGACAAGTGGGGCCCTAATGGCAGTGAGGGAGAGAGGAAAGGAGGGGAGCGACGGGGTGGAAGTCACCGGCGGCAAGGGTGACCGGAGACGGCAGGGTGGAGATGCTCGGCAAATCAATTGGTAGCGAGGGGTATCCAGCAGTGGCAGCAGTGATGTTTGAGGTGACCGGAGGTGGCGGCGCGGCGAGCTTAGCATGGCGATGGCGGGGGAGGTCATCGGCGACTCAGTTCCAGGGGTTTCCGGTGGAAGGAGATGGGTGGAGGTGGATGGCTTGGGTCGGAGAAGCGCCGGGGGAGGTCTATATATAGGCGGAGGGGCACGGCAGTGGCCGGTGGGAAAATCCCGTGGGTAGAGTGAACTCCGACGAGGAATTCCGATGGAGAGGGGGCGAACCAAAGGCGGTGAAGAGGTGTATAAGATGGGCGGTGACGTGGCGATTCCGTAGAGGTCAATGTCGAGGGCCTTTAGATCGGAGTCGACAACGACGAGGGATTCCGGCGGGCGGCACGGCGGAGGCGGCGGCGCCGGTGGTTTCGGGGAAGGCGGCGCTGTCAAGGGAAGGGGAAAACCAGGTGCGCTGTTGGATTATTTCCAACGAAGGGGTATGGAGGGCAGTGACTTGGACGATTCTGGTGCGCCAGATCAGGAAAAAGAAATCGGGGCCGTCAGTAGCCACTTAATGCACCGGAGAGGTGGAAAAAGAGATACGCCGAAGGCGTATTCCTCGAAAAGGAAAGCGTAATCCGAGGAATTTTTAAATAAGGAAAGATTTGGAAGAATTTTCAGAAATTCCCTTTAAGCTTTATAAATTTGTAGAAATTTGATATGGAGTCAGAAAATATGAAATAAATTTCTAAAAATCCAGGAAAATAAGGAGAATTTTAATATGTAAAAATAACTTATATTTTATGAGATTTATTTTCTCCTAAAATTATAAGATAGCATTCTTTTAATGATAAAATTAGGGAATGATCTAGAAAAAATGATAATTATTTAGGATATGGTTTAGGGAGATGTTTTCATGATTTTGCGGAAAAAATTTCATGCCAAAATTAGGAAATTTGTGGTATGTTACAATCGTTGGGTAATTTCTCTTCCCACTTGTCCCCGCAGGCCCCGACACCATCGACACCCACCATCAACACTCCCTCTTCGGACATAACTAATGCTATGTCTATCTAATGCTTATTTGTGATACTCAATGTTATAGCAATAGGATAGGGAATAAAACATAAGAAAGAAGAAATAGAGTAATAATCAAAGGATGGATGAATAATAATGGAATATTTCAGATGGACGAAGCCATTGGTTATGCCCTTAGCTGATAATCGTTCAGCCTTGCTCGTTGGCCACTTCTCGGGTTACCCTTTGTTGGAAAGAAAAGAAAAGAAAAAGCTGTGTTAGGGTTAACCCCGCATTAGACAGTCGTGTGTACCTCTCGAGATATAAAACTAAAATGACAAACATGCAAATATGGAACCGGGAACCCCATCCATATTCGTGGTATGATTGACCTCACTGACACTCAATTCGATGGCCTCGTTCTAAATGATATTAAGTTCGTTCGCCTTGACGTGTATGACATCGGGCACTCGAATTTGTGACCTCAGTGACATTTTGCCTATTTTTCTGATTTTACCCGTGATTTTCCTGTTTTCTATAAGTGGTTTGACCATATTGTCCTTCATGGGCCCATGAGTCAGTTGACGAGCCGTTGAGTCTAGAGGTGACGTGTTGTTCCTCTTTTGTACGTACCTTCATTTTTTTCCACTCTTTTCTCTCTAATAAAAAAAAGACGCCAAGCCATTTTTTTTTTAAAATAAGATGGACTATGCTCTCAACGAATTTTGACCAAAGTTAAAACCTCGGTCGGCTACTAGTCCAACTCCCTCGGCTGTTAGCCGCTAAATCGTCAGGTAATTTCTCTTCCCACTTGTCCCCGCGAGTCCCAACCCCATCGACACCCACCATCAACGCTCCCTCTTCGGACATAACTAATGCTATGTCTATCTAATGCTTATTTGTGATACTCAATGTTATAGCAATAGGATAGGGAATAAAACATAAGAAAGAAGAAATAGAGTAATAATCAAAGGATGGATGAATAATAATGGAATATTTCAGATGGACGAAGCCATTGGTCATGCCCTTAGCTGATAATCGTTCAGCCTTGCTCGTTGGCCACTTCTCGGGTTACCCTTTGTTGGAAAGAAAAGAAAAGAAAAAGCTGTGTTAGGGTTAACCCCGCATTAGACAGTCGTGTGTACCTCTCGAGATATAAAACTAAAATGACAAACATGCAAATATGGAACCGGGAACCCCATCCATATTCGTGGTATGTGCTCACTTTAGAATCGAAATAAAAAACAGGATGGAGCAAGCCATTTCATTCACAACCCCAAATGGTCACATGTTTTCGAGCACACTGCACACTCCAAACAAGTACAGGGCACAGCTACCGTTGTCTAAACACAAACATCAACACGGATATACTCCCTTGCAAGAAAATACATCCGATGATTATTTATTACCACACCACTCAACGCATGGTTCAGACAATTAAGCTTGAGCTGATAAGAAGGTTGCAAGGAAGAACAACCCTAAGCCTTTCTGCAAACGTCTCCCTCGCACACGTACCCAGCTGGGGCATCCTCAGCAGCGGTCTGCCCATTCTCTTCTTCCTGTACTTCCTCCTTCTCACCCAGTGCACACTTGGTGTGCAGATCGAAGTCGCACTCGGCGCAGTTGTAGGACCAAGAATTGCCCATCTCACCGCATCCGTCACAGCCATACGGTCTGCGGCGGCGTGTCAGCAAGAGCTCATGCTCCTCATGGAGTGCGTGCTTCAGCTTCTCAGGCCATTCCTTGGCCATCTCATCGATCTTCTTCTCCAGCTCCTGAAGCCTCTCCTCGGTGAAAGGAAATGCGTCGGCGCCGTGGACCATCAATGGGGCCTTTGCATCTCTATTCGCCGTATTTCCATTGGGACCGATGGCAACGAGTGAAGGGATCCCACGGATCTTGAAGAGTTTGCTGAGGTATGCCTTCCTTTCATCTCCCAAGGGAAGAGCAAGCCATGGCATGCCAGAGAAGAACTCGTCGAAGGAGCTCTGATCCCTGTCGCTAGAGATGAAGATGATCTCAAAATCACTGTTCTTCTCCTTGATCTTGTTGTATTCATTGACAAGTGTAGGCAGGAAGGCTCGGCATGGTCCACACCATTTAGCTGAGAAATAAAGGAGGACTGTCTTCCCAACAAGTTCTGATACAGGAACCTGAGACAAGGCAAAGTAGATTTCAGAGACTACGGTATGAAATGTCTGCATGTACTTTGCTAGCTCATAACACAACTAAGATTCTGGTAAAATAGAAATGAAGAATGATTACTTCATATTCATTAAAACTGATTGAAATGAAGATACCTAGATGAGCATGGCTGATAAACCATATTGCCATGATAATTTGCTCCATATTGTTTCATACAGTAATACCTACGGTCCATTCTTAATGCTCTGCTATGAACAAAAACCAATGGGACTGGCTTGTCATCGGGCGACAAAGACTTATTTAGCTCTCAGTCGATTTTCAGAGCCGTAGATCAAACACCTCCATAGGACACATAAAAGATCCAACGAGCATCTAGGTATGTGAGAAAATCAATATCATTGTACTTCCCACCACATCGTGATCGACATGCTTGACCCACGTCTTCAGCTTGATCTACTGAGCGGTGAGCCCATTAGAGCTACTTTGTTGTTGTTTTAAAATTTATAGGGAGGGATATTTTGTTTTTTACACATTTTTCAGTTTTTGTTAGATATTTTTTATGTAGGTGGAATTTGTTTGTTAGTTCTTTCAGTTATCTTAAGGGATTTTTTTTAGGAAGAGGAAAGGGGAATTAGATGGAAGGAGGAACAACTCCCACCAATCAGCATTCACCACCACCACTAGGTTCTATTTTAAATAGTTCATAAATCAAGCACAAGTAACAATATACCTTTGCTCCATCTTTCCCAATGACAAAGTCTAAATCACCAGTGACCAGAAGGGACTCCAAGGTCTGTGATGCTTCTTTAGCCTTCGCCTTCTCAGCAAGGATTTCCAGTTTCTCTGCATTGAAAGGGAACCCTTCCCATGCGTCCATACCATGCTCTACAATTATGTCCGCAACATTGTTGTTCAGAGTCTTCCCACCAGGACCTATCAGGACAAGTGTAGGAAGATCGCTAAGCTCAAAGTAACGAACAAGCTTCTCACACTTCTTGTCACCCGGAGGAATGGCAAGCCAAGGCATGCTTGCAAAACTCTGATTAAATGCTTCCTCATCATCATCCAAGGACACAACTACGACTTCAAACTTCTCCCCCACTTCTTTGAGTTTCTCATAAATCTTAGCAAGCACTGTGGTAAATTCATCAACTGGATCATAGCCATTCACCACAAAGCACAAACCCACATACTTTCCCTCAAGGTCAGATATAGATACCTGGGCATAAGAACGACATCAGAACAGGTTAAAATGCAAGCATATGTAAAATCATGAATTGATGATAAATAACAGTGATTGATCAGTTACCTTGTCTCCCTTGTTTGAAATTAAATAGTCACGAGTTGAAGTACCAAGCACACTGTGAATAGTTTGATTATCTTTAGCTGCCTTTTCCTGTTCCTTCAATTCTTTGATCCTCTCTTGTGTAAAAGGGTAAGCTTCTATACCATATTCACTCACAAATTCCACTCCATTTTCAGCCAAGACTTCTCCAGTATTCGCATTTAGGATGATGAGGTGTGGAATACCACGGACCTTGAATCGTTCGTCAAGGCTTTTACGACCCTCAGAATCAGAAAAAGGGACTGCCAACCACGGCATCTTTGCAAAATATGCATTGAATGCTTCGTCGTCCTCATCGCCTGAAACGAAAACTACCTCAAAGCTCTTGCCCTGTGAGGTCAGTTCTTTGTGTGCTTCAATAAGCTTTGGCGTGAACCGTCTACATGGAGGGCACCATGAGGCTGAGAAGTAGAGGGCCACGGTGCTTGCCTTAATGCTGTCGACCTTCACCTGCAGGATGGCAAAAAAGGACCACGTACAGGGCAATTCAGATACTACATTCTGCTCGAGAAGAGCAAGGGGGCTACACTTGATTTCATTCATAGCATGCAATTTCTTATTTTGATTCTGTTTGAGACATCTACAGAATCTGATGCACAATTATCCACAGAATCTGATGTAATTCCTGATAATTTAACCGTTTCACATTCATGAATATCGATTAAAGGTAACTCTTTTCTCATTCACAAAGAATCTTATCTGCGGTTTCCGGTTTGTGGAACCAACTTTAACCAGTTTCCATCACTTAGTGATGCTCACTGTACTTTCTCACCACATCTGCTCATAAAAGCAGAGATCATAACAGCCTTCCTCCCTTTCTTTTTCACAATTAAAATTGTGTTTGCTTAAAAAAAATCGTGGAAGAGAGGTGGTATGCACAAGACAAAGATCGAAGTATCCTATTCCCAGGAAAAATTTACAACTTACTTTCACGCTAATTTTGATTCCTTAGAAAATCATGTCACTCATACATAGAACTTCCTGGTTGATGCGAGAGAGAGAGAGAGAGATTACTTTTACAGAAAGATACTACAATTCTCATTCCGCTGACCTCAAGTAAAAGTTACCCACGCCACGCTAACATACCAGACATATCACTGGTACGAGGATAACAGTTAAAACTGGTAATCATATATTCATATTTACCGCGATCATCACAAAAGTTCTTAATTTTACTACCTATACCTATTAGAAAAAAAAGAGAGAGACAATATCCCGTCATCTTATTCGCACGTTGCTGTTGAACTAGCTGCTCCAAATCCACCAGTTCAAACCCAAGGGGAAAAAAAGGGAGGAAGACAAGTAGACATGCACAGTCGCAAATCCGCGCAAGCATATGGGGTGGAGACGAGCGAAGAAAGGAGCAGACCTGCTCGCCGGAGTTGCGGACGAGGAAATCCCTCTCGCCGGAGGCGAGGATCGGCGCGATGCCGCCGCCGGCAGTGGGTGCCGCCGCCATCCTGGCTGGATGAGAGGGGACTAGGGGAGTTGGAGTGGGAGCAGAGCAAAGGAGCAGGGCAGGAAGAGTAAGGTTGATGTTGGGGTAGTTGAGCCTCGCCTTTTATAGAAGTCGCTAGCAAGGCGACGGCTGTGTCATCGTTGACGCAGCGTCATTTGGGCTTCCTTCGCTTGCAAGGTTTAAGATATTTTTATTAAGCATGGCATATTATTAATATTCGATCGTGTCATGTTTATTAGCATGATGATAGGTAGTAATATTCTATAAACACGGAGGGCACATGGCCACACGGGTTCTTAGCGATTTGGCATGTTCGTTTATGCGATTTGTCGGCACGTTTATTGTATTCGTAGCAGCAGCCACTTTAAAACACTATTTTTTCTTTTTAGTTAATCTAGTTGAAAAAGATGAGTACCATAGAAGAGACCAGAAAATATAAAAATATATTATTTTTTTAGTTTTTTAAGTAAAACTCCACGTAGTTCTAAAAAAATGACTATAAAATAGGGAAATTCCTGGGGACGGGATCCGGACGGGATCGCCCCTTGCACGCTGTGCAGATCGCAGCAGACGGGACACCACGCGCCGCCATCCTCGCACCAGTGCCCATATTTTTATTAAGCATGGCATATTATTAATATTCGATCGGGTCATGTTTATTAGCATGATGATAGGTAGCAATATTCTATAAACACGGAGGGCACACGGAGGGCTCCCAAGAGGTGTTTGATGAAAGGGATGGCAGAGTTGTTCGGCCAGCAAGGCACAAAGATTTGTCATGTTCGTTTATGCGATTTGTCGGCACGTTTATAGTATTCGTAGCAGCAGCCACTTTAAAACACTATTTTTTTATAGTTAATCTAGTTGAAAAAGATGAGTACCATAGAAGAGATCAGAAAAGATAAAAATATATTAATTTTGTTTTGAGTTTTTTTAAAGTAAAACTCCACGTAGTTCTAAAAAAATGACTATAAAATATTATGGTGTATGACATGTACAAAAATGTCAAATTTCAACTTACAACTTTTAGCTGGCTTTTAAGCAAAAAACTTTAGATAGAGTAACTGGTGGAGAAAAGAAATATTTTACAATGTAATATAGTGTAAGAATTTTAGAGGGAAAGATAAAAAAAAGTAGAGAATAATGCATTGAGTAGGGATGTAGTTATTGTATAGCATTGTTCTTAGCATATTTTATTTAAGTTATCCACTTATCGACTTATCTCCTAACTTCAATATCTTTTCAAGGTAGTCTCGAGAGTTTGGTCCACTTATTTCGACTCATGTTTTAAAGGTTTTAGACAAGTCTTTGAGATAGAAAAACCGAATTAAAAAACTAAATTATTTTAAATTTAAGCCAAGATAAGTAAATAGACTATAGGTCAAATATTTTACTTTTTACGGCCAATTCTCTTTAATGTTGCGTTACAGAGTTCTTTTGTGCATTTTGAAAGATGCGGGTCGTTGTAAATGTTGTTTTGGTTTGTTGCACAATAACTTTTTTGGTTGTTACAACTTGATTTTTTTAATGTTACACGATCTATTTATTTTTTATATTCTCTAGTTGTTGCATCAGAGTAATTTCATTGTTGCGTTATATTTTTTGATGTTGCTTAATTATGAGTTTTTTATATTAATTTTTTTTTGTTGCATACATTTTTTCCGTGTTGCAACGTACTGGTCATTTTTTTTTTGTTGGATGGAGCCAGCGTCTCATTGTTTCACTTCCATGGTACTTTGGCTAGCATCACACTATTGTAATCCCAAGTCAAAAGAGAGTATAGCCTATCCCTCTAGATCTAATTTTTTTTATTCTTTAAACAAGCCGATTAACGCATGCACATGTCATAGGGAACGGTGCAGCTACATGTCTAACATTTTATAGTTAGTTTTTCAGACTTTGTATGTATTTTTTCATAGATCTTAAAATAATTTGTTAACATATTATTTTAGCGGGAAGCCTCCAGGTCGTTCATTGCCGTGATCGCGCCAGCCGCCAGAGCCTTGTCGGATTTCAAAATTGTCATTTTAAATGTTCTTTTTTTTCCCCTCCACGAACCTAAACCATAAAACCAACACTTTTGAGAGAGAAGAAAAGGAACATGAGATGAGAGAAAGATGAACATGATCCAACTCATCACTGCGAAGAAAGCGAGTGCATCCGATCCACCCTAGGGAAAGCAAACCGTGCATTGACTGACCAGCCAAAAGTTGGTCGGTCAATAGAAAAGAATACTTCTTTAGAAAAAGAAAAGTCGAAGATTTTTAATTACTGTGTCATCCATCCATCAATTCAATCAATCAATTCATTCAATGCTATAATACAAGGCGCGGACAGGCTGCTTCCTGGTGAGGCCACGTCGCCCGTCCTTGCCGCGCTAAGCCACGTCGTCCGAAAAAACCAAGCCCGTTCGATCATCTCGTGAAATCAAATCCGGCCGTTCATACATAATTTATATATAAAATGATTTTTTTCGCTAGCTCTCGTTCGGGAGACCAGGTTCGATTCCCGCGGGCGAATCCCGCTGCGCTGCATTTTTCCGGCTCCCGCTACTAGCTTTAGCGCTGCTGCTTCCTCTAATTACCCACAGGCCACAGCTAGCTTTAATTGCCCACTACGAGCTCCCGTTGTACTATTTAAATTTTTTGCCTTTCTAATCTCGTATTTTGTAGGCCGCAAAAAGTTCTCAAAAATTAAACCATGGTTGGAAAAATAACGTCTGTAAAAAAATGGTATTACTCAGAATTTTTTAAAGTCCAGATTTATAAAAAACGATTGCACTTTTTTATTAAGGGCATATTTTTTTTCTCAATTAGAGCTTTTCGGTTTTATTTATTGTAGGTCACAAAAAAATCCTAAAAATTGAAAGTTTTCGAACCATGTTTGCACAAAGAACATTCAAAAATTTTCGAGTCGTCTTTGCACAAAGAACATCCAAGGTTAAAATTTTTCAAAACATAAAAGTTTTCATAATGCAGCCTTATAACTAAGGATTTCATTTTTGTTGGGATATAATAATTTTCTATGGTTTAGGGTTTCGAATGAAATAAAAAAAAAAGAATGAAGGGTTTCGTATATAAACCCTAAACCATATAATACTTTTCAATGACGAAATAAAGACCCTAAACCATTCATTCTAGCTTTTATACTTAGCTTAGAAAATCCTGTAGAATCAGATCATTGTAGAATTGAACCATAATTTTATGCTATGATTTCATGCAAAGATTTAAATATACACAAGAAATATAATAAAATAATTCATAAATAATGGGGATGAAGGATAAAGAAGACTTTGAGAAAATATATTTAGAGTTTAAGGTCAGAGGTCCATGGAATAAAAAATGAAAAACAAGGCTTAAAAATGGAGCCATAACCATAGTTGCATGGTAAGGTCCATCAAAATATCTAGGCGTTAAAAATAAATAGTTTTCACAGAATTGATTGCATCATTCTATCAGCTAAAATTTTGCTCAAAAAATTTTAAATTTTTAGCCTCAGCACTTTAATGGGCTATTTATTTTGAATCTGATCGAAATAAAACGTTAGTTATTTCTTTAGACCAATTCTTTATCGCTGAGACCAATCGGTCGGCGCGTCACGGGCGCGCTTACATTGCTAGTATAATAACAACAGCAACATACTACTATTGCCTAAAAATATAAGACCCTGTTTGGAAGTGGAGTTTTTTAAAACCATGGTTTTGTAAAACTATCGTTTGTGTTTTGCTATGATCATGAAAACCATGGTTTTGAAAACCATAGTTTGCTAGCACAAGTGAGAAAACTTTGGTGTGGAGTGGAGTCTACAAAACTATAAAAAACCATGGTTTTCAAAACAGAGTTTTTGGGGTTGCTTCCAAATACCTCATGGTCTCAAAAACCATGGTTTTTAAGAAACCATGGTTTTGCATAGAAACTATAAAATAACTCCACTTCCAAACAGGGCCTAAGATGTGATGAGTTCCCTGATCTCTCTTTGGGACTTTGGTTGATGCAGCAGGTAGCGTAGCATGCAAATAATGCGAAGCTCCTCTCTCTTTCTTGTCGCTCCTCTATGTTATCGAAGACAGATAAAACATATCAAAACTCTATCCAACTGATAATAAAAAGAAGAGAAATTATTTTTTTTATCTTATAGTTGCGGTGCAATTATGAATATGCCCTCCTATATATAATGTAATTGTGAACATGCCCTTCTATAATGTAATTGTGAACATGTCCTATAGTTGATGGGTTAAATGTATACCTGCCTCCTTTAAATTTTTGTTCAAAGTTTGACAAAATTTCTATGTGAAATACTCGTTTTACTTTTAGCATTGTGATTTTTTCAAGTAAATAACCTTTAGAGGATTTTCTTGGCGAATAATTCGAAGATCAAACTATCGGTACACGACGTACCGGGGTATTCATGCCAAGGCATCAAGAGCAGGACGCATGGCACCTCGGCTGAGCAGGAGGGCGTAGGTCCCACTTGGCAGGTGCACACATGCGGAGAGGAGGCTTCCTGGCGAAGGCTTCCCTAACGTTCAACGTATTTGCGGCATTAAATGCAAGGATTTGGGCGTGCAAGACCGAGAGAGATGATTGCCTACACTGTTGCCTGTCTGACGCACTGTAGCGGTCATTCCATCACTATGCGGTGACAGGGGCAAAGTGGTGCCAGTGTCAGGCGCCTCCCACGTCTCGTCCGACCCGGAGATCGGAGGAAGTTATTTATGAAGAAGGCGTCAGCAGGAGCAAGTAGACGGCGTGCAGCGGCCAAAGCCCAATCTGTGAGCCCCATCCGCCGCATTCTCTCTCTTTCGCTCTCTCTGACCATCCGTCCGTCCCTTCCAGTATAAAAGGGTACGGGGGCGGAGGGAGAGAGGGTTGTATCCTAAGCCATTCACACACACGCCATTGTAAGAGCTCCTGAGCTAGAGCATTCCAGATCTCAGTTAATACCACTCTTGCAGGAGTAGGACTTTTACCCGCGTCGGGGGTCCGAACCTGGGTAAATCCGGCGCCTCCCTGTGATTGTGAGTAGAGGCGAGCTAGTGACGAAAATTCTCCCAGACCGAACTACGATTCTCCCATAAGACACAATATTTGTCTGGTATCAAACATCGACAGAGGCGCGCCAGGTAGGGGGATAGTTGCTAGTTCGCCTCCCGGTTTCTTTGGTTTTCAGGATTCGAGCAGAGATTGTCCGTAGCCTTCCCGGCAGCGAGGCGATGGACAGTTCCCCATCCAGGCGAAGGGAGCAGGAGGTGGCGAACCAAGACCGACCCACTCCCCCTCGGCAGGGTGATAACCCTCAGGGGACGGTGGGAATGAGCCGGGTGAGGTGGCGCTTGCCTTTGGAGTAGGCGACGCCCGCCCAGAACCTCTACGCAGTGCGGGCTTTGCTGGATCACCCTCCCCTCCCGTTAGCGGAGGGTTCACCGGCGACCCCGTGGCTGGGTGACCTCGCCCAGCTCGTGGGTGCGGCTGCGGAGGGTGTCGGGGCCTCGAGCGGTTGGGGGGTGACCGCTTCGCGGACGTACGCCTCTCGCTCGTCCTCCCCCTTCCGTGAAGGCCGTCGGACTAGGAGCGAGAAGGGCAAGAAGAAGGTGGACGCGCCTGCAGCGTTTCTAGCGCCTCCCCCGCCACGAAAGGGCCGGGAAAGTCGCGCGGACCTCAGGACGTGCCTCAAAGACCGTCGCCAGCGAAACGGGGGCGACCTCCACGATACGCTTCGGCGTCGTCGGCAGAGGGAGCAGGCCCGGGCGGCGTGCGAAGTTCAGGAGGGCCACAGGAGCAGTGATCGTGCAGACCCTGTCCGTTGTGAGGACTCCGTCTCTTCTGCCTCCCGACAGTGTTCTAGCCGGGAGGAAGGGGAGAGCGCCCGCCCCGCCTACGGGGTTGGGTGCCGGGCCTTCGCGCGGGACTTGCGTCGGGTGGTGTGGCCCGGCAGGTTTCGTCCGGCCCCCATCGAGAAGTACGACGGTACCACTAACCCTCGAGAGTTCCTGCAGATCTATACTACGATGGTGCAGGCGGCCAGGGGCTCCGAGAAGGTCATGGCCAACTACTTCCCCACGGTCCTGACGGGTGGGGCTAGGTCGTGGTCGATGAACTTGCCCGCTGGCTCTGTGGGCACGTGAAGGGAGCTGTACAAGCTCTTCGTCACCAACTTCCAGGGCTTCTTCGACCAGCCGGGGGTGGAGGACGACCTTCACGCCCTGGAGCAGAAGAAGGGGGAGTCGTTGCGGGACTTCATTCGGCGGTTTAGTCACTGCCGGAACACAATCCCCGGATCTCCGACGAGGCTGTCATCACCGCTTTCAGGCGGGGTGTGCGCGACCGCAAGATGCAGGAGAAGATGGCCACGCGCACCATCACCACTACCTCCGAGCTCTTCCGTCTGGCGCATAAGTGCGCCAGGGCGGCGGAGGCTCGGGACTGCCCGTCCGGTCCGGCGGGCGGCGGAGAGACGGACGTCGGGACTTCCAAGAACCCCGGTGCGAAGGACAAGAAGAAGCGCAAGGCGGACGAAGCTGGGCATGCTTTGGCCGTTGAGCGCGAGCGAAAGGAGGACCGGCCGCGCCATGATGATCGGCGCGACGCCCAACTAGATCAGCAGGGCCACCGGCGTGGCCGGGAGTACCGAAACGGTCGTGACGATCGGCGCGGTGACTGCCGTGCGAAGCAAGGCGGAAGGGGTTACTGCCCCATTCATCGGTCAGACGCTCATGACTTGGCGGATTGCCATGTCGTGAGCAAGCTGGTGGAGCGGCGGGTCCAGGAACGTCGGCCGCCAAAGGACGACAAGGACGAAGATCCCGCCGCGTTGGGTTTCCAGCGGGCGGAGCACGAGGTGGCGTACATCCATGGTCGTTCCGCCACCTATCCCTCCAATGCGAAGTACAAGCAGTTGTTGTGGGACGTGTGCGTCGCCATACCAAACCTGGGGTCGAGGAGGCAACTAAAATGGTTGGAGGATCCGATCACTTTCAGTCAGACCGACCACCCAGAGAACACCGCCGGCCTAGATCACCTCCCAATCGTGGTGTTTCCCACGATCCGGAACGTGAAGCTTGGGTGGGTGTTAGTGGACGGAGGGAGCTCCATAAACCTCCTATCCTCTCATGCGTACCAGGCTTTGCAGATATCGGAGCACGAGCTCCTCCCAACTCAGCCCTTCTACAGAGTCACCCCGGGGGCCCAGTCAATGCCCCTGGGACGCGTCAGCCTGCCCATGACCTTCGGGGACGCGGGCAACTTCCGGACGGAGATGTTCGAGGTAGCCGACTTCGACCTACCCTACAACGCCCTGCTCGGTCGCCCAGCGCTGACCAAGTTCATGGCGGCAACCCACTATGCGTACATGGTGGTGAAAATTCCGAGGCCCGGTGGTCCCATTGTCATCAAGGTGGACAGGCCCGAGGCCCTCCGGTGTGATCGGAGGGCGCTAGACTTGGCGGGTGTAGTCTGCGCGCAGTCATCAGGCGCCCCTGTCCCGAGTGCACCTTCGGCGAAGACCCGTGCCTCTCCCGGTTCGTCTGGGGAGGTTAAGGTGGTCTCCCTGAGCAATGCCGAGCCCGCCAAGACCATCAAGGTGGGCACCAACCTCAGCGCCAAATAGGAAGGCGCGCTCATCATCTTCCTCCAATCTAACGCAAACGTGTTCGCCTGGCAACCGTCCGACATGACTGGGGTCCCTAGGGAGGTGATTGTGCACCGGTTGGCTACACGCTCTGGCGCGCGCCCGATCATCCAAAAGGTCCGGCGGCAGTCGCTAAAGCGGCAGGATGCCATCCGAGAAGAAGTGGACAAGCTGTTGAGCGCGGGCATTATCACGGGGGTCGCTCATCCTGAGTGGCTCGCCAACCCCGTGCTCGTCAAAAAATCCAACGGGCGCTGGAGGATGTGCGTGGACTTCACTGACCTCAACAAGGCGTGCCCGAAGGATCCGTACCCTCTCCCCCGCATCGATCTTATCATCGACGCCACGGCGGGATGTGAATCGGTGTGCTTTCTGGACGCGTACTCTGGTACCACCAGATTAGCATGGCGTTAGAAGACGAAGAGAAGACCGCTTTCGTAACCCCAATGGACGTGTATTGCTACACCCGGATGGCCTTTGGGTTGAAAAATGCTGGTCCGACGTTGACGGGGCCTAAAATCTGCTTACCTTTGAAACCCGTCCTGTGGAACAGCACTAGTCCCTGGATCAGTACACTAGTGCCACACATCACATAGCTGGATCATCACATACAGTATTGAAGAAATATATTACAAGAATAACTTAGTAACCAAGCGTTGGTACCAAATACATCGGTATGTCTTGTAGACAGATGTATTACAACAAGGATGTTATTCAGGCGGAAGCTACGCTATGACTTTAAATGAAGATCCTAGTCTATGTATGTGACCTCCGGACTGCAGGACAGCCTATATCTGGCCAGCATCGAACACTGCATCTCCATCTTCATGGTCTCCATAATCTAAAAGAGTGAGTGGGTGCGAGGGTAAGTGCGCAATCAAACCGCACTTGCAAGTTAACACCGTCCTTAATGCATAATAGTGATAATGGCTATATAGTGGAGGTTTGGTTATTTTATTTGCAGAAATGCCAATTTTAGAATTAACATATATAAAATCCTATACCTAGCCATTTTCGAAAGGACATCTCCAAAAAAATATCGAGGAAAGATTATATCAATGTTTACCAAATCATAACACTTGCCACACAGGCATCACCCTTGCCACAAAGGCACCATACTCATGCCACACAGGCACCTTCGATCATAAACCCAACCACTTCTTACACCCGACAGTTTCAGCACTCTGCCAAACGAATCTAGGGGCGGTTTCGGAACTCCGCCAAACGAATACCAGGGGCAGTTTCGAAACTCTGCCAAACGAATACCAGGGGCAGTTTCGGAACTCTGCCAAACGATATCCCACGTCTCGTCCGACCCGGAGATCGGAGGAAGTCATTTATGAAGAAGGCGTCAGCAGGAGCAAGTGGACGGTGTGCGGCGGCCAGAGCCCAATCTATGGGCCCCATCCGCCGCATTCTCTCTCTTCCTCTCTCTCTCTCTGACCATCTATCCGTCCCTTCCAGTATAAAAGGGTACGGGGGCGGAGGGAGAGAGGGTTGGATCCTAAGCCATTCACACACGCCATTGTAAGAGCTCCTGAGTTAGAGCATTTCAGATCTCAGTTAATACCACTCTCGCAGGAGTTGGACTTTTACCCGCGTCGGGGGTCCGAACCTGGGTAAATCCGGCGCCTCCCTGTGATTGTGAGTAGAGGCGAGCTAGTGACGAAAATTCCCCCAGACCGAACTACGATTCTCCCGTCAAACACCGACAGAACATTTTTACAATATAAAGTCTTTTCTTTGCAGAAACTTCAGGGCAAATGAAATTTGAAAAAGGATATGCTGCTGCATCCAATATTCTACACTGAAATGTTGTCAAATTTCGAGCAAAAAATTTGTCGCAGTGCCAACGATAGAACGAGCATTCCACATAGAAATTTTTGTCGAGCTTTGAGAATAAATTTGAGAAGATGTACAATTAGACCATCAACTATGTTACTATGGGGCATATTTACAATCACGTTGGATCTATTCACAATTACACTTTGACTACAGGGCAAAAATCCAATTTTCTCCGGAAAGAAAACATACATGGACTGATGGACCGATGTCTCTTTGAATCTCGAACTTGAGGACCGTGTTTGTTGCGAATAATTATTGCACAACCTTTTCAGGATGGGTTCTGAATGTCTTCAGGTTCTGCAGCTAAATATGGCTATATGCGTCTTCTCCTGGTGAAGGCGTCACCAGGCACTAGTCTCATTGGTCAGGCAAAGGCAAAGGACGCGTTAGTTCCCTGCACCGGAAAAAAGTTTTCATCCCATCAATCCAGATCCGAGGTCTGTGCAGCTCTCCCTCTCCCTCTCTTTCCTTCGTTCTCATGGCCGAAGCCAAATTCCAATTAATCGGACATGAAGCCAATTTCGTAGAAAACGATGCGTGATAATAAAGTCAAGATAGTCAAAACTCTATGCTAGTTTCACCGGCTCTTCTGTTGAAGTTGAATTCTTCTATAGTAACACTGTTTGTTGCGTTGCGGTTGTTTTTCAGCTTTGCTAATAATCAGACGACTGATACTTACCTACATGCTTCTTGTGGATTTTTTATGTGTTCTATGGAGATGTTTGATTTACGGCTTAAAAATTGACTGGAAGCTAAACAAGTCTCGTAACAAACCAATCCTAATGGAATGAGCTCCCATCCAATTGATGAAAAAAATCACAGATGATGTAAAGTGAATAATCCTATGTACAATGTCACATGTTCGTATAACTTCGTATAATGGGTAGGAGTGGCAGGGGGAGAGATGATTCAGTGTCAGCACAAACGGGACTACAGACTTATGCAGTGACAGGTAAACTTTTTTCCAACTTTAACAAAAGACTAGCTCTGATGATTCATTACACTCCAAGACATGTGTTCTCTCTACCAGTGTTATGTGGTGTCACCAGCTCTGAGCCGTGGGGCTATAACAAACAACTCAAAAATAGTTCCTCAGCTCTGAGCGCATGTAAACAACGACAGCATTTGAAAAACAAGGTAGTATATACGTCGTCGGCAAATCCTAACATGATGTAATCACCATCACAGTCTGCTTTATTTGGCTTGGCACCAAACGTGCTAACCAGCGTGTAAGAAGTGCTAGTGGAAACAATGAGAATGGAAATCATCCGATGCAACCGGTAAAACACATGTTCACGCACTTCATTTTTGAAAGACTCTATTCAGGACGCCTTGTAAGGAGCCACCTACGCCTGCTCCCACGGCTTCAGCTAGATATGCGGCCTGTACAGAGAACCATTCCAGACCGCTGGTTAATACCACCAAGAGGACTATGAAATCTAAAACAGCCTATGCAGTGCAGTTGAGCATACAAAAACCTACCTCCTTAAAAGTCTTCTGAAGGTCAAGAGCATCCTTGATACGTCGACTCACAAATGTCCATGTATCACGAAACTCTGCCAAGCGACAACACAAATGGGAAATAATCAACACAAGTTTATACACAAAATTGTGCAAAAATTTTTTTTGTTAGTTAGGAATGGAAATTTAATCTTTTTCTCAAAAAAAAAAACGTGAAAAGGAAGGCTGGGAGCCCTTGCAACTAACTGTGTTCTTCATCCTGCTTCTATTAACATCTTTCAAGATTAATATCTGAGGAGCTAGAAGGCCCATATTTCTACTAAAAGAAGCAAAGTGTCTTGCTGAGACACCAGGGTGTATAAAAGACCAGATATTTACAGATAATCTTGATATATGAAATTTCAAATTAAGCAGAACGATAAAAAATTAAACCAGCAAGTGTAAAATTTAATAATTCTACACTACCAGTGATACACCCACGGCCCAAAGGCCATGAACAGCATGCGTGGTACTGTAGCGCCGCGAACAGTACCGCACGCTACGGTACCTCGCGTACTGTTCATGTCCTTTGGGCAGTGGGTGTATCAACCAGTTCCATCAAAAGTTTCTTAACAACCAGTTTCAAGCTCAGTTTACTTTACTCTGGTTTCATTAGACATAAATACAGCATCATAAATTACTTCTGTTCCAGTGCTTAATATTAAGCTATTTTCAGCGGTTGTATTGCTAAAGCTGGTCTGGAATTTCATAGAACAAAAACAAGGAACTAATGTTAAGCTTTGGAAAAAAGTGCAGACCTGGAGAATTATCTGTTAACATATACACCTCTGAGGTTGAGTAGATACCACCAAGCACAGTACGTTTCACATACCAATCAATATCTGACCCAGCATCTCCGGCAGCATGCCAAATCTCATCAACAAGGACTGCTCTCTGCTTTAAGCTTGTAGAGATGTTTGCCGGTTGAGACTGTAAAATGAAGTATATAGTTAAAACAATAGGCATAGAAGATCTAATTAAACATAAACTTGAAAAGGAAAAAAGAAAAGGTGAAGCCAATGGACCACCTGGATACTCAGAGCTTGAGGCCACTTTGAAATGTAAGGTCCCTGCATTTCCAGCCTCACCCTGACAAGTTTGGACAGCCTCTCACTCAGTATTAAGTTCTTCAACTTCTCTCCCTCTCCAGCATCAATGCGATCCATGAGTTGCTGAAGGCAGTCATCCATGAAAAACTGCATACACACAACTAAAATATCATCAATCTGAGCACATTGAAGCCACACAAACAATAAAAAATCATCAATATGAGTGCATTGAAACATAGAAACACAATATTTACCTTAGATGCTCCAGAATTGTCTAATATATTTAGTTTATGGTCAATAAGTAATTGTCTAATATATTTAGTTTATGGTCAATAAGTTTCAGATCATTCATATAGATAAACTAAGGCATCTTCTACAATTCCAATCAGGCATCTTTAGTTCAATTCTCTAGTAAATCATGGTATTATGATATCCTGGAATGTCGCAAAAAACATTAGAAACAATGGTAGTCTTATCATTAGTTTCCGTTGTGAAAATGTCATCTGTACAAGACAACAGGCGCTATAAAGAGAGCACTCATAATGAAATCAAGTATTTTCTGTTGAATAAACATAATACTTGGCTAGAGAAGGTTTAATACACAGCTGGAGGCACTAGGCAGAGGCATTAAGCATAAGTCAATGAAGTACCAGCAGAGATGAGCAGACATCCTAGAATAGGATATTTGTGCTAAAGCTTGTCCAACATCGGTTAAGATGGTTCGGACACATTCAATAAAGGCCTCCAAAAACTGGTGCAAAGTGGAATCCATAGATGCAGTGATAATGTAAGGAGAGGTAGGGGCCGATCTAACTTGACGTGGGAAGAGACGATAAGGAAAGACTTGAAAGATTGGAACATACCTAAAGACTTAACCTTAGGGGCACATGAAAATTAGCAATCCACGTGTCTGAACCATGACTTAGCTTTCCACCCTCTTTAGCTCTCTATTTGATATATATATATCAAGTTGGTGACTTCTATTGGGTTCTATTTCTAGCCTACCCCAACTTGTTTGGGACCTAAAGGCTTTGTTGTTGTCTATTCCATGATTAAGCAGGAATATGTCAAGGAATAGGATTGCTAAAGTAGTAAAATGGATGAGGAAAAGTTCACTTCTATTTTTAATTCCAGTTTCTTCTTTAGTGCCCTAAAAATAAGCTGCTGAAAATTTAAAATTATTTCTTCAATTGGCTTTCCCACTTTTGTTCTCCCCGTACTTCATCGCAAGTGTAGCTGTTTCTCTAGTTTGGCATGCCAACCCTTAAATGTAACAACTATATCCAGTTCATGTGTTTCTAGTCTTATAATTTCTAGAAACATCAATGCATACTAAAATCTTAACTATTTGCACTAAGCAAGTAACCATAGCATTCCAGTCTAGATAGAATGAACTATTAACTGTAATGAACATATAGTGAAACATGGTAGTCATGCCTAGGCATATCTGAACATGGACAAGCATGTGTTGTACACCTCGGAATGAATATTTATTAACGCTGATTATTCATCTTCATCTAACCAAAAAAGTTCCACTTTCATCACTGCACCAAAAAATGACTATACACATGTGTGGGCAACATTTGCATAATGTTTTAATCTTTTAGGTAAGCAGAGTTGCAGCTAAGTCAGAGAAAAAAAAAATCAGTTATGTCTGCCAAAATGCAACATTGAATAAAAAAATCAACCAAGAAAGTCAAGATGAACATTTTCCCAGGATCATTCCTTAATGCCAACAACCAGTTTGCTGGAACTATAGATGTCATGCTGGCAGGGAAACACATATTTCAGATATAATCAAAACTAATAGTGACTTGAGAAGCATCAATTCAAAAAAAATATAGGATACCATGGTGGGTACTGCAACAGTGGAGTCACTGATCACATAGTGCCCACCTATATGTATGATCCTCCTTAACAGATCACGCAGCAGTTAGCCTATAAGTTATCCTTATGGGCCAGTTTGGATTAAGAGAGTGATGCTATAGGAATCTTTCGAATTTGTTTCAAATTTGAACTAAATTCTAATGATTGGGATCCAAATTCCCCTTTTCCACGCAAGCCCTACGAGTTTTGAGTTATATTGGACTATTTTGAGATCTTGGTGGAAGATGCTGTACAAACGTAGTTAACTGGGTACAATTCCTCGCCAACTTTTCTAAACAAACATCTGCACTAATTAAGTAAGTTGGAAAGATAAAGAGGAATATTAATACAGCTAAAAAAACACATGGATTGGTCACGTAATTTATAAAGCTTTGGGAAGACAGAAAAGCCGACTACTCAATTACTCATGCATTTATAATTTATTGCTCAGCAGATATTGTCCTATCTCATGAGGTTCATATCCTCCAATGGAACTGCCCTCGCATGAGATCCACTGAAAATCTGCTGATCAATGTTTATGTGAAATAAGGTTAAGTTGTGACAAAATTAAGAGTTATGACACACAATAGAGTAGAATTCTTGTAAAAAAAATCCATCGTCTGTGCAACTGGTGCTGATACTTTGTTTGCAATTCCATAAACATTTTAACACAAATCTTTCACAACTAGAATGGTCATTGTTTACAACCAAGTTAATATCAAAGTAATATAAATGTCTCCATCTGGACTAGATTGCAGAAATACATGTAATTTTGGTACACTATCCATTTTGTAAGTAGAACGCAATTCCATCTCTTTGGCCTTAGTTAATGGTATGCCCTGTTTACTAAATTTAAAACAACAGCAATGCTGCAGTATTCCTAATTCTGAACTAATCTCTCTATGCAGAGATAGTCCTAACAGTACAATTGTTCAATATTTACATGCCACATCATTCTTCCGCAGTAAATCTCAGTATTGTTCGCCTGCAATATTACTTCCTAGTGATAATATGAATGTAAAAGGTATGAATGTAAAATGTATAAGTCATCAAACACATCACGAACTTGAGAAACCTACATTGAGATGAGCATTCATCATGTAAAGTGCACCCAACGTGTCCAATGCACTAGCACCCCAAAAGATTCTTTCCTTGAGAAGAACATTGTGACCAACTGATGGAGATAACAATCCTACAACACAAAATGTACAGTCGATAACAATGGTACCTCAACGAGCGCAGCCTCCTTCCTTGGGAAGGCACCGACGATGGCCGGCGACACGCCAACGTCCCTGGCCCCCGCGATCATGGCCGACTCGCTCCAACCCATCCTCGGCTGCAGCAAAACACAAGCCGAAGGAAACCTCAGACGACAAAACAAGAAGCCCCAAAATGGGAGCGGATTTGGAGGGGTTCGAATCGCTACCACGTGGAGCAGAGACGCGCGGAGGACCTTCTCCTGCTCCTCCTCGTAGCCCGCGCCGCCCTGGCGGCGAGCCCCTGATGCAGCTCCCGGCGATGACTGGTGGGTCCCGGAAGCGCCGGCGCCAGCGGAGGAGGAGGAGGAGGCCCCCTCCGACTTGGGCGGCTCGACCGCGGGCTCCAGAGGCGGAGGCGGAGGCGGAGGCGCGTCGGTGGAGAAGCGGCGGAGAGAGGCCGGGGAGGAAGGCGACGGGGAGGCGCAGGGGAGGAAGCGGCGAGCGGCAGCGGCGCGGGAGAGGAGGCGGCGCGCGGCGAGGGAGGAGGCCATCAGAGCGGGCGACGTGCTCGACGGAGCAGCGTGGCGGCGTCCCACCGTGTGCGGAGGTAATGGTCGCCGTGTGCGATCGCTCACCGCACGTTGGCTCCGAAAGGACTGGACGGCCGCGATTGGGCCGAGCCCTTGGGCGGTTCATCGGTCTGGCTCCATGCCGCCGCTCGTGCGCCACGTATAGCACGCACCGTCCCACACGTGTCTTGCTTCCCACACCCGCCACCATGTAACAAAAGAACGTGTCAATATTTATCTCGACATTATTCTATTATGAATTTACGCCGTTTTCGTTATAGCTGATATGATTATGAGTTCACGAGTTCTTTTGATATGGCATGCTCTTGTTTCTATTTTTTATTTCGAATTTATATTACTTTATTTTACAATAAAATCAATTTCATCAATAAACATGATATCTAAATAACAGGTTTTATAGTTCTGAGATTCAATGGACCCCTTTTAATAGTCTGAGAGGGGGGGTAGAGTGTACTTGTTGTAATTAGATAAATGGTAAATCACCAGGTTAAGGTACTAGCATTTGCCCTAGTTTTCTTAGACGAGCGGATTAAATGACCAATTTTGTGGTTTAAGGGTTAAATGGAGTCTCTAGTTCTTTTTTTCTCAAATATCTCAAGTTTTTTCCTTATGGAAACAAAATAAAATACAGCATAGATTAGCAGCCAAAAGTAGGGCACACCAAATCGTTCCCGTAGCTCAGGAAGCGTCCACGGAGCAATATATTTATGAATTCTTCGGAATTTGATCTCATGATACCTTTGTTGCTGCTTGCTTCTCAGCAATTACAACAGGGTAAATTCATGTTCAACTGCCATTTTCAATATCACCAACAATGAAAGGAAAAAACCAACCCATAGCTCCCTCGTACAGTGCAGGGATCTAACCGAGATAAAAAAAAAAAAAAACTGCAACATATCACGCAGAGATCTACCCCGAACTTATTTCCATAAGCACCCATTCGTTGACAATGGGTAAAAACGTAATAAACAAATGTACAGTTAATTAACAAATGAACATAGATAAAAAAAAACTGCAACGAATATGAAAGATTTGGTAGGATCACGAACCAGTTTCTGACCGAATTTATTTCCATAAGAATCCATTAGTTGACAATGGGTAAAAACGTAACAAACAAATGTACAGTTAATTAACAAATGTGCATCAACATCTACTGTGCCAAAACGGCCAAAAATCCTTCCCCTGAGATCCTCAATAATTCTACGATAACAAAAGAACAGAAAATGTCTAGGAGAAGAAAACTGAATATGAAATCAATCACTCTTAATTTGCTCATGAGCTACTTGTTCAAGTTTGTATCTGCCTTGATTGGAGAACAAATGAGCAAGCATCGCTCACCAGGCTGTCAATGCTGTCCTCCCATTTCTCATATGCTTTGAAGCCTATGAAAATCAGAGGAATACCTATTGTTGCCATGGAAATTTCTCATGTCATCAGTAATGTGCTCATGCTGCATGCCATATCGGATTTAAAACGGGTAGTGTTATGTGTTTCATTACCTATTTTAAATGCAGCTTGTGAAGACATGGAACTAAGAATGCTGACAACCAATAGGAAGCATACAACCTGAAGAAAACAAAGGGATTAAAGTTGGATACGACCACAAAACGTACACCAAGGCAGCACAACACATAGTACTGTGAAGTCCGTAGCCAAAAAAGAAAGAAAGAAAGGTATCATGCCTTGAAAAACAGTGGCCAATCCTTCCCTCTGCAGAGTGATTTTAGCACACCGACTAAAGAGTTCCATGATGCGCTGACGGAATGAGCGATATGATGTGCATCCACCTGTGAGATGTGAAAGTTTGTGGGCTCAAGTTTCTCAACCTTGTGGCCAAACCTGCAAAAGAATTATTTTAGCAAACACTTGAAGGAATGCTAAGATTGAGAAAAAGATCAAATGGTGTTTTAACCATTTGCTAGCACATAAAAACAAGTTTACAAAGCACCATACACGTTTGCAGGCAGCATGCCATGAATAAATAAGAACAGTGCAGTGAGCGAGAAAAGTTTTGCCATTGCTGTGATGAAAGTGTAACCACATGTAAATAAGTGGTAGTAGATAACAGCCAATAGCAGTAGCACTGTCATTGTTTGCTTCTTATCTTCCCAAAGAACTGTTTTTGCAACTGCAGATCAAGAGAATATTATATTAACATCAAGATGGGTCTTATAGTAAGTACATGGGTACTTCTGCATTAAAAATACTGAGAGTGGGGCATTTGTGTGTGTGTGTGTGCACGTGTGCGGAGAGAGAGAGAGAGAGAGAGAGAGAGAGAGAGAGAGAGAGAGAGAGAGAGAGAGAGACATACGATGTCCATTCCCAAGTAAAATTGAAGCTTTTGATATACTCCTTTGATTTTGAGCTTGTAGATGGGGATACGACTCTATTGTTCTCTTCAGTCCATCCTGAATTTATTTTGGAAAGATCAATTGCTTATAGTAAAAATCTTCAGAAGTAGACAATGAACTAAAACACTTGTTTCTGGCAGTGATACATCCAACCCATCAACAGACACAAGTCAGGTCCAGAAAGAATAGGAGTAACAGTACACAGGAGCACACCTTGAGTGACACAATAGGTTCATAACCAAGCTGATCTTTTGCTCTTGAGCAGCTGAATGTCCTGTTGCATGAGAGGAGCCTAATTCTTGAAGGTGTCAGCTGAGGAACCCTCATTCCATAGTGACAGAATGTCTTATAAGTCCATTCTACCACATGAGCCACTGGCATCACAACAGAGACAGGTATTTTTATTGAAGGCCTGCAACAAAGTTCTAGTGCATTAGGATTGGGATGCTGGTTACTGACCCACTCAAATAGGTAGAAAGGTATCATAAATGATCACAATAAAGTCCAGTAGGTAAAAACATCAGAGATGTGTACTAGCCAATTCAACTTCAGTAGCATGTGCACTCAGGAAACCAGCTCTACTAGTTTATCTAGCACTGAGAACAAACCTTATGATTCCTATCACAATCACAGAACAGATTAATCTATGATTGTTACGCCTCGTGACAGTGTACAACCGCCGGTGTGCTCGGTGTGGTCAGGTCGAGCCTGTTAGCTGCGGCTAAGGCTTGGGTTATTGGTTGAGTCATTATCTTTGGTCTTCATATATATCTTTATCCCCTGGAGTCTGTAGCTACTTCATTGGTCATTGAATAAAAGGAATTGGGGTGGGAGTAAAGGGCACTCTATATCTTTTCTTCATTGGTCATCGAATAAAAAGAATTGGGGAGGGAGAAAAGGGCAGACTCCAACAAAAATAGACTCTAGGGGATAAAGATGAAGACCAAAGATAATGACACCATCCAACTAATCCAAGCCTTAGAGCTAACAGGCTCGGCCTGACCACGCCAAGCACACTAGCGGTAGTACACCCTGTCACGGGCGTAACAATGGCATCAAAAGAAAACATTATATAGAAATTAGGGAACTTGAGATGAAGCAATGAAAACTATTTAGGCATGCTCCAGAGTAAGCAATTAGTTAAGCTTGACATTCATACACTAATCATCTATAAATCTGCATGAGAAATTTAGTAAACATGAGCGAGTGCACCATTTTGTCAATTTAAAAAATCATATTAAAATGTGAACAGTGAAACTAATGACTGAAATATACAGATAAAATTCTATATGTCTGCTAGGACAACAGGAATTCTCAACAATGTCACACAAAGTAAATGTAATCAAGTGGAGGAAAAACTACATTGAAAACCGATTACCTTTCATATCCAAGACCTTCTAGAATAAGTGACATGAACTCCCAGAATTTTATAGGCTCCATATTTGTTATGAAGTAGGTCTGGGAAAAGAACATAAAATCATTTCGTGAAATCTTAAAAGTAAGATGTTGATTAAGAGCATTACCTTTCCAGCAGCTCTCTTTGCACCATCTTCAGACGACAAAGTTTTCTCTGCACAAATGTGGCCATGTGCCACATTTTCAACATATGTGAAATCATAGTAGTTATTCCCATCACCAATAATGTACTGCAAATGAAAATATAAGCAAATAGTATCTTGTTAGAAATTGTTCCAGAAAATAAAACAAAAGACAGTAGTTCAGTGTGAAGATCTCTGGAACAAAGAATGAAAGAATGGGTAAGATAATAAGACAGTTTAGTAAGACTAAAGCATTTATTTTGTCTAATATGGTCCTCATAAGTTACAAACTACCAAAATGAAGTTCAAAATTTGTCATATGGTGGTCACTTCATCAATACAAACAAGTGAAAGCCAGTTTTATGAGCTATGAGCCTAAATACTGAAGTGTACAGACATGTAGATACTCTTACTTTGGACTTTCCAGCCCTTGCAGCAGCCACTAGAGAAGGAACGAGCAGCTTATCACCAGGGCCAAAAATGCTACTTGGGCGTATACAACAAGTAAGAAGCCCATTCCTGCCGTTAGCCCTAATCACCAATTTTTCTGCATCTGCCTTTGTTTCTGAATACGAATCATTAAACTGGAGTAAGAAAACATCTTGTCAGGAAAGCTTTAAATAAACATGAAACAATGAAAAATGAAAAGAATGTAGTCCACACGAAAACCAACCTTATCTGGGTAAGGTATTGATTCATCCGCATTGAAAATACCATGAATTCCATCAAAAACTACACTTGGTGAACTTGTGTATACAAGTCTTTTTACGTTGCAACGGACACAAGCATCAATGACATTCTTTGTTCCTGTTAGTGTGTTATACAAGCCATTAAATAAACAAACTTTACCTTATCATGTACGAGAATAAAAAAAACCAAAGGAGTCTAATCGGCAGCATTAATAGTGTTATACTAGAATAAAAGGCAGTCAACCTGTTGTCATCATGCGCAAAATTGTGAGTGCAATGAGTAATTAGGAACATAACAGCTTATCATACACATTATCATTACTAACCCTCAACATTAACTGAATAATGAAGCTGGAAGTTGTTGATGGATGAGTCTGGAGCAGCCATATGGAAAACGACTTCGGCCCCATCAAAAGCTGCATGCAAATAACAAATGCCATGGATGTAAGAACAAAGGCAGTACACATCAATCAACTAAACCGAGTAGCTCCAAAGGAGACAGATTTCAGGTAAATTTTTTAGTTTTAAGGATTTGAAGAAACTTAACAGAGTAGAGAGCAGATTAGATAACTGCAAGCAACAAACAGGCCTCCGAAAGTAAAACAATATATGAGCGTTAATATATCAAGATTAGGATTCTTGGCCTCGTGCCACAATTTTTTGCCTCCAAACCATGGATGCCGTATGGCCAATGAGCTCAAGAATTCAAGATTGGATCAACTATGATGCTGTTTATCACTACTTATCAGCCTACGGACCTATAGAACGTCCATGTGGATCACATTCTCCAGATCCTACCTAGTTCTGGTTCGACCCCATAGGCTTACACATACAATCCAATCTCTGAATTATGGATCCCACATCTACACGAATTGGACGCGACAATGGCCCCCAGACAACCGTCCACGGAGTAAATGGGAGGGATCACACACCTCTGGCGACCTGGGCCTTGTCGCGGAGGTCGGCGGAGGCGTAGGCGGCTCGGCCCTCGCGGAGAGCGGCGCCGAGGATCCCCTCCTCCTCGTCGCGGTCGAGCGCGATGGCGGGGGCCAGGTCGGCCACGCGCACCCGCCACTCTCGGGAGCGGAGCAGGAGCACCACGAGGTGCCTCGCCGCGAAGCCCCGGCCGCCGGTTACCACGCACCACCTCCCGCCGCCTCCCGCCGCCGCCTCCATTTCTCGCGCCGCCGCCGCCGCCGCCGTCCGTTTCTTCGGGTTGGTGACGCAGGCCACTCGGCTCCGCAGTGTGTGTGTCTGAAATCTGAGCGGTTGCTCGTGGTCCGTGGGCTAGGCGGCCAGGTAGCCACCGGCGTTGGACCTAGCGCGCGCCTGGCATGCGGCCCACTAGCTGGATCCGCTAAAATCCTGAGCATGAACGGAAGAACATATAAAATAGTTTGTGTGAATGACAGACTATCGATCGGAGGGAAAAAAAGATTTTAAAATGTAGTGTAAAATACAAGAAATGGATAGAATGTGCAGTGTATTTAAAGCTGTTGAAGGAGAAGAGGAATCAATATATTATGTGTCCTAAGGAAAACAATAAAGAATCATCCTCTCTTACATCCTGTTTTTTCAATTTATTGCATTTTTTTGTCGTCTACGAATTTCGCTTGTATAAACAACCCTTGACTACACCTGATAGCATGGTTGTTTAACACGTTATCAATGCGAGTTGCTACAAACCAGATGAAACGTAGCGATGAACGGAAGGGGATTGTGGGTTGACTACCGTCTGCCTCACCGTCTGCATTGATCCATCGTCGAGCCGACAAGTCCTACGGTCTAGCCGAATTGCTCTATACGACAGGCTTTGAATCCCTAGCACGAAGCTCGAACAATCTATGCACAAGAAAAGTAATAGATCAGTATCTTACCATTGATCTATCCCCTAATTTAAGAATATAATTGAATCGGTTAAACTGAATATCGTGAATTGAATCCTATGCATTGCAATTTGAATCCTATGCACTGCAATTTGGGATTAACATCTATACGGTAACACCGATTGTCGTATATACTTGAAATTTTCATGTTGGTTGTGTCTGGTGTTTCCCGTGCATGGAACTAACGAGGCTCTTTTTTGTTGCGGTTTGGCTTGGATCAGTTTAGTCGAGCTAAAAGTTAACATCTTTAAAAGGATGTACAAATGATTTAAAACATTTAAAACATTTTCAAAACCTTTAAATAATCTTACAAATATTTAAAACATATTACAAAATATCATAGAATAAAAAATAAATTTTGACTCGACCAAGCAAAAACAAACCAAACCGTAAATCGTACAAATCGTTCATGAATTGTGACTGAGCACGCGCTGGCCATGGCAGTTGGCCGCAGGGCGGCCATGCGCTCGTCTGCTGTACGAAGCTGTGCATCGCGGGCATGCATGAACCTGTCCCGCATGTAAGAAGCCAGCTCGGGCAAGTCCTCATATGCGGTCAACCCTTCAATTCTAACGAGTAACGATCTTTCCAACATCGGAGGATGTGGTCAACTGCTTACTACTACTTCCCCTAATCTTTAGGCCTTGTTCTTTTCAGCGTATCGTACCGTTGCGTATTACTGTAGCAAATTTTGTTATTTTTATATAGCCCATATGTTGTCATAATTTGCAACGATTTTTTCGTGACTTATAGTAGTCGTTCCAAAGATTATAAAACTATTTTTTAATTATTTTTTTATAATCTTTAGACCTCATTTTGAGGGCTCTCAAATTTGCTACAGTAATACGCAAACGCAACGATACGCTGAAAAGAACAAGGCCTTAAAACACGATGTTTTGTACATTGGACATAGATATGATCATCAAAATACAACTATGATAAGTAATTACCAATGCAGTTTATTTATGAAATTTGCCAAAAAAGAAAAAGAGGTATTGTCTAGGTGTTTACGATAAATCTATATGTATGATTTCCATGTATCATATCCAAATAGTTTAAAATATATTCATGGATAACGTTTTAAACTTAATTTAGGACTTGTCTGAAACGTCATGCCTTTTAAACTAGAGCGAGTAGTATAGTTTAAGTTTATAGGTAGTTTGAGGCCTTGAGCTAAGGTTTCGTAGTTATGTTCTTCAATGGCAGCCATACAGCCTGCAGTGGCTGACCCAGGATTTTGATAGGACCCGGACCAACTACCGGCAATTCTAATTAGTAGGCCAAACTAGAAATTATGTTTGTACTAATGCAAAATGAAAAGTTGTTCAATCACACAGCTCAATTTATCTAATCGAAAAGTAACAAAGAAATTAAAATAAAGATTGCTAATCTAAAATGATATAGTACCTTTCTAAGAAAGGTTCACTTCTTCCAAGCCCATATCTTCATCAATAGTAGCTGTAGATCTCAAACCTAGAAATTAAAATAAAAAATCAATATTAATGATATGAAATTGACAAATAAACAAGTTAATAGTAAAAAAATTTTAAAACAGGCATTTTTAAATACCACTAGAAAGATATGTTAATAGTAGCTGGGGCGGGCTGCTGGGCGGCGGCGCCGGACGCCGGTGGCCCGTGGGCGCCGCCGCGCCGGCCACGGAGGGAGGCGCTACGCCTGTGGGGCTGCGGGACCGTGGCCCGCGGGAGGGAGGAGCCGAGGAGGAGGCCGGGGCAAGGCGCCGGCGGCCGGGGTGGGGCGGTCGGAGGCCTGGAGCAGCGATGGGGGGCGTCGCGGGAAGGAGGAGCCGAGGAGGAGGGGTGGGGGAGTCGGGGCGGCGGCCGGAGGTTGGGGACTAGGGGGCGTCGGGGTGGGCGAGCAGCTAGGGCTAGGTAGGACTGCATGCCGGACTAGGCATCGGGCACCTGGGCCGGCTGTGGCCAGTGGCCTTTGGACCTGAGGGGGTTCTTGCTATGGGCCACGCCCCAGGCCTCGGCCCAGGTAGCCCTAGGCCTGGGTCGGCTCCTGCATACAGCTGTAGAATCTAATGTACAATACCTATGCTACAAATCCAACAAAAGCAACAGTGATGGTGCATTTGTTAGATTTGTGAGACCGAGGTTAGTAGTGCTCGTCCTTCTAGAGAAAGTGGGCAACTCTAGTGCCAATGACGATGGAGATGTTATTTGGGTCATCGTATCTACAATTTTTTTAAGGCAACAACATTAGGTTATTTATACCTCAGAGGTTCTCACCACGACTCCATCAATGTTAAGTGCGTCGTTGTTATGGTGCTGACAACCTTGATTCGGCATATATTTAAGGGTTAAAAGCATGCATGCCACTGGAGAGTCTCTATTGGGCAAAAATGCCACTGCTGACATTAAAATATCGGAGATGCCATTATAAACTTCAGATTTGTGCATACATGCCATTTTCGGAGCTAGAAGGGAATTTCAGATGAAATACAAAGGTATATACGGTTCGAAATACAGTCTAACATGTGGGGCCCACATGTCAGCCTCCCCCCACTTCATCTTCTTCCTCATCCCAACTCTCTCCCTCTCTCTCTCCTCTCTCTCTACCCGATCTGCGTCCACACCACCCGCCGGCTTAGGGGAGTCCGGCAAGGGGGAGGCGGCGGACGAGGTCGGCGGTGGCTCGGCGAACTCTCCGGTGGTGGCTGCGCGGCGCGGGATGGCCCGAGGCAACGGCGCGATGGCGGTCCTCGCCGGCGGCCGCGCTAGCGGCGCTAAGGACTAGGGGAAGGGGCGGCGTAGCTGCGCGCGGCCACGGGAAAGATGATGGTAGCGGCGGCTTGGGCTACAGAGGGGAGGTCGCCGCCGCCGTGGATGAAGGGGAGGCCGCCGCCGCGGCTATGGGCAGTGGGGGAAGCGGAGCTCGCCGCCGCCATGGGGGGTGCTAGGCCGTCGCGGCCGCCATGGACAGTAGGGGGAGGGGGGCTCCATCGCCACCGCCATGGGCGAAGGGGAGGCGTCGCCGTCGCCATGCGCGCGTGGGGGAGAGGCAGGGGCGCACCTCGCCGCCCGCCACCGCCCTCCTGCCGCGTTGCCCCTCGCCCGAGCCGCCCGTCGCCGGAGCTCCATCGCCGGCGGGGTCGCGTATCGATCAGAGAGAGGAGAGAGAGGGAGAGAGTTTGGATGAGGAAGAAGATGAGGTGGGGGAGGCTGACATGTGGGCCCCACATGTCAGACCGTATTTCGAACCGTATATACCTTTGTATTTCATCTGAAATTCCCTTCCAGCTCTGAAAATGGCATGTATGCACAAATCTGAAGTTTATAATGGCATCTCCGATATTTTAATGTCTGCAGTGGCATTTCTGCCCAATAGAGACTCTCCGGTGGCATGTATGCTTTTAACCCTATATTTAAACCATTCAAGCATGATGACAATTGATATACATATCTTGAAGCCGCATGAATCCAGTTTTAATGACGTTTATGTGAATTAAGGATGGCACTTACAATGGGGTTTCTAACGGTGTTTCTTCGTATGCCACATAGGATGGAAAGCTGATTTGGAGCATAATTAATAAGGAGAGAGGAGATGGTTTCCTCCTTAAGAAACCATTTCTACGCTCATCCCAAAGCTCTAAAATTAATGCGCAGAGAGAAGGTGACTTTGGAGAAAGGAAAAAGTATTAATGATGAAAACATTGTTAAAATACAATGCAATGGAGTCACCGTTTCTTCTTAGTGTATAGGTGACATGACACCTATAGAAATGATGTTTAAAAACCTTGAATTGGAACTACCCATGGCCATAAAATTATAGCTCTTAATGGCACGCATTTAAATGGTGTGCAATTAGAGGCAATGGTTGTCAGTACTTGCTGTTTAAATACCCCTTTGATAGAAGGGGGAGGTGGAGAGTAGAGCATCATTCATTTGTGCACTTTTTTCACATATCATCAGAGAACCTGGTTTCCAATCATCAACAAAATGAGTTCATTGGAGTAGGGCATGTCTTGATGGATCTCGTAAGCTTGGAAACAGGCTTTAACTCGGCTCATGTGGGGCTCAAGTTAATCTCAAATCGGGCCTAGCAGGCTTGAGCTCAAGAAGATAGCCTGGGCAATTGGTCAACTTCTTGCTAACCGTCATGGTTGTGCTTTAGAGCCGTCCCTAAATCTTCGGAAGAGCATGTCTCTCTTATGTAGAAATACAAGTAAATTAATTATGTCCAAAAGTCAATTAAGCGCTTCATTGCAAGAAATGACTGCTATCCGATGTAGATAAAGTCTCCTTGATTGCCCATGGACAAATGTTTGGGTGAGAAGTTTGTAGTACAATAATAATACTAGAAAACAATTTATTTCACATCTTAAAACTTTTGAACTATAAAAACCAGGTATACAGCCTCCGGAAACCTCAAAACCAGCATGGATAACTCCTTAAGATGGTTTTGGTGGATGATTTTTACCACATGACAGGTGAACCGCCAATCTTGTCACAAAACCCAAGTTTTTGAAAATAAACATTAAACAGACACCCACTGTCATCCTCTTCACTCTTCTCTAACTTGCCTGAGTTGCCTCTCCCCCTCTTTTCTCCTTCCCCTCTCTCTCTCTCTCTCTCTCTCTCTCTCTCTCTCTCTCTCCTTGCTCCTCTCTGATCCACCGGCCAGTCGCCGCCGCCCAGCCATCGCTCTCCACCAACCTGCCCCCATACACTTATCTCTACCGTTTCTATCCTTCCTCTCACTCCCTTGTCAGCTTGCTTCTTCCAAGTTCCAACCGGGTAGCTCTGCTACAATCTACGTCCTTGTTATTGATCTGCCTTACTTCTTCGCCCTCTGAAATTTTTCCTTTCTCAAGTTATGGAAATTGTTAGGTTTTGTAAATCAACGAATTAAAGCAGCTCATGACGATCTTTTAAAAGGCGAATTGAACAGAGAAATATTATTGTGTTTATATGTCATATATTCATGTGTGTGTGGTGTTGGTTGTGGAGTAGCTCATGTCCATGGGGAAGAAACATGTAGCTATATAAGCTAATGGTAGATGCAGCTAGCGAGTAGCGATGGCGAAAGATCGGCTACGCGACAGTGCATTGTGTTCACGCACTCTGGCGCCGCCACCATGGGTCTGCTGCCGATCGAAATAATATAAAAATATGTTCCTAAAGATTAACATTGGCATGACCACGGTCATTAATCATATTTCTGATGAAGAGCCATTTCTCACATTATTTTTTATTTACCATTCTAACACAGAGTTCTTCAATTTTTATGCAACAAGACCATAATACATACACGAGCATATAATAAGTGGCGGTCATTACAAGACAAACAAATTACTATACAGATAGTATAACAAAATGACTGCTAGATCAAACACCAATTCACAGAGTAAGCAAAACAATCCAACCAGGTTAGAGAATGAAGTAGCATAACCAAATTAAAAATAGCATATACCACTACCATTTCCACTTGCAGTCACAAGAATTTCTTTTGATCAACTGCATCACAAGATCAAAGATGGTCGACATGCTTTTTAGTGGTCAACTCAGAAGGAGCAACCTACCAATATGATTTTGAGATAATTTTTTTTTCTTTTGCAAGCGAGATATGGTGCTTTGGTTGGAGCTTGCACCTTTTTGCTATCAAGATAAATTTATATCTTTTAGGCCATTGTAGACATTTGCGGCTATCTTTGCACCATCCTAAAATTAAGTTACAAAACATGTGTGAGCATATTATTCTAATTAAAAAGTAAACATGCAATGAAAGAATAACGCAAAAGATTTGAAGAACCTTGAGTGACACAGTAGGTTTGTAACCAAGTTCTTCGAATGCTCTTTTGCAACTAAATGTTCTGTTTAAGGTTATATACTTAATCCTTGCAGGTGTTAACATTTGAGGTGGATGTAATACGTAGAGGTAGGATAATGTTTTGTAGCTCCACTCGACCATGTAACTTATTGGCATGAGAATTATCAAAGGAATCCTTATTGTGAATCGGCTGCAACAAAATGCTACAAATTAGTTACAAAATGTAAGAAATAAATTATATTCCATAAAATCATACGATTATAATTCCATCATGGAACTACACCACTATAAGTTTGTTTGCTCATCACAATTAGAACTCCAAGCTATAAAAAAAATGTCATAAGGAGCCAAGGAATGAAACCACATATCCTTCAGCATGCAAGCCACCAAACTGTGTGTGTGTAGGAAAACGGAATGGGACTCCATGGAGTCAGTGCTCCATTCCTTGTTGCTGTTGGATTTCATCAAGATTCGTGCACACAGAGTAATTACATACACGACAACACTATCATTTGCCATACAAAGGTATGAATGCAATAACTACATCATTAATTGTTTACAAAGAAGGTACGGAGCACAGGCTCCATAGAGTCCCAAGTATTTTTCCTATATATATATGTGTGCGCGCGCGCTTCTAAATGCATGTATCAATAAAAATGGATAACTATATATATATAGTATTACTACTTGGAGCTAATTCTTAAATAGCTATTCAGCATCCCTGGTTCGGTTTCCAAATTAACTAACCAGGTTTGGATGCGGTTCAGACACATGCAAAATATCATTAAAAAAATTCATGATTTTTTCAACCACGAGCAAGGGTCATTTGGTTCAGGCAATTGATTGAGGGCAACAAATTGATTGCATGATTCTGGGATCATATATAATCACCTATTTTCTCTCCCTATTTCAGATCCAATCTGTCCCATTCCCAATCCATTACCCCATTCAAAACTTGAAACCGAGGTTCATGGATGACCTCACCGACGTACCCTAGATCTACGACATAGGCTTGGTGTCCCCAAAGTCGTCACCCCATATCTATAGATGCGACTGCCCTTGACTTTGTGCCCCTCGCTGTCCATGGGAACCGCACCGCTTACATCCGCCTCCCTATCTTCTCCTAGCATCAACCGAGCCGCGTCCATTGACATCCCTGCGTCGACTAATCTGTTACCCCGTTGCTAACGTCCTCCAGTCTGCACATGTCACCATCCGCCATGTCGGTCCTTCCTCTTCTTCGCCGTGGCACCGGACATAGGTCCTCCACTCATCATTGTAATGCAATGTGATGGATGATAATGTGTTGTAATTGATCGTAAGGAGTTGTAATTGTCAGTAATGATATTTTTCTTATTTTTTACTGGATGTTATTGGTCAGTAATAAGTTATAATTTTAAGTAACAACAATTTTTTATTGAAAATATTTTTTCCCACGTTTTACTTGAAATTACTGACATATAATAACAAGTATATTCACATTTATCTGAGTCATAACAGACATTAATGAGGGGTGAAACCATTTTATCTTCAAATAAAAAATATTGCAAAAAAATGAGAAATATGTTTGAAATAGACGTGTTTACTGCATTCACGTTTTGAGGAGGCATAGCGGATTCATATGTATGTACGTACGTATACGTACGTATGTGCAAAAAGTAGAATTTATCTAGATACACACACACACACCAGGTATCAAGAAATTTCAGTACAATGTAATTTTATTTTATAAATAATACATAAATCAATTAATTATAAATAATATTCTAACATCCTTAAAATTGAAAAATTGAAAACCATGTATACGTATTGCAAACTGTGGGTCAAGAATTGTTGTTTCTAATCAAAATATCTTGAAAAATACAGCTGAACATAGCAAATAAGAAATGCATAATAGATTTTTATCTATGAAATGCATGCAAAGGATCACCTTTCCAATCCATATTCTTCCAAAATCATATTTAGAAAGTCCCACATATTCATTGGTTCCATATTAGTTATAAAATAGGCCTACAAAAAATAAATATGCCATGAGACAAAGTAGGAATAACATTTATACGATTGAAGAGTAAAGACATACTTTTCCTCCACATTTGTTTCCACCTTCTTTCGTTGAAAGAGTTTTCTCGGCACATATGTGACCATGTACCACATTTTCAATATATACAAAATCATCGCAGTTCTTTCCATCACCAATAATGAACTGCAATAATATAGTAAACTTTAAGCTATATTTGATGTATGTAAAACATAATTGCGCATTAAAAATGTATTGTGTTTGGATAGGGATTAATTTGGTTATTTTATTTCAGACACAGGCCAATAAAAATATTTTTCCCTTGCGCAAGCAGTAGGTCGATATATTAAACATCAATATCAGGAATGTCTGACCCTATCTAGGCTTTGTGCTAAGGCAGGTTTCAATTAAGAAAGGAAGATTTGCAAGGAAGATTTGCTTTCATAATAGACTAATAATGTACGTAGACATGCATAATACATAATATATAACATGTACTTTTAGTACAACAAAATTGCGAGTCCACTATATTTGTCTATAGACTACTAATGTACGTAGACATGCATAATACATAATATATAACATATACTTTTAGTACAACAAAATTGCGAGTACACTATATTTGTCTTACAACAATGCTACATATATATAAATCGTTTGTTACCACTTATATGTCCCTCACCAGAGGGGAAACTTCCTTCATTTGCAAAAAAAATATTGTGAAACATTTTGATAAATAAATTATATGAGTTGATCAAACATACTGTAACAAAGCAACAGGAACGCAATGTATATTGAGAGAATCAAAATAGATAATTTCACTGCACGATGACTTTAATTATCTTCTCAAGTACTTTATTTAATGGGAATTCCATTAACACAGCGGTCAATTACTTGAAAAAATAAATATTATCCTAATAGTCTAAAAACATTATTATCCCAATTTTATTAGTTGTAAATCTGTCGCAATAGAAAATTATGGTCAACATTTTTTTGGATAACTATGTTCTAATTGAAATTTTAGAGAGAACTAGGGAAAATACCGAGATAATTAATATGTACGCAATGTATACGCATATATGTAATTACAACTCACTAGTTTTCTTCCGTAAGAAGATAATGTCGGTGCCATGATGTCACCAGGACCAAAAATACTTCCAGGACGTATACAACAAGTGTGAAGCTTGTTCATATCATGAGCCTTCATCACTAACTTCTCTGCTTCTGCCTTAGTTTGAGCATAAGCGTCGGGGAACTAAAATTAAGAATCATGGTTAAATAGACAAATTTAGCTGTGCATACACATTTTTTTACAATAAAAAGGAAATTAAAAAGTCCCTTGGTGCATGCAAATGTAGTTTATGTATTTAGGAAAAATTACATTTACTACTAGGTGTAGCTACTCCCGCTCCACCCCTGGCGACATGTAGGTGCTGGAGTTTTGGTTGGCAAAGCTATAGATGGAGGTGGGGATAGAGAGAGAATGAAGGGTTCGTATAACTTCGTATAATGTATGCTATACATATATATATATATATATATATATATAGACACACACACACACACACTTCTACGTACGTAGTGAGACGGCTAAAGTTAGTGTCAACGACCAAGAAATGGCCGTCCATAAACTAGTGTCAGCGACTCAAATTAAACTCCATCGATACAAAGCCTAGAAAACGGCTACAAATAAACCATTGATAGACAAGGGTTAGTGTCCACGAGTAAGACATTGTTTGCAAATTAACTTTCATGTGATCGATCTTATTTCCGTTAGGAGATACCTTAATTTTCAGTTTTTTTTCCTTTTTTTGTCTGAAAAATACTTAGCCAACGGCATATATAATTTGCGATCGGTCTCACATCATACTACTGACACTTATTTAAGTCTCAGTTAATTTTCTAGGTCGTACATCAAACACTTCCATATGACACATAAAAGATCTAACGAAAAACATTATAGGTATGTGAGAAAATCGACTGGGAGTTAAATAAGTTTTAGACGTCACATGATTAGCGAAAGTGATATACTACCTCCGATCATAAAAACAAGTCGTCGTTGATTTTTGGACACACCTTTGACCATTCGTCTTATTCAAAAAGTTATGTAAGTTATCATTTATTTTATTGTGATTTGTTTTATCATTGAAGTTACTTTAAGAAGTACTTATATTTATGGATGTTTGCACTAAATTTTTGAATAAGACGAATGGTCAAAGACATGATCAAAAGTCAATGACGACTTGTTTTTATGACTGGAGGGAGTAATATTTAGCCATCAAGGCAAAGTTTTCCCGTCCGCTACTTCTCTAACGGGTGACGGAGGGTTTGCGTCGACGTCATGATTTGCCGCCGTCGATACTAGTTATGCCATCGACCATGTTTTTCTTTTCCCATCAACAAAGCAGCGTAGTCGATCGATATAGGGTGTGTTTGGTTCACCCAACCAGGATTATCTTGGATGAATATTGGCATGGGTCAAACCCATGAGGGATAAACCAATGACAATATATTTGTTTGGTTGTTCGTCCCGGCTCTGCCCATGCCCGCGCCCACGCCGCCATGCCCGTACTACGCCCGCACCGCCCAGGCCGCCCTGCTCCCGCGCCGACGTCGCGCCGCCCTGGCTGTGAGCATCGTTGACCCCTAATTTTTATTAGTGGCATTGATGACAAATTAATTAATATTAAAGTGCTAGGGGGTTTTTGGACTTCTCGGAACCCTAGCGAAGACTCGGCGCTTTTACAAACCCTAATTCGAAGCGACGTAAATTTCCTGAGCTGCTCCAAGATTTCAACGGATTAGGAGTAGTTAGGTTTATTTCCTGTTTTTCGTCGGATTTCAAAAGGGGTTCGAATATCTCGGACTATGCCGGATCTTTGCGAATTCTCGAAAACTCGGTTTCCGTAGTCCACCACTTCTAAAAATACCCAAATATCCCTTTGTGAGACTTCTAGAGAGAGAGAAACCCACCTAAATTCCCCCACAAATTTCAGCACGATTTATACTCTCTGTCGGACGCCGTCTGGGCGTAGCCGGACAGCGTCCGACCAGAAAATCGCTTGCACAGTGCACTCTGTCGGACGGCGTCCGGTAGTTACCGGACGGCGTCCGATCACGTTCAATTTTGGCAGATTTGCGCTGCCGGACGGCGTCTGGGGGGCGTCCGGTAGCTCCAGCGCTTGCGCAATCCTTGCTGTCGGACAGCGTCCGGTGGGACCGGACGGCGTCCGATAAGCCGTTTTTTTGTGAGCAGTACGCTCTGTCAGACGGCGTCCGGTTCCCGTCGGACGGCGTCCGGTAGAGGCTAACGGCTAGTTATTTTGTCCTCTTCCGAGGGGCAACGACTAGTTTTGCTCTTGGGGCTATAAATACCTACCAAATAATATTCTAACATCCTTAAAATTGAAAAATTGAAAACCATGTATACGTATTGCAAACTGTGGGTCAAGAATTGTTGTTTCTAATCAAAATATCTTGAAAAATACAGCTGAACATAGCAAATAAGAAATGCATAATAGATTTTTATCTATGAAATGCATGCAAAGGATCACCTTTCCAATCCATATTCTTCCAAAATCATATTTAGAAAGTCCCACATATTCATTGGTTCCATATTAGTTATAAAATAGGCCTACAAAAAATAAATATGCCATGAGACAAAGTAGGAATAACATTTATACGATTGAAGAGTAAAGACATACTTTTCCTCCACATTTGTTTCCACCTTCTTTCGTTGAAAGAGTTTTCTCGGCACATATGTGACCATGTACCACATTTTCAATATATACAAAATCATCGCAGTTCTTTCCATCACCAATAATGAACTGCAATAATATAGTAAACTTTAAGCTATATTTGATGTATGTAAAACATAATTGCGCATTAAAAATGTATTGTGTTTGGATAGGGATTAATTTGGTTATTTTATTTCAGACACAGGCCAATAAAAATATTTTTCCCTTGCGCAAGCAGTAGGTCAATATATTAAACATCAATATCAGGAATGTCTGACCCTATCTAGGCTTTGTGCTAAGGCAGGTTTCAATTAAGAAAGGAAGATTTGCAAGGAAGATTTGCTTTCATAATAGACTAATAATGTACATAGACATGCATAATATATACATAATATATAACATATACTTTTAGTACAACAAAATTGCGAGTCCACTATATATTTGTCTATAGTAGACTACTAATGTACGTAGACATGCATAATACGTAATGTATAACATATACTTTTAGTACAACAAAATTGCGAGTACACTATATTTGTCTTACAACAATGCTACATATATATAAATCGTTTGTTACCACTTATATGTCCCTCACCAGAGGGGAAACTTCCTTCATTTGCAAAAAAAATATTGTGAAACATTTTGATAAATAAATTATATGAGTTGATCAAACATACTGTAACAAAGCAACAGGAACGCAATGTATATTGAGAGAATCAAAATAGATAATTTCACTGCACGATGACTTTAATTATCTTCTCAAGTACTTTATTTAATGGGAATTCCATTAACACAGCGGTCAATTACTTGAAAAAATAAATATTATCCTAATAGTCTAAAAACATTATTATCCCAATTTTATTAGTTGTACAAATATGTCGCAATAGAAAATTATGGTCACATTTTTTTTTGGATAACTATGTTATAATTGAAACTTTAGAGATAATTAGGGAAAGAGTAAAATGCAACGGAGGTCCATTAACTTGTAGCGTGGTGTCATTTAGTTCCATCAACTTTCAAACTGCAGTTTTGGGTCCATTAACTCTTTAAGTTGTTTACTGCAGGCCCGTACCCCTTCGTTTTGTGTTTAGATCCTACGTGGCATGGACACCGTGGCAGCCATATGGTGTTTAGATCCGACGTGGCAGCCATATGGCAGCCATATCGTGACACCGTGTCGATTTGTTTGCCACGGTGTCCATGCCACGTCGGATCTAAACACAAAACGAAGGGGTACGGGCCTGCAGTAAACAACTTAAAGAGTTAATGGATTCAAAACTGCAGTTTGGAAGTTGATGGACCTAAATGACATCACACTACAAGTTAATGGACCTCCGGTACATTTTACTCTTAGGGAAAATACCGAGATAGTTAATATGTACGCAAATGTATACGTATATATGTAATTTAACTCACTAGTTTTCCTCCGTAAGAAGATAATGTCGGTGCGATCATGTCACCAGGACCAAAAATACTTCCAGGACGTATACAACAAGTGTGAAGCTTGTTCATATCATGAGCCTTCATCACTAACTTCTCTGCTTCTGCCTTAGTTTGAGCATAAGCGTCGGGGAACTAAAATTAAGAATTATGGTTAAAGAGACAAATTTAGCCGTGCATACACATTTTTTACAATAAAAAGGAAATTAAAAGTCCCTTGAACATGCAAATGTAGTTTATGTATTTAGGAAAAATTACATTTACTACTAGGTGTAGCTACTCCCGCTCCAATCTCCATACACCGTTTCTCTTCAATATATAAACACACTTCTACGTAGGGAGACGGCTAAAGTTAGTGTCAACGACCAAGAAATGACCGTCCATAAACAACTAGTGTCAACGACTCAAAATTCCATCAATACAAAGCCTAGAGAACAGCATACACTTTTAGCCAATGGCATATATAATTTGAGATTGGTCTCACATCATACTACTGACGCTTATTTAACTCTTAGTTGATTTTCTAGGTCGTACATCAAACACCTCCATATGACATATAAAAGATCTAACGAAAACATTATAGATATGTGAGAAAATCGAATGAGAGTTAAATAAGTTTTAGACGTCACATGATTAGCGAAAGTGATATAATATTTAGCCATGAACACAAAGTTTTCCCGTCCGCTACTTCTCTAACGGGTGATGGGAGGGTTTGCGCAGACGTCATGATTTGCCGCCGTCGATACTAGTTATGCCATCGACCATGTTTTTTTTCCCCATCAACAAAGCAGCGTAGACGATATAGTATCGAAGATTTCTGATCAGTGACGACTGACGTCGACGCTTTCGATAGTAGAGAATAACATCGTTTCTAGAATCCATACCTTCCATTCCTGTAAGATGTGTTATAATGTGCATGCACAAGGGTACAAAAAAAATTGGAACGAGCGTACGTATAGCATCAAGAAAAAACTGGCAATATATATCCTTATAGATCGTTTTACACGCACACCTGATCGAAGAAATCAATTAAAAAAATCTAATTGATAGATGTCACCGAAAAACATCACATTTCGAGAAATACTAATACAAAACACGCAAATACTATTATAAAATGAAACCGTCTAAATTAGAAGTATGCCATTAATTATAAACACAATGTGGCATCTTTTTATTTTGTGCGTAAATACCCTTTTCTTCCTAATTTATTTACATTAAAAATGCCACAACCACCAACTTCTTCTTCCTCCTCGTCTCTCTTTCTATCTAGCCTTTCTCTCAATACTCATAGGCCAAGATCTAGCTAACGGTGGTAGTATTTTTGACAAAGCTTGGTCCGACAATAGTTCGGGGCTAACATGGATAGGGGTCGGCGAGGCACTAGGGGGGAAGGCGTACGTTTGATGTCGGTGAAAGCTTGGCCCGACCAACGAGGATTAGGGCTAGCGACACCTGAGGATGATAGACTTACAGTGGCTCAAAGCTAGCAGGAGCCAGGACGACAGGGCTTGGGGTAGCGTGCCTCATGCTTGGTGGCACTTGGGTCTGGTGAGGCGCTCAGGGTCGGAGAGAGCTCTTGAGCCGACCTCACTTGTGTCAAGTGGGGATCAAGAAGGTGGAGATTGGCGGGTGCTTAAGGCGGTGAATTTAGGGCCACAAGGGTTCTGGTGGGTGGCACAACAGCGGCGGCAACGTGTAGGTGGTGAAGTTTTGGTTGGCAAAGCTATAGATGGAGGCGGGGATAGAGAGAGAATGAAGGGTAAGGAAGGAGGAAGAAATTGGAGGGGACAAACAATTAAATATGCAAATATGAGCTTTAAGATTCGGATATAGTGAGATCCCTTTAATTTAAACGGATTTTTGTAACGGTATTTTTAGTGACACATATTTTAGCGGCATGTTTCGAAATGCGCTGTTTTGCGGTGATTTCTGTCGAACTAATTCTAAAATAAATGACGCGTTCAGGTAATAGGACCAACCTTATCTGGATATGGCATCGATTCATCAACGCCAAAGAGACCGTTAACTCCATCGAAAACAACGCCGCTGGAACTGGTGTATATAAGTCTTTTAACCTTGCATGCCTTACAAGCATCAATGACATTCTTTGTTCCTGTGTAAAATATAAGCAAAGGGAACCTTAGTGATTAATTAGATTATTAAACCCAATCAGTCCCAGATGATCGATGTGTATGTTTTCAATGACAGCACCTTAGTTTATCCAAATTCCTTTTTGATTTTTTTTTATCCAAATGGATTTCGATTCGTCCAATATACTTTAAAGGTTTAAGTAGATGCATACTTCAGGTAACCTAGGGGGAAGATAAGGCATGTTTATTGGAAGAATCTATTTGTGGCTCATTCGACGACGCTATTCATAACCCCACACTATTCAAGTGAAGTGAACTAGATGAATAGTGTTTGGTATCAAATCAAATAGATAAAAAAATGGATAAGAGATAGGATAGAAATAAACTAGATAAATAATAATGGGTATGGAATGGATAAGAAAAGGTTCTCCCAATAAAAATGCTGTTACACGCCCAGAACTCATGCATGGTTAAATTTTTTTTTACTTTTTTTTTACTAACCTTCCATGTTGACATTGTGATGAAGCTGGAAGTCATTCCTGCTAGGATCGGCAGCAGCCGTGTGAAAAACAACATCTACCCCTTCAAAAGCTGCATATATAGTAGAAGATCAACTCATGATATCAATCGATTTTTCTACTAAAATATATATGTAAACTTGATGTACTGGATCATGAAAGTAATATTCTTTTTATGCATGGTTAATTAGCTGTTTTACTGGTACACCGTTCACCTTCAGTCGTCAAACCTGTTGCAACTTGCATCCCTTGGTAAGTGTGGTTCCAGCTATATATGTAGCTACTATGAAATTAGCGCACAGTATCAGGACTGGAAAAGAAAGCACAAAATATAACCAGATTTTTCGATTTTCTTGATGGGTTTTCTTAATCAATTTAGAAATTGTACGATCGATTCATCTGAAACTGCCAAAACTTTTGCCGGTTCAATTTGAAATTGTTTAAAGTTCAAATGTATAAAAATTTTACCAAACTGCACAGATAACAATGATTGTGGTAGAGAACAGCCTAGTAGCTTGGCGAATGCTTTGGTTGTAAAACCCTAAAAGTCTAGATGGGTTGGGTTGAGACTGGATTACAGCTTGGCCAATCTGAACGGACTGGTGTTGGGGATCCAGTGAGCTCACCCTGACCTAGGTTGGTCTAACTCATCAGTGCCTCAGCCCGTCCTAGACCCGATAAAGGAGGAGGAGATCTGGAGATGGTTGATGGTAGAGAAGGATGAAACAGGGAGGAAGAACCCACTGCCGTTGTCACCACGTTACCGTCACTGCTTTGGAGAGGATGCTCCGGTCGTTCCTGCTGTTGTGGAATGAGTCATCTTGCGGAGGTCCATTGGGGGGAGGGGACGACCATGGGGGAGGCACTATTGTGGTGGGGTGCAACCGTGGGGAGGCTCCGCCTTGGTGGGAGGTGCCGATGTGTGGAAGTGCCACCATGGTGAGGTGCTGTCATGTGGTGCCGCCACCGTGGTGAGATGCGGCCATGTGGAGGGCCACCGTGGTGGGGAGGCATTGCTAGGTAGACGCTGCTATGGGTGCCACCATGAGAGCCTGCTGGGGGTATCATCGGTGTGTCACATAGGAGGAATTTTGTTATATGACACTCTTAAGGGGTTTCACACACATTTGGTACCCTCGCTGATGGGTTCACTTAAAAGCCACTAACAATGCTATCATCTTGTTTGTTTGCCATTTTAGCCTATGTCCCTTATTTATACACACAAAATGTCCATTATACCTTTCTTCTTCTCCCGAACCTCTTGTTTCTCTTTCTTCCTCTCGCCTCCTCTCACCAGGAGGTCCTCCCACCTCCTCTCGCTAGCGAGGTCCTAGATGAAAACAATAATGAGCTTCTCCCGCCGATGACAAGCTCCTATATAGCAATGTTGCAGGCCGCCCAGCACGGCACGGCACAGGCACGGCGAGGCACGGCACGATTACAGTAGGCACGGCATGGCACGCCTAAGTAATCGTGTCGTGCCGTGCTAGCCCATGGGCTCAGCCTCAGGCCCAGGCACAGCACGGCTAACATGTAATCGTGCCCGTGACAGCCTGTAAGCATGAATATGCAAGACACCTCAAAATGGTCAGTTTGACAAGTGTAAACAAAATTTCACATTTCACGGCACTCAGGAGGGAGAGGGATCTGGAAAGTAGAAGTCGAACAACGCAAAAAGAATGAACAGATCTGAACTGTCCAAGAAGCAAGAACCAAGAAGTCAAGAACAAGAACTCAAGAAGAACGAAGAGAAGTTAAGCAAGTCAAGACTCAAGAGGGATGGGCGGATGGCTCTGCTCCGGCGAGCGGCGGCGATCCGCGACGCGCTGGCGCCTCCGCGGACCGCAGCTTCACCTCCGTGACGCGAAAGCGATGCACTACGCAGGGGCGGCGGCACCGCCTCTGCCTCTCTGCCTCTTCGCCTCTCTCTCAGATCTGACTTCTGAGAGGGAGAGGAGCGAGCGAGAGGCGAGAGCAAACGAAACGGCGGAGCGGCGCTGCAGCGGAGGCGGAGTGGGAAATGGGGGATTAGGGTTAGGAGTGAGCGGCTGTGCGCCTGCGCCCTTTATATATGGGGGCAGGGTGAGGCGAATCCGTAGCCCAAGCCCAGGTTGGGTTGGCCCAGTGCCCCCCGTCCAACGGTCGCCCTCGCCTCTCTCCCTCTCGCCTGCGGCTTGCGGCCTGCCTCAGCTGGCCGTGCCAGCCGTGCTTGGCCTAACCGTGCCGTGCTGTGCTTGCCAACGGGCTCCAGCAGCGACCCAGGCATGGCACGATACTACGTGCCGGGCCGGCACGGCCCATTTAACTTCGTGCTGGGCCATGCTCGTGTTGGGCCAATTTCTCGTGCTTTCGGACCGGCCCATTAGGCCCGGCCCAGATGGCCATCTATAATCTTCGGGGAGTTGCTCCAGGCACCGCCACAGCCTCCTTAGCTTTGGCGAGCTCCTCCGCGAGCCACTACAGCCTTCTTTTCTCCATCCAATCTCCTCCAAGAACCATCGTGGATTCCCCTCTTTGACCGAGCTACTCCAGCATGGTCGTCGCCACTATCGCTTCCCCCCTCTATGCCATCGCCATCGATGACGAGGGCTATAATATCATTCCAAAGTTTTGATGAAGAGAAAAATACACATAAAAGAATTTTAAAAGGCTCAAAATGGCAAAGAAACAATATGACAACATTGTTACTCAGTGGCTTTTAAGTGAAACCCAATCTCAAAAATGGCATATAACCAATTTCCTTGCCACAAAAAGAGGGAGGAAGATTAGGGATTGAGAGGTGGTGGTGGGTGAGATGTCATGGGTGGTTGTGGGTAAAGATGAAAATGGCATGGCTAATTTCTAATCAACCAACGAAAGCATATTTAACAGTGATTGAAATAATGTATTAGGTATTCAGACATTTTTTATACGGATACAGATAAAGTGTCTCGAATAATATCTAGGTACTTTATATATATATGCCATTTAACATTAACATCTATATTTTTCTTAAGGAAATTAAATTACATATCGTTTTTCAAAAAAAATCAACCACATATATTCACTATAGCCCATCACTCAATCTATAAAGTAGGTTTATTTTTGCACGCATTATCTGAAAAATATTCGTTTAGATCAATATTCGCTCATACTTGCTCCGCATTCGTTTGGATATTATCCATGTTCATATTTGATGCTATCCATGTCCGAATCCGTATTCAACACTATCCATGTTCGAAGTTGTATCCAACACTATTCTACGGCGGAGAGAGCAGTGTAGGACAAGGCGGGTCAGATCGGGACTCGACAGGTTGGATTAGGATTTAAATCTGCCCAATACCTGGGTTTGAATCCCCATAAGGGCTCGTTTGGAAACCTCTTTCCCGGCTAGGATCCCGGCCTGATCCCGGGGACGGAATCCCACGCGGGAAATTTCCGCGGGGGCGATCGCAGGAGCGTTTGGCGACACCGTCACCCGAGGAATTTTGGCCCTAACCCGGTCGAAACCCCGGGGAAACCCCCCGCAGCTGCGGAGGCGATTATTTTTTCCCCGTCTCTCTCGCGACTCGCTCGCTCCTCCTCCCTACCGACTCGCTCGCCCTGCCTCCCTCCGTCCCCCTCCGCCGCCTCCTCCGCCTATCTCTCCACCTTCGCCTCCAGCACCCTCCGCCTCCAGCCCCCTCCGCCCCCGCCTTCGGTGAGCTCCAGATCTTTGGGGCCTCGACCCTCCGCCGCCCCTGCCTCCGACCGCCGCACCGGAGCCGCCCTGGAGTTGCCGCGCTCGCCCACCGGAGCCACTGAGCCCGCTGCGTCCCCTCCGCCGTCCGCCCTGCCTCCGGTCGCCGCCACATCGCCGCGTCGTCGCCTGCAACGGAGAAGGAAGCCGCCGCCTCGTCCCCTCCGCCGTCCGCCCTTGCCTCCGGCCCCTCGCCCCTGCCTTCGGTCGCCGCCCCATCTGCAAGCAGCCCTGTGGCGCCGCCCACCCCCGACGCGCCTCTTCTTCCAGTACACCGGCGCATGCCCGACCCAGGCAAGCTCGTTCTCGCCGGGCGCCAATCCGGAGGCGCTCACCACCGAGGTCGTCATGCTGGAGCAGAAGGCGGCATCCCTCCGCCGGGTGCTCGAGGAGCAACGCGACGGCATCCAGAAGCTCAACGCCGAGGCTGGTCATTGGTGCTGCTGCTGCGCTTCACATTGGGAGGCCTCTTGTGCTGGGGAATATTGGGCAGGGAAGACCGAGTGGGGAGGGGATCCACCCTGGGATTGTGAAATGCCCATAAAATCCCCTCCATGGATTTCCATCCCTGGTTTTTTCCCCTGCGTTGCCAAATGAGCCCTAAGGGAATAAAAATATGGGTATCACTTGGGTTGGGGGTGTTATAGATGTAGGACTGAATCATTGGATCCCCATTGTAATCATTAAAATACAATGACCGTTGCATAAAACTATCAAAATTTTATCGAAATTGTTATATCTATATTGTTTAGAATTGACATTTAACTAATTGCAATCCCACGGTAATCCCTAAAAATAAATGTTGCAGGCAACCGCCAAAATTTCATCGAAACTGTTTCTCATACCCTGCGAAAAAGGAATCTCTCTGTTGTTCAGAATTGGCATTAAACTAATTGCGATCTAGTCGTTATCATGTGATATATCTATTGTCTATACTTGATATTTAACTAATTACGATCCCACATTAATCCCTAAAAAAAATAATTGTTGCAGGCAACTGCCAAAATTTCATCGAAACTGTTTCTCACGACCTGCAAAAAAGATACCTCTACTGTGTAGAATTGATATTGAACTACTAATTAATAGTGATCCGGTCGTTGTCGTGTGATCTATCTATTCTTTAGAATTGACATTTGACTAATTGCGATCCGACATTACTCCTTCAAATAAAATGATTGTTACAGGCAACTACCAAAATTTCATCGAAAATGTTTGTCGTACCCTGCGGAAAAAGTGAACATCTCTATTGTTTAGAATTGACATTTATAATAACTTCGATCTAGTCATTAACGTGTGATTTGTACTGAAGTACGTTTCCATCAACTTCAATTCGCATTCCGCATCACCATTCACCATACAGCCCCCTATCTGGGCACGCATGCATGTGATCGATGCCGTGTTGGCTCTTGTGCTCGATCCAACGTTCACCTATCCTTTCATAATTTAGTTATAAATTTAATGATAAAACTATATAAGAATAAGGAAAATGCTTCTGGTCGGACGCCCGACCCAGCCCACGCGCGCGCAGGAGGCAAGCTGCGCTAGCTAGCTAGCTGTACATTAGCCATAGAAACGTTTTTTTATTATGTTTTTTTTTCCATTTCTCTTTTTTGTATCTTTTTCATTTGGATTCCAAATTGCGTAGTACAAATTTTATAATTCATCTAAATTCCTAATGAACCCATTTTAAATACTTTTCCTATTTTCCTATTTTTTGAATTTTTTATATTTATTGGTAAAATTATTACAGCAGACAAGATAGATTGTTCCATGAGGCAATACTCATTGTTCCAGCTACACAAGTTATGGTCCACCAGACTGGACATATTGTTCCAATTGGTTTAGCCTATTGTTACAGCAGACTAAATACACAGTTCCAATAGGTATACAAGATGTTCCATCAGACTAGATCATTAGACATTTTTGTTCTAATTGGTTTTAGCCTATTGATCCAGCAGACCAAATATATTGTTCCAATAGGTATACAAGTTGTTTCATCAGACCAAATACATTGTTTCAATTGGTTTTAGGCTATTGTTCCAGCAGACCAAATACATTGTTCCAATAGCTATACAATGCCGTGTTGGCTCTTGTGCTCGATCCAACGTTCACCTATCCTTTCATAATTTAGTTATAAATTTAATGATAAAACTATATAAGAATAATCGTTAAGAATATTTTAATTCACTTTTGTGAAAAAACCCATCAATTATATGTTGGGGTGATCCTATAGAAAATCCAGCAAAGGCGAAAAATATTTTTTAACTTTTTCTAAGCATAAATAATTAAAGTTAGAGCATCCCCAATAGCCTCACTATCCCACCTTCTAAAACACTATTTATAGAGGGTAGGATAGAGGGGCTCTTGGGATGCCTTGTCGAGCCACCCCACTACACGCATCGGAGCCGCTGCCCACATACCGCCAATGATCTCCACCTTGACTGGCCACGGTGGAGAGAGGGAGAGAAAGGGAGGAGGGAGAGAAAGGATCCGATTTGCTTTTTGTTTAAGATTTGAGGGTCGCAAAAGATCAAGTGAGAGGGGTGGGGTTTGGTACAGAACTCCGTGTGAGGTATATATGCCAGGGATTTTCATAGAGGAGTGGAAAAGATTTACCCCCCAAAGCATATATACCTTTTGATTTTGTTGCCACATATCACTCCGTTCCAAATTGTAATTCACTGTTGACTTTTGGATATTCTATTTGACCATTCGTCTTATTCACAAAATATATGTAAATATTATTTATTTTGTTGTGATTTGTTTTATCATTAAATATATTTAAAGCATGATTTATATTTTGACATGTTTGCACTATTTTGTTGAATAAGACGAATGGTCAAAAAGGTGCCTACAAAAGTCAATAGTGAACTACAATTTGGAACGGAGGGAGAGGGAGTAGTAATCTATATCATCAATACTGCTACTTGCAGCACGAGCTTACCTGTGAGAATTATAATAATTAAGCACTACGTGCCTCGGGTAAGCTGGTGTAGGTCGCAGATGTTGGCGGGAGCGTAGGCGGCGCGGCCGTCGCGGAGGGCGGCGCCGAGGAGGCCCTCCTCCTCGGCGGGTTCGAGAGCAGCGGAAGCAGCGAGGTCGGTGACCCGCACGCGCCACTCGCCGGAGCGGAGGAGCGCCTCCACCAGGTGCCTCGCCATGAAGCCCCGGCCGCCGGTCACCGCGCACCACCTCATCGTCTTGGCCGCCGGCGACCCCAACTCCATGAGCTAGCTCTAGCTGCTATACGCACACGGCACACACACGCTGTGCCTGGTGTTGGGTGTGCGGTGGATGGTGTCTACTCACAAGCATGCAGGGCCTTGCATATTTAAAGGCCAATGCGTGCATGGCACTGGTGCGCCTCCGCGCTTGCTCGACCCCATTGTGCTGGTGATGATCGAGCAAGTAATCAATAACGATTTTGCTAGCTCCCTTTCTCCTCGTCACCCACCTGTGGGCACTGTCTGGTTATTGGCCTCACTACTGTTGGGCTTTTGCCCTTTTTTGGGCCGGTGTATTTGGCCCACCACGAGGGGAAAAAGGGGGCAGCGAAGCTGCCCCTGGCTGGCAGCTCGTGCAGAGCGAGGGTTCCTCGAACCCTTGCTGTACAGGGGGGCGGCGGCGGCCGTTCTCTCGTCTCCGCCTTGCGCGGGCGCGTGGTGCCGTGGCGAGGTGGCCGGGGACTTCGGGGAGTTCGTTCTCCTCGCCTATATGGGGAAGTCCCGTGCTCCTCTTTGGCGAACTCTCTGGTTTTTCTCTAGTTCTTCCCCTCTCACTGCTTGCTGCGCATCGCTGCTGCTCTTGCCGGTGCCTCGGCGCCGTCGCTGGCCGGTGGGTGCTGTCTTGGTGGTGCTCCTCTTCGACTCTGGTTCCCGAGGCCACGGGGTGGTCGCCGTGAACTTGCTGCTGCGTTCTCTCTGCATCTCGGGCTCCTTCCGTGGCTTCTTGCCGTGGGGGAGTGACGGCTTCGTATCTCCGAATCACTTCGTCGGTGGTGCTTTATAGCACGGCGAATTGTTTTCTGGGACAGTGCTTGTGCACGCTTTAGCTCGACTTGTTGGTTCGATCCCAACGCCTCGTAAGTATTCGCATATACTTCTCTGTACAGTGGACCGATTTGGTTGCTTCTGGGAGACTAGCCTTCGAGCTAGAGGCCGTTTCACCAAATCTGGATGCACTGTTCTTGTGGGCTTCAAGTGCTGCTCGATGATGATTGCTTAATTTTGAGGCCAACTTAATCTGTTCTAGGACCAATTAACCTTATATAGCACTGCTAGTCTTCACTGTGGGTTAATTCATATACATTGATATATTTGCACATGCTCTAGACTGGTTATTGGTGATTATCTAGCTGTTTGTGAGGT